>CM032479.1:24689632-24729777 GCA_019059595.1 Marasmia exigua
AGGGTGATTCCCTCCGAAATTTGCGACCGTGTCCGGTTTTTTTCTCTGAATTTCTATAGGCTCAAAAATATATTCAAATTGGAAAGTTTTATTGAAATCAGAAGAAGTTTAAATTCTAGAAAGTAGGGTAGGTATCTTTACGTGTTCTTATTTCAATTTGAAATTTTACCTTCCGGTCAAATTTCGGAGAATCACCCAAACAGAAAAGGCAAAACGCTTGCGCGATGTATTCGATACCCAGCGCCACCTATTGGTACAGATTGGAACTAATGTCCCCAAAAGTAGTGAGGATCGGTCACTAGTCAATTAATTACATTGACGTGACAGAATCACCACATACAGTGTCCTCTTTTGTTCTGATCCTAAACTAAGGGTTTCCCTTGAACTATGGAAACTGAAAACAACGTTTACCGGAAAACCAGACATCATTTAAATCATTGGTTTTCAACCCTTTTTTTTTTTCCCGGGAGAAATGCATTACGGAGAACCCTGCCGCCGGGGCGACAGGGTATCGTGTGGGACTCCCCTCCGGGCCGCTTTCTTCTAAACAAGAGCGACCTGAGGTGCATACCACTAAACTCCCTTGGCCAACCCCGTGGTGGTATAGAATGGGTTCACGGGAACTGCACGAGGCTTATTCCCCGCAATCACCACTCCCCCACAGAGCCCCCTACACGGGGTGTGCGGCACATCGCCCCTCCTCAGGCTAGGAGGAGGGGGGTTGGGGACAAGCCGGAGAGGCTGAGTCCCGTTCGCACCCAACGAGCGGTGGAGTGCCCATGGCAGGTGCCGGGCTCCAGGGACCTCCTGTCCCTGTTGCCGCTTGGCCTCCTCCACGGTAGAGGATGAAGATGTTCATCCGCCGAGCTCGTTCCTCTCCCTTGCTCGTAAGCGGGCCTGCGAGGGGTTAATCTCGCGCTCCCGCTCCGCCGTCCCTCCTTACTGCGCCAACCACCCTTCCGCAGAAGTGATGGCGAAGGCCGACCACACGGCCCTCTCATTATCCAACTATGCTGGCAATGATGAAGGCCATGTCCCGACCTCCGCGACCAGCGCTGATCGCTGTTGGTCGAAGGACGGGCACAGCCACCAACGTGTGATGCGCCGAGTCCTCCGCAGCGCCGCACTGGTGGCACGAAGGAGTGTCCTCCCGCTGAATACGGTGCAGGTAGTTACCGAAGCAACCATGTCCGGTAAGTACCTGCACCAAACGGAAGGACAGAAACCCATGGGGGCGCTCGAGCCACCGGTCCAATACCGGGGCGAGCGCCGCGAGCGTGGGACGGCCGTACCTCTCCACCTGGAGAGAGGCCGTGGTTTTCAATCCTATCTCAACTGCACTAAGTTCAAAACCTGGTGGTATTTTATGATACATTTCCTAGTTAAACGTTAAATTGAAAAAACATATATTTTTGTCATACGAAGGTACCATAAACACCCAGACCCAACATATATTTCCATTTTTTTTTGTTGATACGGGAATTGAACCCCTTGCGTTTCAACCGGCACTCAAATCACTGCGCTAAATGGGTCGTCAACGTAAATGAACTGTAAAATGTAGGATTCAGAAAACATAATTAAAATTTTCCAAGAATGTATCACTGACTTCCGGATGTTGTACAATCTGTGATCAACAATCGGTGATCCGTCTACTCGTCTGCCAACTAGAAAGATACTTAAGAATGGTTCTTTAAGGAAATCTGCAATCGCTCACTGTCCAGGCGAAGCAATGCCTCAGCGTGATAACACAAACGTAATGGGATTAAATCTTTTTTTTTTATAATATGGCTTTACCTTGCCAATGTCAAGTAACTTATTGATATAAGTGAGTAGTCAATAGTCGAAGTAGTTTTTTTTACGTTTTATCGACCTACGGATTCTGCCGATATCACTAAACATAATCGCAGGATTTACGATTAGATCTAAGCAAGTTGTCACTTAATAACATAATCGATACACAATAGTCAAACAGTTCTTAATATTAGGATCACTTCGCGGCCCTTCACTGCACAAATAAACACCAAATTTGTTAACTAAAATCCACTAGAAACTAATTTAGAACCTTTGAATTGCATCAGCCCACGCGGACTGTTTTAGTCCTACCGCCAGAATCGATTAAAACCTCATTGTGTGAAACCACCTTATTATAAATCGCGATCTAAAATTATTACCGTACTAAAGCTAATGTCATCCCGTTACAACACGTAATGTTAAGGTGACGGGTAGGGCACACTAGCGACGCCAATCGATTTTAATTTTTAGCTACCAAACCGGATTTTTTTAAACAATTTTGGGGTTACAATGTCTCGGCAAACACGTATACTATTTATTAAGTACTTAAACTTAACTTTTGGGTCAGCTTTTGTACTCGAAATTTGAGTTACCGCCAATAGCGGCCACTTATGGCGTGAATCAATTTTTCACGTACAAAAACGGACACAACATTTGTGCATGGTTATTTAATAAATTGTTAAAATAGATCCGGTTTAGTAGCTAAAACTTAAAATCGATTGGCATCGCTAGTGTGCCCTACCTGTCACCTTAAAAGGGGCTGGTACGAATTTTGTTCCGAGACTATCCTTAGTTCGCGATTTGTAATAAGGGAGAAAGTGTTTTGATTGGTGATCACTTACCATTATTGGTGAGACCTGACTTGGAGAATGAATGAATGAATGAATGAATGATTGAATGAATGATTGAATGAATGATTGAATGAATGATTGAATGAATGAATGTTTGAATGAATGAATGAATGAATGAATATACTTTTATTGCACTCAAAATAAAGTATGAAAACTTAAAACTAGATATTAAAGGATGTGTACAACGAAGGAAGGAAGGAGAAATGCTCTGTAAACTTGTAATGTTGTAAATTTGGTAACCCAATCCACTAGCACCCAACCCAATAGCCCGGTTTCTTTCTACTCTTTTTCTTTCAATAGTTCTACCCCAACCGGGGACTGTCCTTGACTACACTCTCATAGTGTATACAGACTGAGAAACGAAACGGTACTCCAACTCCAACAAAAAGCGGAAAATCGAATACCGAGGTCACGTAATTAGGCATGAGAGGTACAAGTTGCTTCAACTCATCATGATGGGTAAAATAGAGGGGAGGCGACTTGTTGGAAGAAGGAAAAATCGTGGCTGCGCAATATAAGGGAGTGGACTGGCATCGCATCTGTGGAACGGCTTCGTATCGCAATGAACAGAGAGGATTTTGGAAAGCTGACGGCCAACCTTGCAAACTTAAGAGGCACTCAAAGAAGAAGAAGAACTATTTTTAGTATTAATCCTACTACTTATTTTAAACTACTTTTTGGAATAAGAGGGTTGAAATTTATTTCATCATCATCATCAACCCATTTAAGTCCCCACTGCTGGGGCACGGGCCTCCCTCAATCACATGAGGGGTAATTGCCATACTCACCACGCTTGGCAGACGGGTTGGCGAGGGTTTTGATATAAATGCTGAGTTTTCCTTCTCTGGGTGCTGATGATAATGCCAGCAGCTTTACCTTAGTCGCCTTTTACGACACCTCAGTAAGAGTGAGGGTGGCCTATTCTACTCTGCCGGGACCACACGGCGAATCTGAAATTTATTTAAGGACAACTTTATTCCGAAACCAATCCATTTTATAATTAAAATATAATGGTTTCGGTATTAAGTTCGTAGTAGTTAGATTAGCTACATTGCAAATTATTACAATTAATTATATTGAACTTTAGGCAAATGCGTATCATCTTAGATCTCATCGTCGCTTTTCATCAGGTGCGATTGTGGTCGAGCGTTAGCCTATTGACCAAAAAAAGCATTATTTTTGCTATTCTCTTGTCTTTATTATCTCTAAACATCTTTAATGTCTTTTGCACAATATGTGTCAAAAAATGTAATGGCACTCGAACCAGTAAGTCATTGAATCCCCTTCCCCTCTCATTTTAGGTTTAAGTTCCCGTTTGCTACCAAAGCTGTCGCTTTGGAGCCCAAGGTACGTAAATCATGATTCAAAGTTTGGGGAGTCTGGGTGATTACAGCGAGGCGACTGCCGTCTGACCTTCGCAGACCCATTGAATCATGGTTACACGTTTCAGCCGCAGTTTTCAGCCGTGGCAGGCCCCCCACAAGGTGGACCGACGATCTGGTGAAGGTCGCGGGAATCCATTGGATGTAGACGGCACAGGACCGATCTGTGTGGAGATCATTGGGGGAGGCCTATGTTTAGCAGTGGACGTCTATTGGCTGAAATGATGATGATGACACGTTTCAGAAATGAACTGAAACGTGCATGTTTCCTCACGATGTTTCCCTCACTGCCGAGCTAATGGTAGAAATATGCACATAGATTTGAAAAATTCAGAGGTGCATGTTCGGGTTCGAACCATGATCCCGTATGTAAGGCACGTTCTTATCCACTAAGTTTATATCAGTTAACAATTTGTGCCTAAATACGTATTACACCCAGACACTAAACCAACACCCAGTTTATGGCCAACATGGCCGTCTATTGATATGGGGGTTGGAATATCTAGTGAAGAATAGCATACATACGGCATTATTCACCTCGTGACATCGTCCCATATATTATTATTATACCACTGGTCACCATTTTTATATTTGAAAAGGGAATTTACATGACATTTGATATCAAAAGATGCGATATAGGGGTAGGACACAAAAGATGGACCTTTCCAATAGAATTGCTTGCTAAAGATCAGATGGCATCGTAAGCATAACTTATGATAAATGGAGGTTCTATTCTTTTCATTGTTAAGATAGTTTTGATGAAACTAGCACTGTTAGTAAATTTGTATTACTTAATTGTGGCGATTATGAGATTTTTTTTAAGGTGACGGGCGAAAAATTGATTCACGCTAAAAGTGGCGTGAATCAATTTTTCGCGTACAAAAACGGACCCAACATTTGTGCATGGTTACTTAATAAATAGTATAAGTGTTTGCCTAGAGGTTGTAACCCCGAAATTGTTTAAAATAGATCCGGTTTAGTAGCTAAAAATTAAAATCGATTGGCGTCGTTAGTGTGCCCTACCCGTCACCTTAAACAATTACAACGGTGAATCCGTAAGTAAAGGACAGTATTAAGAGTGCTTTGTAACAAAAAACAATAATATACTTGTCGAATTGAGAACCTCCTCCTTTTTTTTGAAGTCGGTTAAAAATTATGGCATAATTTCTTCCAACAAGTAAATATAATTTTTGTTATTGCTAAAAGTGACCACTTTAGTAATAGTAAGACACAAGAATCATAATTAGCCGTGTGGTCCCCGGCAGAGTAGAATAGGCCACCCTCACTCTTACCGAGGTGTCGTAAAAGACGACTAAGGTAAAGCTGCTGGCATGATCATCAGCACCCAGAGAAGGAAAACTCTGCATTTATATCAAAAGCCTCGCCAACCCGTCTGCCAAGCGAGGTGAGTATGGCAATTACACCTCATGTGATTGAGGGAGGCCCGTGCCCCAGCAGTGGGGACTTAAATGGGCTGACGATGACGATGAAGAATTATGGTTACATGTAATATATTACAGAAATATATCTCAAAAATTCTTAACACTTTATGGATTCACCGTTGTACATTATGAAAAAATGTCTCATGCCTGGCAAGGCGTAAAGATGATAGGTGGACTATAAAGCTTACCGAATGGCAGCCAAAGATGGGACGGCGTCCTGTGGGTAGACCACTTGCCCGATGGCCCGACGATATTGTGACGGCAGTGGGGAAACAATGGATAAGGCTGGCAAGGGACCGAAGGGAATGGCGTGATAAAAAGGCCTATACTCAGCAGTGGGTGGATGTGGGCTGATATGATGAATCGCCACAATTAATCAAATCTACTGGCGGCGCTAGTTGCGTCAATGCCTCACCTCACCTAAATCTTTAACCTTGGACTTATTTTATTACTACAATAGTAATGGTCCCCGACGAACATTGCACCTACTTAATTTGATTGAATATTCGTTTTTTTTTAGTTATTTTGGCATAAAGTCCTCTAACATATCTAAGCGTGAAAAATAAATAAAAAAATATAAAAAAAAATATTTCACAACATCGCATACATTGATCTGACTTCGAGATTAGTAGCTGCAGCATCAGTGTTAAACGGATATCAGAACCAACAGCGGAATTACAAATATATACATTTAATACTTTAGTAAATACGTACTTATATTAATACATAGAAAACACCCAGACCACTACAAACAGACAAACATGATCATGTACAAAAATGTTTGTACGGGGATCGAACCCGCAACCCTTGTACCAGAGGCAGTGTTCACTAACACTGATCCCAACGGGTCGTCATAATGTAAATAACGCACTTAAAAATAATAGATTCCTTTCGGTAGTAGTCGAATCCACGACCTTTTCGCAAACCAGGCGAAATGCTAAACTACCGAAGATGCAAAGAAGAACGATTGCAAAGAAATTGCTAATTATAAATTAAAAATAATGATCCTAATTAGCTCCATTATACATGTTGGCTCAAAAAAGTTTCCGTAAGAACATTCATCTCCATCACCCATTACAACACAACTTACACAATTTTGCCACCAGCAAACTTCTTTACTACGGGAATGCAAATCCAACCTTCCGCGTATTACATTTTCTCCCCAAGAAATACGAGCTAGTGATGCCTATCGATAGTCCACTATCGATAGTAAAAGTAAAATCAATAGTATCGATAGTCTATCAAAGAAAAATCGATAGTATTGCTAGTTGTCAGTAGTATCGATACTATCAATTGTTTAATGTCCGATACTATCGACAGTAGGCAAAAGCTATTGATACTATCGATAGTATCGACAGTTTTAGATTTATTCGTTAAGAAACACAATACTATCGATAGTATCGAGCTTTAAACAATCGATAGTATTGATAAAATTTATATATTACTAGCTTTGCCCGAGATCTTCGAGGTCAACTATCGATAGGGAAACTATGGATAATTCCGCAACACTACTTAATACGAGCATCTTTACCATATTTATCTACTGTGTCTTTACCCTACAGCTGTCCCTCTTCATCACATTCCTTGTCATTATGTCATCTCGTCCATTAGTCTCGAGGGTGTGTCGTCACGCCATATATCGCACGTCAACTTTAGCCAGTTTTCTTTACTCAGTATTGCGATCAAAATGCTAAACAGTAGTGATGCGATCGCGTTTTATGAAAAAGATAAGCTACTGTTATGTACATCATCATCATCATTTCAGCCAATATACGTCCACTGCTGAACATAGGCCTCCCCCAATGATCTCCACACAGATCGATCCTGCGCCGCCCGCATCCAATGGATTCTCGCGACCTTCACCAGATCGTCGGTCCACCTTGTGGGGGGCCTGCCATGGCTGCGACTTCCTGTACGTGGACTCCACTCGAGGACCTTCCCGCCCCAACGGCCGTCGGTTCTCCTCGCTATGTGCTCTGCCCATTGCTACTTGAGGCATGCAATCCTTTGAGCTATGTCTGTGACCTTAGTTCTCATGCGGATCTCATCATTTCTGATACGATCACGCAAGTGATGTTATGTAGACATGCTTATTATTATGCTTAAAGCATGCTACGTTTAACCAAGCGCTATTTAGTAGCATGTGTGGACGGACGTGCTATATTAAGGTGACGGGTAGGGCACACTAGCGACGCCAAACGATTTTAATTTTTAGCTACTTAACCGGACCTATTTGAAACAATTTCGGGGTAACAACTTCTCGGTAAACTAGTATAAGTGTTTGCCCAGAGGTTGTAACCCCTAAATTGTTGAAAATAGAACCGGTTTAGTAGCTAAAAATTAAAATCGATTGGGGTCGATAGTGTGCCCTACCCGTCACTTTAATAAGCATGCTACCTGCAGTGCGGGTCAAAGGGGGAGTGTGGCGGAGTCCTTTAGCACGTGTAGACAAGTTTGATTATTTTTAAGCATGCTAATAGATGGCTAATAGCATGCTTATTGATAGCAAATGTGGACAGTTCATTAAGCATGCTCATATTTGGCATGCTTTTTAATACGGGCTACACACGGACCGATATCAGTGGCGATATCGGACCCGGGGGCGTGGTGGTGGGGATGAAATCGGCTATGCTCTACACACGGCCCTGTCAGTTAGTCCGTAAACGACCGCGCAAAAGACTGCACGTCGATCCGAGATGCCGCCGACACTATCAAATCATCAAAAAATAGCCATGGCCTTGGCACTGACATTTGGTGCCACCTATCGGAAGGCGAAAACGGAGGGCAAGTATTTTGAATGCCTCATGTCTCATATCACGATTGAAGTAATCTTTGTGTCTTTTATTCCATAAATGTCTTATTTAAGTCTTTGAATAATTCTATCACTTTCGTCCACGCTTCTCTCTCATTAATGTTATTATCCTTCACCATGTTTTCACGCCAAAACGTCGTGTCGCCGCAGCAGTCACGCGCACAGATCACCTGTGAGTCATTTGTGAGTCACGCGCGTACTGATACAGAAATCGTCCCGATTTCGCTACACACGCGCCGATATCGCTCCTTAGACGATCGGCTCTAAATCGTGAGCACGCCCGAGCCGATTTTTGAGTTAGGGCAAAGCCGATTTCAATTTTCAACGCCGATTTGCCTACACACGAGCCGATTTAGGGAACGATTTAGGGTCATCCCCACCACTTGCCCCGACATCGCCACTGATATCGAAGTGCCCCCGGCCCAGTTCACGACAGAAGCATACGTTTCATATACCTCTTTGTCGTACTAATTACGCTAAAAATTTTTTTATTGTGAGAACAACCAGTGGTACTGGGATGGCGATGACGTCGCTTTACAACCCGTGTATTTTGAAATCAAATTTCTCGGAAACTACACGACGTATCGCAGTAATTCTTTCAATGAAAGATTTAATTTTCAACCGAGTTTAAGGAGAGCTAAAATATAAAATTAGTGAAAATTTTCCATTTTAAATGGGGTTATTTATAAAAATCTTCTATTTTGAACCACGTATTTTTTGAGAAAGTATTTACTATCAAAGTGACAACTTACTTTTGACATTTTCTGCAAATATAATTAATCAAATTCAAACATGGACTAATTAGTTCATGATTGAAATCATAATACGTAGAAATTAGGAAAGCTTAAAAAAATATTAATCAAATTCTTAATAACGGATAAAACAGCGGCTGAGACAGGCAACTGTTTTTGAGACAGGCGGCGCTTTACTCCAAATCTGTATTCTTAACAGTTAAATAGCCTTTTTAAGGGTCTAAAAACATTTTTCATTCAGAAATAAGGCATATTAATGAAGGACAACCTTAAGGCCGCTATTAGGCCAGCAAGATTACAATTCAAAGGTTTTCAATTAGTCCTCTTTATAGCTCTCAATCCCTTTTTATACAATGACTTGAATGAATGACTACGGGATTTAATTTTACGAGACCCGGTTTTTGTATATTAGTTCTAAAATTTAACAATAGATGACGTTCGGTGTCTTTAACATTGAGCAAATTTTTCGCTTTTTCCACCTATGTATAAGTTTAGATTATGAAAGTAAGAAATGATCTCCTATTCGTATGTACGACTTACAGGATTATCTGGAATAATATTTTTCAAATGTTTTAAGCATTTTCTTCTACTAGCTAGTGAGTGAAAACATCTTGAAGAAACCTACACGTTTCGAAATTTATTCTGAGCTGTTTGTTAAATAGTTTTTTAGATTTTCGCGTTGCATTATAACTATAATGTATCAATATGGGGATTAACACGATATTTATTATGTGAAACAACATTGTGTACTCACATATTTGGCTCGACGTTTCGGCTACGTTACAGCAGCCGTGGTCACAAGCGGACTACAGATCAGAGGTCAGAGCTGTTGTTTCACATAATAAATATCGTGTTAATCCCCGTATTGATAAATTGTAGTTATTCTGAGCTGGTTGCAAAATTATGATCCAGATGGTACCTACCCCTATCTAAGAGTTGCGAAGATCAAATGGCACAGTCCCTTTATTGTAAATAGGTACCTTCTTCGTCTTTGGGTGCCTCTTCAATCTTGATGTTTGGCCGCAGGTTTCTTGAACTTCTCTTTATCTTTGGTGAGACGGAAGAGTTCTTCCACGCTGTTGATCCCGGTCCACTCCCGTTTGTATCAACCAGTAAATACCAGACTTCCAAATCCCTGGCTCATTTGGACGCCAAGATCTGTTGTTAGAATAAGAATAGGAAATTATTCATTAAAGTAGGAGAAAGGCGTACAAAATGAAAATAGTAGGTCAAATGGCCCAGTTGCATTTATTTAAAACTATTGGGGTTTAATTATCCTAATAAGGTGAAAATGAGGGTCTTGTAAGTGACGATGTGACGTGATGTGATGTGACTGTTACGACGCCAGTGTCGTCCGTGTCGTGAATACTTGTTTGTTTGATTTTTGTAGTCCATAATTTTTGTAATAAAATAAAATATTAATAAAATGTTAATTTAACCGTGTGGTCCCCGGCAGAGAAGAATAGGCCACCCTCACTCTTACCGAGGTGTCGTAAAAGGCGACTGGCTGAGAGAAGAGAGAAAGCTGCTGGCATGATCATCAGCAACCAGAGAAGGAAAACTCTGCATTTATAACAAACCTTCGCCAACCCGTCTGCCAAGCGTGGTGAGTATTACCCCTCATGTGATTGAGGGAGGCCCGTGTCCCAGCAGTGGGGACTTAAATGGGCTGATGATGATGAAAATGTTAATACCTATTCTTAAATTTGGTTTGATTTTTGATTTCTAAAGTACCACATAAAGGTATTTTTGAGTCCATTTTTGGTATGCCATTTGTCCGCCCCGCGTATGTCATTTTACCCGCCTAGGGCGAAACGGATTTTTCTCGATTTTTTTTAAATGACTTATAATTTTGTTATTTTGTTTTAATTTGTTTGAACAACACATTATCTCTGATTTCGCGGATGTTATGTTGATGTGGTGTTTCCATCAGGTGACTCGCTTGCTCGTTTGTCCGCCTCTAGCATAAAAAAAAACTCTATATTACAAATTTAGTAGTAAATTTGGACTAAGAAATAAAGTGTTTACGAGCGTTTTATAAAAAGTATGTCGTTTTGACACCTTTCCCCTACTAAAAATAGCATCAAATTAAAATTACATAAATGACATGCATAACATGTAGACACTTAAATAAAACGTTACCCACTCAGATCTTGGCCGTGTGGTCCCGGCAGAGTAGAATAGGCCACCCTCACTCTTACCGAGGTGTCGTAAAAGGCGACTAAGGTAAAGCTGCTGGCATGATCATCAGCACCCAGAGAAGGAAAACTCTGCATTTATATCAAAACCCTCGCCAACCCGTCTGCCAAGCGTGGTGAGTATGGCAATTACCCCTCATGTGATTGAGGGAGGCCCGTGCCCCAGCAGTGGGGACTTAAATGGGCTGACGATGATGACTCAGATCTGCCACTGGCATCTCATCTTCGGCATTTTGATGATGGTACCTGAGCAATGCATGCATGAAAGCAAAAAAAAAACATTTAATAACATTCGTCGAAGTCGGTAAAAATACAACGTATTGAACATATTATTTTGATGTTTGAAATCTACGAGAATTCAATCAAATGTATTATTGAGTTTTACAATTTTTGTCGTGGTGCCGATATATTTTTCTACTCGTCATTTTCTAACAAAAACAGTTTCTCATTTTGAAGTTATTAGACACACGTCAGTGTAGTCAGCCAAGTTCACAATAGAAGCCAGATTACATTTTAATAAATGTTTATCATGAATGTACCTTTTATAGTTATTAGAAACCCATGTCAAAATCGTATCTTAAGGCGAAAATCTGAGGATTGAAAGTCGTAGTCGCCCGAAACGGTATCTATGTAATTTGTAACAAACAATTTAATATGAATTTAATACTACGTAGGTATATCTAAATTCTTTTGATCTGGTGAAGATCGCGGGAAACCATTGGATGCGGGCGGCACAGGACCGATCTGTGTGGAGAACGTTGGGGGAGGCCTATGTCCAGCAGTGGACGTCTATTGGCTGAAATGATGATGATGATGATGATATCTAAATTCTATCAGCGATCGAAAAGGGGGAGGTTGTAAGTTCGGATGTGAGTAAGCACCGCTGGATTTTGCGACTTTATTTACATATTTGTTTTTAACCCCCGACGCAAAAAACGACGGGGTTTTATAAGTTTTACGTGTCTGTGTGTCTGTCTATAGCATTGTAGCTCCCGAACAAACGAACCGATTTTGATTTTTTTTTTTTTTTGTTTGAAACATGAATAAGGTTTTTTGTTTGAAAGATGAAATATGATTGGTTCTTAGCCATGTTGGACAAAAATAGATCCAAGATGGCCGCCGTCACAAAGATATGGATTGTATGTTTTAACACAACTCCCACAATATGGGTATCATATAAAAGGGCTTAAGTAACAGAATAGATTTATTGTGACAAATTTCAAATCCAAGATGGCCGCCATCAGGGTTCTTTTTATATTTTGAATTTAATTAGTACCTACTCATCTCTTGCCATGAGCTGCCTTGAGCGACCTACGTCCAGCAGTGGACTGCGATAGGCTGATGACGATGATGATGATGACTCATCTACTACCTACTTGCTCTACGGTGAGGAGACATGATCGTTACAATTCAAGTGATTGTAGGAGAGCCACGCTTCCGCATGAATGGGCCGTCTCGGTCGGAGTGATAACACCGCCTCACAGAAAACCGGCATGAAGCAGCACAGTCCTATGTTTCGTTGCGTGAGTGAGGGTACCGGAGACCCAATCCGGGGAAAGGTGGGTTCAAAGGTTGGCAGCGCACTTTTGACTTCACTGGTGTCGCAGGTGTCTCGTCTGCCACCGTAATCACCTTCCGCAACGTAAAGGTTGCAAAGGTCAGACGCTTTGATGTATCTACCTACACCTAGTCACCAGCATGTCTGGTGTCTAATCATAGGCAAAGCGTCACCCGCATAGATTTAAATAGAATTTAGCGCTAGGTGAAAAAAATACATTAGATTTTTGAACATCGACAATAATCAATGGCGGATCCAGCTTTAGCGTCGGGGGAGGGGGGTCACATGGTCGTTACATTAAAATGATGAAATATTTGAAGTCCTCCTCATTCACTCTTGACAGAATGGGGTTTGCGCTGGGTTCTTGGGGGGGCGTGACATGACCCCCATGAACATTCCCTTGGATCAGCCCTTGACAAATTAATTGGTATTAGTGGTATTAAGGTGGTCCTTTAAAGAAAAGTATCAGACAAAGAAACTTGGCTTCGTTTCTACATTTATATTTCTAGTGTTATTATTTTTATCGAACAAACGATTTGTAGAATCGTAGATATCCAAGTCACTAACAGTCTGACTTGTTATAAGAGAAATTATATTTTCGTATGTAAACAAACTCTGTGATGCCCGTATATTATTAAAAGATATAAAACATGCAACGAACAAAGAGATTTTTATCGTTATTCTGCAAAAATATTAAATAACTCAGCTTAAGGTTTGGGTTTAGCGTAAGCGATACTTTTCCCATTTATTACAAATCGCTAACTAAGTATAATCCCGGAACAAAACTCGTGCCTGCCCCTTTTAACATTGTGTGTTGGAACAGGATGACATAAGCTTTAGTGCGGTAATAACCTTAGATCGTGATTTATAACGTGGTTTAAGTTTAAGTCCATATATAGTTTAAGCATGAATCACTAAACTTTATTGTGACTATAATTAACAAGACGGGAATTAACACGATATTTATTATGTGATACAACCTTGTGTACTCACATATTTGGCTCGACGTATCGGCTACGTTACAGCAGCCGTGGTCACGAGCGGACTGGAGGAGCACGGGGCTGGGATGTGAATCTTCGGACACCCTTACATTTTTTGATATTAATTCGCCACTAGATGGACTGTCAGTAAAGCTACTCCGACACACTACACTAACAGTATCGGTGTTTGTTTGCGTTCGTAACGGCAAAGCACGGGGTTTGCACTTGTTAATTACTGGATTCCATGTCGATGATATTTCCAATCCAAATATGTGAGTACACAATGTTGTCATCATCGTCATCATCATCAGCCTATCGCAGTCCACTGCTGGACGTAGGCCTCTCCAATTGTTCGCCACTGTGATCTATCCATGGCTTTTTGCATCCAGCCACCGACAACCGATGGGGTAAACGGGTTCTGGAGTGGAGACCGCGTCTTGGAAAACGTAATGTAGGGCGCCCTCTGGCTAGGTGGGGGGACGATCTGCGCAGGATGGCTGGCAAGAGCTGGATGCGAGAAGCCATAATGTTGTATCACATAATAAATATCGTGTTAATTCCCCTCTTGATAAATTATAGTTATAATGCAACGCGAAAATCTAAAAAACAACTTTATTGTGACAGAGAAATAAATAAATGAATTAAAAGAAAAACAGTATCAGGGATGAATTAGCGAAACGTAGGTTTTTTTTAGAAGGCTCACCTGATGGTACGTGACTCCCACCGCATATGGAAACCTGCAGCACATGAGGCATCACAGATGCGTTGCCGGCTCTTAAGGTGAAGGGTATACCCCACTAGCGACGCCAATTGATTTTAATTCGTAGCTACTAAACCAGATCTATTTTATACAACTTGGGGACTTCAGTCTCTCGGTAAACACCAATACTATTTATTTAATAGTTATAGTTAGCTATTTGATCTGGTTTTGCACTCGAATTTTGAATGACCACCAAAAGCGGCCACTTTTGGCGTGAATAAATTTTTTCAATACAAAAACAGACCCAACATTTGGGCATGGTTATTAAATAAATAGTATAAGTGTTTCCGAGAGACTGAAGCACGTAATTATTTGAAATATATTTGTTTTGGTAGCCAACAAATAAAATCAAATGGCGTGAACTGGATCTATTTTAAACAAATATACTTTTTATCAAATAACCATGCACAAATGTTGGGTCCGTTTTTGTACGCGAAAAAGCGTGATCAAATTCTTTGTGAAAATGTAAAAAAATGATATAAGTTAAGTTGATACTCTGCAGTGTAGCGCAACCCTTATATCTACATATAGAGGTCTAATATATTGATTCTGATCATAGTCTGGTCCAAAGGCACTTGCAAAGAAGAATTTATTCAAGGCTCGTTACTAACAATCCGTTCATGTAATATCAGTAGTCAGATTAGTTCGGCTAGGTACTTTAGCTTTGGGGACTCAGGTGTATCTACCTCCTAGAGTGGCCCCGCTGGTAATCAGTTCTGTTCTGATTCCAGCTTCGGTTGGTATTAGGCAGAAACGGTTACCGTGGGGCACGGTTTTCCCCGGGCAACGGCGGGTAGTAGTTCATTCGTGGATTTCTACCCGACGGCCAAAGGATGCACAGAATTTCCGGCGGACCAGCCCCGACGCAGTGGATCGCGTGCAGCGCACACCACTCGGGGGCTTTCATTGTCTGCTGAGGGCTTAGAGGACCGGCCTCTCTTTATGGACCTGAACACAATAGGGCCGGGCACGGAGGCTGCCTTCTTTATCCAGCCCCCCCTTCTGCCGTAGGTTGGCGTTGGGGTGTGGTGGCACCCACTGTCGGGCGCTTTGGCGTGCGGTGGGCCGGTGTTCCTGGTGTGATGGTGCCGTATAGGGGCCTTTTTGTTCTCGGGCCTTGAACTGTCGCGCCTTCGGGCGCGTTCGAATGTTGGGGAGTTCCACGGTGGTGGAATTCCTGCCAACAGTCTGTTGCGCCCCGATTCTCGGGAGCGCTCTCCCCGCCTTTATGGTGGGGGCTTTGTTGGTGGGTCTGTGTTGAGTCCCGCAGCCAGTGGGATGCAGCTACGACTCGCCACCCCCGCTTTTCCCGTCCCGTCGATTGTCTCCGCAACCCAGCGGGGATGCTCGAACGGGAGGGTTTTCGGGTATAACTTAAAAGTCTGTGGGTGCTCTCTCCTCTCTCTGCCCTGCAGCCAGCAGGGTATGGGTTGGGGGAGGGGTCTGCAGTTGTCCCTTCCGGAGCGTCTGCGTTGCAATCCAGCAACGTGGACGATTCCGGAGAGGGGGGAATGGTGGGCCATGGGAGTGGCCCTAGGCCTCGTTTTACGGCGAGGCCCGTTTTTGAAGAGGCCGTGCTGGCGAGCCTCTCGTCCTTCGAGGGTGGGCCGCGGACTTGGTTTCTACCCGTTACCGTAGCCCACCCCACACGGACGTAGCAGGAAATGCCCCGGTGGTTTTTAGTGGGTAGGCCCCTGGGAGCACCCCAGGGGAGAGCCCCACACTACCCGGCCGTCTCCCAGCGGTCGGGTGTGCTTAAGGCGGCATTTTCCACCGGGCCAACAAAAAAAAAAAAAAAAAGGTACTTTAGCTTTGACCTCGTGTCATGAGTCGGTGCCTTTATGCCGGGAAACGTCGGAGAGGATTTAGGTGGTGTGCCTCTGGACGATCTCTGACTAGCAAAGACCCAACCCAGAGGACAGCCCCGACGAGTAGTCGTCGGTCTTCCAGCTTACATTAATTGGCCGTAAGCCCAGTGAACAAAGATGAAAAACAAAAAAAAAACAAATTATATCTAGACAGATAGATAGATAAATCATTTATTTGCATCATGAAACACACATAATAACAGATTACAAAATTAAAAAATTAAAACAAAAAAATGCGATAAATAAGAAAAAATTAAAACTACTTAATACATAACATATTTAAAAATTACAAAACATAGATAGTTGCCATGTGCGAGTGAAAAAGTTAGCGTTTTGTGTGTCGCTGTGATGCAAAATGGCGATAACTCAGCAATTTGGTTCACCGAATGGCAAACCGCTGATTTTCAGCTATAGCCTGACGAAGACGCTAACAGTCTTCATTAAGTTTTGAAACAGTTAATTCTATACAACAATAAAAAGCTCAGATATTTCAGAAAATTATTAATCATTATTATTTAAGGTAAGTAGTGTGTATAATTAACAATTTGCATCATAAATTAATTTAATTTAAATTAAATTTAAATCTAGATGCAGTCGAACATAGATCCCAGATAAATCTTTTTATCGACTTCAAAAAAGGATGAGGTTCTATGTTCGACTTTTTTTATTATTTTTATGTATGTTCACCGATTTCTCCGCCAATTGTTGACCGATATGAAGAATTATTTTTTTATTTGAAAGAACACACTTCCAAATTGGTTCTTTTTTCATCATTTCAGGATCTGATGAAGGTATCCCAGAGAAATCGAGGGCAACTTTCAAATTTAATAGGCACATGAAATGTTTTTGAATTTTTTATCAAAGCTGCACTAGTATTTACGACTGATTGTATTATTTGAACTCCTCATCAATTAATGTTAAAAGATACCTCTTTTAATACCGTATTCACAATTACAGACCTAAAACCTTTTCTCGAGTGTACTGTTATAAAATGTTATTTAAAGTGTATGAAGTGTTAAAAATGTTATTTTACACTTTTTAGTTCGTGGTTTTTGAAGGTTGGTTTTTTAATGTCGGTATATGTAAATTTGTAAGTAAGTGGGCAATTTTTACACACATTTAAATTTCCAGATTAAAATGAAGTAATTATATTTTTATAAGGAAAAGTATACTTAAATAAAAGTGATGTTAAAATTAAAAATAATAATGGCCATCCCCAAGGCCTTAATTACTCGTTAGTTCCTAACCGTAGTACACACTGGACAGTAGGCCTACTGTTACTGTACTTAAAAAATATTGTAAATTAATGGCCATTAACTCACAATACAGGTAAATTAGGTACTTAGGCAATTAGGTACTAGAATTTAATGAGCCATTGATATACTCGTAGAAGCAACGGCAGCAACATCTATTTTCAATTGTATAGGAATCGAAATAGATAATCGAAATGCCTTATATTACTCGTATGTCCAAATCTATTCTTTGCCGTCCAAATAGGGCTAAAGGTGGTCTAAACGGAAACGTTAAGTTGCCAAAACAGTGCCTAGTACATTAGCGAAGGAACACTAAACAAACGTCAGCTGCGACAGGTCTCCCGACTAAAGTGGCTAGCTCAGCATACTACTGCGCCGGGACAGGTCCTAGTAGGTCGTACAGCAATGTAGGGCTGCACACACCCTATATTGCTGTACAACCTACTAGGGTGAAGCGGCGAGCGCGATCAGCGGTGTGGTCTAGTCCCGGCTGTGAGGTTTCCGACCGGTTACTGCGCGGAGATGGACAACGCAGGGGTTAGAGTAAGAGTCTTACATATCGCCTTGTTTCCTACATGTAGCAAGGTGACTCTCATGATGGTTTCCCCTGGGAAAAAAGGCCTCTCAATAAAGTTCAGCAAACGTGCTGATGGACATTGTCAATCGCTCTAAGCTTAGTGACTCTTGAGAGTACCTTGGTATGACACTGCCACTCTTTAACCTACGCGCTAGGCGTGTCTCTCCCGCACATATCAATATTTTTTCTCTGTCTGCTTCCATGACGCCGTCGTTCACTACGCTTACCGAGACGCGGTCTCCACTCCGAAATTTGTGTATCCCTACGAAACTTATTCTCTTTCATCGGGAATAAAAATATTTGAAGATTCACTACTATTGATCGCAATTTTACTACAGCCGGTTTGGCCACTCGTTAGCTCTCCTCTCATTTGTTACGTCCCTTACATTTTTCAAACCAAGGTCAAAGAAATTGTAGACTGCTAAAAGAACAAATAGCTATTATAGTAAAGTTTCACTGTTAGCTACTCCATAACGTTTCTTTAACTCTTTATGTGCGTTTTGTCGTAATCTGCTAAATTTGTCGTAATGGTCTTAGAACGTTCTGGCAAAGGCTGCTCCGAGGAATCTCAAGGTTGACAAAACTGTGGTGAGCACCTGTACGTTCATTCTAAAACGCTTGGACCAAACTTTGTACATGCTAGAGCTGACAAACGAGCAAGCAGGTCACCTGATGGTAAGTAAGTAATCAACGCCGCCTATAAACATCTGCGAAATCAGAGAGATCGTTAATGCGTTGCCGGCCGTTTCAAAATATGTACGCTCATCTGGCGCATGGAGGTCCCTAAGTTGCTGTCGGGAAATGGTCTTGCAGTTAAACCGTTTCTTTTACATTTTTTATATATTATAGCGGCTAAACGAGTATACGGCGGACCATGGTAAGTGATCACTACCGCCCATGATCATTCTTAAGGAATCATCATTATCATCTTAAGCTGATTTCAACTAATTTGGTGTAGGCCTCCTTCAATCTTCTCCATTCTATTTTATTTTGGGCAGTTCAAGTCATGTAATTGTGCCCGCCAATCTTTGCTATGTCGTCTCTCCATCTCATTTGTGGTCTTTCGATAAGTCTTTTCTGATCCCATGGCCTCCACTGCAGTATTTACAACATGAGACTGTTTTTCGGGTTATATCTCCCGCCCATTGCCACTTGAGTTACGCCACCTTTTTGACTACGTATGCCACCTTACTGTGTCTTCGTCGTCAACGTCAC
This sequence comes from Marasmia exigua, assembly GCA_019059595.1. Lineage (NCBI taxonomy): Eukaryota > Metazoa > Arthropoda > Insecta > Lepidoptera > Crambidae > Marasmia > Marasmia exigua. The sequence continues at coordinate 24,709,072 of CM032479.1, forward strand.
TGCCGGCATATTAATTATATTTTTTTTTCAAATAAAAACTCACATTTAATGATAACTAAAAAATTTGGGCCATCTTTTTATCTTCCTCTATTTAGAAAAGTGTTTTTTTTGACGTATTGTCCATTGAAAGTCCTCATTTTGAATTTACTTATTCTCTACTAAGGGTATACCTACGTCTACTAAAGATATAGGGAAAGAAAAGTACTTTTTACTAACCCTACTCATAAGTTTTATATTTTTAATTTCTACTAACCCATGGGCCTAACGTTTCCCGAAATTAATACATTTGAATTGAATTGTATACAAGGAAAGTGTACCCAGTGTTTACCATTCACAAATTATAAGATATTGTTTACAAAACAATGCTGAATTGTGATGAATTTAATTAATTCAAAACAGCTGACGGAGATGCGACTGTCAGAAACGAGGCTTGATTGCCTAAGGTTTACGTAAATAAAGATTTATATAATGTAAATACTATCAAAAATATAAAAACAGCAATTTTGAGAGTGTGTATGTTTAGGAACTTAGTGTAAAATAAAAATGTCATACCAAATACTTTCCAATGTACAGATTTTGTTCTACTTTTAGATTTGTTTGAACACATTCATATTCTTTATTGTTCCATGTAGGTAAAGCTTAGATCAAATCTAGGTCTTAAATTAAAGTGCTTTCAGTGTTGACATGGGCCCTGTTAGGGCACTACATTATTTGTGGCATATTATAAATTGCCTTATTAATAAATAAACAAATAAAAATATTAAATAGTTCTTTCATATAAAAGTTACAATAGATTTTAATTTACTTACATTTTATATATGATGCACGATACAATCAGAAATATGATTGCTACGTCACATTCAATGGCTGGAGACTCAATGAGGTCCAATTTTCAAAATGATTCATGCATTTACCAGGAAAGTTAATTAATCTCCAACTCATCTTAGCTTGTCGCTCTGGAGCCAGGAGTATGCTTAGACTATATTCAGGATTTAGGGAGTCTGGTATTTGACATTTTTGTTTATGCTTGTAATTAAAAGATCTCTCAATAATAGAAACATCGTTGAAAGAATTAATAGATTCTCATTACACTACCTGAGATATCACAACTTTAAAATTACATTGTTTTGGGTAAACCCAAAACGGCCCATACAAATGGCTACAAAGATGTGACAAACAAGTATTTTGTATGCATTTCATTTGAATTTTCTGGTATGGTAGCTATATCAAATATTATCGTTTATGTCATACCATTGAATAACCCACACGGTTATTCAATGGTAAGTATAATTATTTTTTAATAATTTTATACTTTTAAAATGGACTTGCCCATGAATCTTTGAATGACCATAAAACCGGCTAGACGTTATATTTTTAATTGAGATTTTTTTGCTATTGCCACATTTTTACCTTTATTTTGATAAAATATTTATATTTTGTAAAATCTCGAGCTTAATCAAATACCCTATTACAATGAAGTGACTACCATCTGATTATTATTTGATAGAAATGGGGTGAGCCCTGCGTCTCATAGCCACTGCGACCAGTAGATGATCTATTGTGGCAGCCCCGTAACCTATTACAGCACCTCATGTAGCTCCAGTTCCAGGATAAACCCGAGAATGGAGCTGATGGGGGAGCTCTTGATCTCGTCAGCTGAGATCATGTGTGCTCCCAGGTGCCGGCTTCTGCAGCGGTGCAGCGCTATGCACTCGCCGAGGACGTGGATAATCGTTTCCTCGTCCTCGCGACAGAACCTGCAGATTTTGGTATCTGTAAGGCCCATGTTGTGCAGGTGCTTATTTAATTTGCAGTGCCCTGTGAGGGTCCGAGTGAGTGCCCTAACATGTCCTCTACTCAGTTTTGTTATTTCTACAGCTCGTTTCTGATCGAACGCCTGTATCAACGCCTTAGACTGTTCTAGTCGAGGTAGTCTTTTCCAGAATTCAGTGCTTTGTTTTTTCTCCCACTCTTTTAACTCGAACCTGACCATGCATGCTGGAACGCCACTTATTGGTTCCGGTCCGAGTAGTGGGCTCTCTGCCCCGGCCTTTGCTAGCACGTCAGCGACTTCGTTGCCTCTGATATTGCAGTGTCCCGGTACCCAAATCAGATTTACAATGTTGGCATTGCCAAGCTGGTTTAGGAGCAGGACACACTCGCTAGTGAGTTTGGAGTCAAGTTCACAGGATGTTAACGCCTTGAGGGCAGCTTGACTATCTGAGAAGATGAATATCTTCTTATTCTGGAGATTCATTTGTAGACTCTCTTGGACACAGCCAATTATTGCGAAGACTTCCGCTTGGTACACTGTGGTATAGTGACCCAGGTTGGCGAATTTGCGTATTCCGCAGCGATCATTACAAAATCCCGCCCCAGATATGCCCTGCTTCCTGGAGCCATCTGTATACCAAACGATGTCATTCTGCTTAACATTTCCGGGAGTTCCAGCCTCCCAGTCTTGTCTACTTGGTAACAAGACTGTAAACCGCTTATCGAAGCGGTGTTCACGGACCATGGAGTCAGAGGGCATATCCATGACCGGAATTTTCATTAGTTCATTGTAGAGGCCTCTCATGACCCTAGAATGCCATCTCGTCCTCCCTCTGATTTTCGCTCTCGTGATAGCCATCCTCGCTTCCATCTGCACGTGAATGTGCAGAGGTGGAATGTTCAGGAGGGCATCCAGTGCTGCAGAGGGAGAGGACAAAAGCGCGCCAGTGGCTATAAGGCAAGCAGTTCTTTGAACTTTGCTGAGGTTCTCTACGCAGTTAAGTTGGTGCGTCTTCTTATACCACACACAGCAGCCATAAGTAACGATCGGCCTCACTATGGTTTTGTAAATCCAGAGTGCGGCCATGGGCCGTAGCCCCCATTTCAGCCCCACCAACCTACTGCTTGCCCCCATCGCAATTTTTGCCTTTCTAGTGATGTAATCGAGATGCTTGTTCCATGTTAGTTTTTGGTCTAAAAAGACTCCGAGATATTTGACCTCGTTGGACAAGCATAGCTTCGTACCAAGAAGTGTTGGGGTGTGTAGCGCCTCTAGTTTCCTTCTTTTGGTAAACGGGATTAAGACCGTCTTACGTGCATTGACTGTTAGCACGTGTCTCGTGCACCAGTTTTCTACTATTCGTAGGGCCCTTTGCATAAGATTGGAAATGGTGCTAGGGCATTTGCCTATGACCATTATTACTATGTCATCTGCGTAACCCTGAGTCAGAAATCTGGCTTGATTGAGCTCGCAGATGAGACTGTCAACAACCAATGACCATTGAAGGGGTGATAGGACTCCGCCCTGTGGACATCCTCTGGTCACTCTATAATGTAGGGTTTTATTCATCAACGTTGTTGTTGCAGTCCGATTTTGTAGCATGGATCCCATCCATCTGGTGGTGGTGTCGTCGATTCCACGATTCACCATACTACGTGTTATAACATCGAAGTTGGTGTTGTCAAACGCCCCTTCGATGTCAAGAAAGGCACAGAGTGCAATTTCTTTGTCTTCTATGGCTTTCTCAATTCTGTCCACCAGGTCAATAAGTGCCGTTTCCGTGGACTTGCCTGTTTGGTAGGCATGTTGTCTTGCACTCAGGGGTTTTTCAACGAGGTATGTTGCCCTGATGTGACTGTTCAACACCTTTTCCATCGTTTTTAGTAGGAATGAGGTGAGACTTATCGGTCTGTAGGACTTGGGCTGCGATTTGTCTTTGTCCCCTCCCTTGGGAATGTAAGTGACCCTCGCCCGAGTCCACGCTGATGGCAGATAACTCCAAGCAAAGCTTGCACGGTATAATTTTATCAGCGTAGAGATGATGATATCCTCGCCCCGCTGCAACAAAGCCGGGAAGATACCATCGACCCCACCAGATTTGTAAGGCTTGAAACTCCTAATGGCCCAAATTATCTGCTGGGGACGAAAAATAACGGAAGCTCTCCTCCAGTCTTCATTCCTCGGTCTCCTGTCCGGAGACTTACTGACCTGGAGTTCTCTTTCGTTATTAATGTACACGGATTCCGGAAAGTGCGTTTGAGCAAGCAGTCTCAGTGTTTCCTCCGGAGATTCTGTGAAAGATCCATCCGCTTTCCTTAGCAGGCCTAGATGGGATTCAGGTGTCTTGGATAGTATTTTGTGGATCCTGGCAGCTTGGGCAGTGTCCTTGATTGACCCGCAGAATTTTTGCCAGGATCTTCTTTTTGCTTTCCTGAGCTCCCTATTGAAACGTGTTAACGCCTTCCTGTAAGCATCCCAGTTCTTGTCTTTTTTTGCCTTGTTAAATAAGGCACGGGCCTTTTGCCTCAGATGCTCCAGGTTTTTGTTCCACCAAGGCGTGTTTCTGTTGCTCTTAGTGGTCTTGAGAGGACAATTTTCTAGATACGCATTCATTAGGCTCTTGCCTAAGTCCTCTGCTGCGGCTTCCACTTGGTCCACAGTTTTGATGTATTTAAAATCTCCAAGGTATAACCTAAGGGAGTTCCTAAAGCCCTCCCAGTCTGTTCCCTTGGGGTCACGGTAGGTGTTCGGTTCCTTTGTTCCCGAGCATAGTATGTCGTACCTAATGTGGGTGTGGTCGGACATGGACGGCTCATCTGAGACGTGCCAATTGGTCACTCGGTGTGCGAGATTACCTGAACACCAAGTTATGTCTAGTACTTCCTGCCTAGAACGTGTGGTAAAGGTTGGTTTACTACCCACGTTAAGAACAAATTGATTATTAGTGAGCAAGTAGTCAAACAGTAACTCACCTCTAGCGTTCGTGTTGGAGCTGCCCCATGATGTGTGGTGGGAGTTGCAGTCGGTACCCACCAGCAGCTGGGTTTCTCTCTCCAGACAGTATTCCACTACCGGCGTCACCTTGTTCACCGGATCCTGGTCCTCACCGGGTAGGTACATGGAGCTGACTATGAATGTCTCCCCACCTTTCCCCCCGGGTAGGTCTATATACGCTGCAACAGCATCATCTGTACACAGAGAAGGGATCGGGAGGTAATTTATGCCTCTCTTGAAGAGCATGCATGCTCTTGGCCTTGCTCCGCAGGTGTTACTTAATATCTTACCTGCCGAGTTTAGCCCCATTACTGTGGTTTTATTCACCCACGGTTCTTGGATCAAGGCGATGTCCAGGTCCTCAGAGAGGAATCTTTGGCAAAGGGCAGCTGAGGCTGCCTTTGAGTGCTGGAGGTTTACTTGTATCACCTTAATCATTATGTTGTTGGGTTTGGGGATTGGGAAGGGAAGGGTTGGGAGAAAGTTTCTAAATTCGGAGGGAAGGGATAGGAGGATATTTGTGTAGGTGGGTTGTGTCTGTTTCTTACGGGGATGGGGGGGGGGGGGGGGGGATTAGTTGTTTTTGTTGAGCAGGTTGCTTGCGGCTTTCCTGCTGGAGTGCTCCTGTGCTAGGGTCGGTAGGTTTACCGGCCTTCGCACAGCGCCTCTCTTGCCGCGTCCCCCTGCTGGTCGTGTTCGACCACCACGACCACGACCTCTGCTGTCTAGGGCAGATGGTTGGCAGGTAGTGGTGCTCCTGCCTCTCGAGGGTTCTGCAACACGACTGTTGCCCCTCGAGACTCCATGCGTCCCCCGGACGGGTGGAGGTGTGGTGCTGCTGGAGTCGGCTCCAGTTGCTCCTCTTGAGGGTTCCGTACCCGAGACCAAGTTGGAGGTACTTGGACGAGCCTCGACGCTTGCCCCCTCCTTCTTGTCCCCGGATACCTTGCCCCCTTTGACCCTTATCTGGATAAGGCCAAAGTCAAGGTAGAGACGCCCCTCGCGTTGAAGAATAGTCTCCAAGGCCGCCTCGTCGAAGGAAAAGGTCACTGTTTGACCTTTTGCTTCGGGCTTCCGGTTGACTACCCTCCAACTCGAGAGGTCTAAACCTTTGTTTTGTTTTGCCAACCTCCGCAGGATGGTACCTGCGTCGTGTTTGGCTTCCTGTATCCAGGCCGTGCCATACCTAGGCTTGGGCATATCCTCTTCGTTTACAGCGGAGAGATTAGCCCCATCCCAGGGTTTAATGTTGGGCAGTTTGCGGATGAGCCACTCCTTCGAGTCCTCATCTGCGCACGCCAAAAGGATGCCACCCGAGCGCGGTTTGCATCCAATAAAGCTGGGACCGTCCCCATCATCTGAGGTGTCAATACACTTCAAGATAGCATCTTGAAGCATTTCGACCCTCTCCTGGTCCATTTTTCCCAGGGCGTCTATGATGCCACACGTGACGGACCCAGCAAACCTCCTTAAAAGTAGGCTTCGAGGTGGAAGGCTCGCCAAGCTTCGGTGCCTTGGTAGGATTGCCTTGATTCGAGGTAGACGAGGTATTGAGAGGGCGCTTAGTCGCCCGCTCCCTCGTTTCCCCCTCCTCTTGGGTCCTCTGCTTAGCCTTCTCACTCATGCGCAGTTCTAGCGCCTGCTCGAAGGTCATACCCTTCGCTACGAGCCGATAGATTTGCTTCCTATCAGCTCCAGAGAGCTTAACCCTGGGTTTACTCTCTGGCCCCTTGGTCGACGAGTCCCTTTGGTGCGTTGCACCCAGAGGGGTCGACTCCGCGTTAGAAGTACCCGGTCCATCAGTCCCAGGTGCTTCGGCAGTGATAGTATGCTCCTCAGTATCGCTACCAAAGAGCATAGCCTCAGAGGTACCTGGTACCTCTTCGGTAGAATTTAAATGGTTGTCTATAATGTCAATAATATCCATATAGTTCCCACGAGAAGCTAGGGAAGTAAAGGTCCACCCCTGCAGAGCCCCGCTTGCAGGGGTAAGGCTAAATAGACCTCGATTTCGCCTGGTTTCGAGGCCCCTCCGTTCTCGACCGAACATCCCTTCGGCCATGCATCTATCGGCACGGGTCGGATGACACCTTAGATTGGGGTTTTTTAGAGTCGAGGTTAACTCCTCCAGGACATGAGGGGAAGGATAAGGTGAGTTAGGGTGGTTCGAGGATGAGGCGGGGAGCATGGGTTTGAGGTTGTCAGGAATGCTCCTAGCCTGGGATTGGGTTTCGGAGCAGCCATCTATTGTCCGGGGTCAACGTGACACCCTCTCCCGTCCTCAAGCAAAGAGGTGGGTATGGGGGAGGGCGAGCTATCCGCAACCTGCTCACCCGCTCGGTCGCATCAGATGACAACTGCGCATGTCGCATACACTGTCAGTGGTCACTGGTCCCATAGAAAGTGCATGCACAAACCGAGAAAACCATCCATACCATCTGATCCATACCATCTGATGGTCGTGATCCTTTACAGGGGAACCAGACCAACTGAATCAGGTACTTAATAATCTTGTACATTAAAATAATGAATAATCTTGTAAATTCAAATATGAAAAAAAACTGATAAAAAAATTAAGTGTAGCTATACGTACTAAATGGCTATCTCCCCCACAACTTCAATTGAAACCATTTACCTACAAACCATAATTCACAGTGGCCTATATCATAATTTTAACCAAGGAGAAGACATTAAATTCACTTCATTTAAACACCTGTGTCCGAAGTAATTCATCCTCATCTTTCGTATTAGGTGAGTAGCTCCCAGGTGTCGTTTAGCTAACGAGCTGAAAATTATAATAATAATGATAATATCCTTCAATAGATTCGGCTACGGGGGCCGATCTTATCGTTCAGCCACGCACGCAGGATATTATTATAGTGCTCAAGTATGTGAGCAAACACAAATGCACTCTATTCCCTTACCCTGATATTTTGGTGGGACATGATATAAGGCCGGTAAGTCCAACCTTATTCCGATACTAAATGTATGATATAGCCTTGTCATTCCATACAAATCTGATATTATACCATAGATTTATCCACGGATAAAGATTCATCGAATCCAGCCTTAGTGACACGGGTTGTAGTTCAAGTGGCAGTTTCGAAACTAAAAATATAGCAAGTGTTAGCGAACCTTCAAAAACTGAGAACTTGTATATTTATATGACGGTTGTTGCGAACGGCGTGCTTATGCGTATACATATTGTATACAGTTAAAACTAACTTAACCCAGGTAATAATAAAGAAACAAAGAAAAATATCACAAACAGCACCAGGGGTGGCTCTAGCCCAAGAAGAGCCCGGGTGCAATCAACAATCTGGCGCCCTTTTGTTTCAAAATGCGTGAACAAAATGGAATACTTACAACATGTTCGACTAACTATGGGTAGTCGCTTCATTGTCAGACATCCTGAATCGTGGACCAAGCATACCCCGGGCTTCGACGCGACAGCATTGGACGCAACTGGAAATCACACGCTAAGATGAGGAGAACGATCAGTACTCGCGCCAGCTCCTTGCGGAGCGTTACCGTGGAGGCTCTATGTGTAGCGAGGAGCTCTCGGCGCCCTCTAATTTTCGACGTCCGGGTGCACGACGCCCCTGAACAGCACATAATATGTAGATATGTTGGCCCCAAAATAAGCAGCTTCTTCTGGTTTTTGGTGAAAGAATGAACCACAAATATGTGAGGAAATAATTATTACAGATACAGAACAAACACGAGAAGTCACCTCTCTATGTGTCTTTTACCGCCTTTACCATTTTGAGTGTTCCTAGATATTGTTTGAGTTACTTAATACCCGCTTGGGGACTACAGTGCAGCCTCATCGTGTGGCCCTTTCGTTAGTATTTTTGCTCTATTTGGAGCTGCTACCGAAAGGGTCCTGGCGTCCCTGGGCAACAGCGGGTAGTAATCCGCATCGCCCATTGCTACCCGGCGACTAACAGCTGCACACACACGGGAGGGCTCTTGGAGACGTTCTGTCGACCCCCAGTTGAGCCCCTCGGAGCCTAGGACCGGCCTCACGGTTTGGGGAAACCCCTCTCGTGTGGCCTCTTTTGTTCTGGGCCCGGGGCCCTGTCCGGCGTCACTTAACACGTGATTGCATTTTGACGTGGGCCCCACCAGAGTGGAGCGCCTTCGAGCGCCGGAAGGCCTTGTTCGGAGTCCAGTGTCGAGTCTTCCAGCCACGGGGCTCGATAGTTGGACGGTGTTGCCAACTTTCCCGGCTCGGTTCCGTATCCAGCGGAGTTGGGTTTCGCGGCGGCTTCGCTTTGAAGCCTGCGGGTTTTATTTTCCCAACCCACTCTGCACTGCAGCCAGCAGTAAATAAATAAAATAAATAATAAGCCAGCTGCAGCCAGCAGTGTGGGTACTATTCGGGGGCGGTGTTTGGTGGGCCGTGGGAGAGGCCCTGGGTCCGTTGGACCGGAGTGTGGAGAGAGGCCGTACTGGTGAGCCTCTTTCGCCCTGAGCGGGTTCGCGGTGATTTAAAAAGGTTCGTCCAATAGCCCGCGTTTCTATCTAAGAGTTTCTCCTGGGCGAGGGATGGAAACTGTCGCAGAGAGTTTAGTGGGTATGCCCCTAGGAGCACCCCAGGGGAAAGCCCCACACTACCCGGCCGACTCCCAGCGGCACCCCCGCATAAGGCGGCGCCGACCAATGGCGCCGACGCGGTTTCTTCCGAGCCGGCGGCATTTTGTCTGCGTTACCAAAAAAAAAGTTAATACCCGCTCGGGAAAAAGTCGTGGTGGCAGGTTTTGTACCTTGGCCCCCGACTTTCTTCCACTATGGACGATGAGGGAGAGTCCCAGGAGTTTTAGTCGTTATGCCTCTGGCCGGCTTCTCTTTAGGAGAAGCTGTCGCCAGAGGATAGTCCGACATAACCCATCCGTTTACAGACGGATGGGTATGCATAACGCATTTCTCCTGGGTCACCAAAATAAAAAAGTTAATACCCGCTGCTGAATTTCACCACCGTACTTCACGCCGTAAACTAGTATTCCACCCGTACCATCTGGATGGGTGGAGGTCCACCACCGTGCGCTTTACACCTACGTCATTTTTCTCCACGCACCTCCTCATTGTAGAATCAACTTCCCGCAGCGGTATTTCCGAACTGGTATGACATTGCGAGCTTCAAGAAACGAGCCTATACCTTCCTTAAAGGCAGGCAACGCATCTCCACTCCCTCTGGTGTGGCTGATGTTCATGGGTGGCGTTGATCACGTTCCATCAGGTGATTCGCTCGCTTGTTTACCTCCCTTTTGATAAAAAAAAAAAACAAGTGTTCATCACATAAATTTGCCCAAAAAGACTATTAGCGTATGAGGCAGATGCACTACTAAATGCACTAGGCCCATCATAAGAAGCAATCGTACTTCTAAAGGTACCCTATAAACTATCCCACTGCAGGATAAAAGCCTACATCATAGAAATCAAGTTAACGCTACTACGATGGGATTAGGCTTAATCACCACGCTTAACAAATGCGGATTGGTGATCACAAACAAGAGCTATGTTCGGAAAATTCGAAACATAACTTTCACTCGACCCGAGATCACGGCCCAATACTTAAACCACTAGACCAACAGGGCCACTAGACCAATCGTACGCCTATTCATCGTCATCGTCAGCCCATTTAAGTCCCCACTGCTGGGGCACGGGAATCCCTCAATCACATGAGGGGTAATTTCCATACTCACCACGCTTCGCAGACGGGTTGGCGAGGGTTTAGATATAAATGCAGAGTTTTCCTTCTCTGGGTGCTGATGATCATGCTAGCAGCTTTACCTTAGTCGCCTTTTACGACTCCTCGGTAAGAGTGAGGGTGGCCTATTCTACTCTGCCGGGGACCACACGGCCAGGGTACGCCTATTATACTGAATAAATTGTACTGAATGTACCAAGACTAAAATAACAATTATAATGTTTTCAAGAATTTCATTTCGATTCTTATAGTACGGTATCCTAAAAGTAAATGTTCTACTACTACTGATTGTAAATGGAAAAACAGAATTGTTCTCAATTCCTCTTGCAAAAGTTTTAATTAATTGCCATTCGTTGTAAGCAACCTTTGTTGTTTGCCGATTCTTTTTGATTCGTGCGAGGATTGGTCTTTCAAAAGTTTATAAGTTTGAAGGTCTGGATTCTGGTAATTAATTTAGTCTGTCCGCCTTCTCTATTTAGGAAACACTACAATTTCATTTACAAAGTTACCGAAGCAGCGCTGGTTAAAATGTTTTTGCCTTCATAGGGCCCCACCTAACTTTTACTAGCGATGGCGCGCGTTAAGTTGTTCAAAAAGTTTAGTAGGATTAAAAGGATGTAATGTTAGGTATAGTTCCTCGAGCAAAAGATTAGTGGCAGTCGGTGTTATATTTCATATAATTAATGAACAAAATACTATACGGATTCTGGCGGAAGGAGTCAAACATTCCGCTTGGGCTGATGCAGTTCCTGAACCTATAGACCTTTAGGTTTTTAGAGAACAAATTTGGTGTTTATAAATGTCACGAGCACGAGAATTGGGCTCCTAATATCATGTTGCAGGAAAATCAGTAGAAATTGTGCGCTTGTCTCGAGACGAGTAAATCAAAAATATAGTTCCTGGAGCGTTTTAGAATTGATCTCTATGTGGATTCGAGACGGAGGCGACTATGCATCCTTCTGTTTTTAACGCCCGACGAAAAATCGACGGGGTGTTATAAGTTTGACGTGTCTGTGTTTGTGTGTCTGTCCGTGGCATTGTAGCTCCCGAATTGATGACCCGTTTTTGATTTTGTTTTGTAGTTGAATGTTTTTTTTTTAATAAATAAATATTTCACAACATCACATACATTGATCTGACTCCGAGATAGGTAGCTCGAGCACCTGTGTTACAGATATCTGAATCAACAGCGGAATTACATATATATACATATAATACTTTTCTTTTCTAAATACATACTTATAATACATACAAACAGCCAGACCAATACAAACAGACATGTTCATACACACAAATGTTTGTACTGTGCAGGGATCGAACCCTTGGACCAAAGGCAGCGTTCACTACCACTGTTCCAAACGGGTCGTCAAATTGAACGGAAGTGTTTTAGTATTGTTAGATGGAAATTGATCCAAGATGTCGGTTTGACATATTGTATGACAACCCCCCTCGATAAAGGTATCAAATAAAAGGGTTTAAGTAGTAAAATACCTACCGTATGAAAAAGATAAAATACAAGATGGCCGCCACCCATAAAATTGCGAAATCATAAATAATAATATACACTTGAGTGGGGTGATTATTGAAAGCGGGAACTGATTTGAACTTAAGTAAAAAAATAGAGGGTCTCTTTAAAAAGCAAAAAATAAGTTAAAAATTTAAAAACCCCCGACTTACATCTAAAAATTCACGTACGTATGAACATATTGGCTTTTAAATTTTTGTCCAGGGGTTTTAAGTTTTAATTTCACTTTTATTAATTCATCCACGAACGAAATGACAAACTGACAGCAGAGTTGCGGTGCGGGCACAAATAGATGACGACGCAACCCTGCCTTCACCTCGCCCGTGCCGTAACTTCAGCATGTGAGCGCACACCATTTACTTTCTGAAGAAACCTAGCAGCGGCGCGCCTCTGCGTCGACTTCTGCCTGCCGCGACTGTCGTATGGGCTACCTGTCTAAAATCAGACCTCACCTCAAATTCCTCAAATTCATCATTTACTTAGAACTTACTGCGGTCATTCAGCAACCCGATACATATTTTCGCCATGTGGTCAAATTTTTAGCTACCTGGCGGAATATGTAAGATTATAAAGTAAACCAACAACATTTTTATGTTCCTTCATGTCGTCAGTCCATCGTTTGAATGGGCGGCCTCGCGGTCTGGTGTGCGCCCACGGTCTCCACACAACGACCCGCCTCGTCCTACGGTCCCTGCTCATCCGCGCTATGTGTCCAGCTCAACTCCACTTCCCCCTGGCTATCTCAATGTCGACGTCCCTTAGGCCCGTTGCTCGACCAAGCCGATGGATGACCAAGGAACAAGATGGAACAAGCCTATATCCAACAGTGGATCAATAATGGCTGAAGATGATGATGAACATTATTATACATTTTCCGAATTAAATGTATTTCAAACCGGCCAACAATCTGAGTGTTGAAGATTCAGGATGGATGGCGGTCTAATACTGTGGGTTTCTCGCGGAAATTTCTACCACGTACCTCAGTTCTGTGGAAGGGTTTGGCTGCAGGAGTATTTCGGACAAATTAGGCAGGAGTATTTTTAAATAGGCCGGCAAAATGATAGCGATCTCTCTGATTTCGCGGATGTTCATAGGCAGCTTGATTACTTTCCATCAGGTGACTCGTTTGTCCGTTGGCCGTCTCTAGTATACAAAAAAACCTAGTTATTAGATTTGTTTCTCCCTTGGTGCACTAAGCCTTTAGTTCATTGGATTCAAAATTTATTTCGCAAGGCTTTTAGCTTTTTCATCTGAGTATTCCTTTTTTTGTCGAAGGAGACTATTCTCCATCATTCGTCAGGCCATTGCGCTCTGGGCCTATGCCCAGAGCGCAATGGCCTGACGTCTCCGCCCTTCGGCGGCGCCTTATGCATAGTGCTAGGGAGCAGGAGGGTTATATCGGGCTCTTCTCTGGCGGGGGTTTCTCCTAACGAGAAGCCGGCCAGAGATATACAGACTAAACCCCAGCGTTTTTCCTTCATCGCCCTTAAGTCAGAAGGAGTCATAGGTTAAAACAGGCGAACCCTGGCGCCATGACCCTCCCCAGGATCTGAGTATTCCTCATTACTTACCAAGTTTATATAGGCATTGGTATATGATTTAGCCTCGAAGTTGTCGTCAGATTTCTACAAGGTTTCTGGCAGATTCTTGTTTTTTTTTTAATATTATGTCATCTAAATGTTTTCCATCTTGTTGCACTGTTCAAAACAGCGCATAATTTTCCGCGCCAAAGGTTATTCTGTGGACACGCTGAAAACAGAGGAACAGTAAACTTGGTTCAGTTGCACTCTCGCGGAATGTGGTCTTTTACTCGTAAGCGAGTACCGTAAATTAATAAATTTACAAGGTAATTGTTAACCGATCGACCGTTTAAATGTTAAAGACACGCCATGTTCCTACCCACAGCTAAAAATTATACTGGGACCGGTAATGGGCATACCCAGGCACACCACCCGATGCAATCTGAAAGAGTGGTCGAACGAACAGAGTAAACAACTGTGGCTCAGATAGACAGGTCAGGCATATGCCAAGACCTTAATGACAGAATTCTCCAGCAGGTACACGCTAGAGGCCTTAGCGCTATCTCGCGGGCAGATAAGCATCCTCAAGAACCATTACTTGTTGCCATTACAGGTTGCTACAGGTTGAACAAACATGGCACCAGAACCGTGCTGGCCGGAGACAGCACCTGTAGATTCTGTAAGGCAGAGGACGAGACACCGATGCACGTCCTTTGTCAATGCGATGCCCTCGGGCGCCCAAGAAGCCGCACGCTGGGCAGCTACCACATCTGCCCGGAGGATGTTAAAGCTATCGCTCCTAATGCCATCATACGGTTTATGCTGACCGTGGGCCTCGGAGTGGGAGCGGAGGTCAAAATAAATCAAATGAATAGTTTTTTAGATTTTCGCGTTGCATTATAACTATAATGTATCAATACGGGGATTAACTCGATATTTATTATGTGAAACAACATTGTGTACTCACAGACATATGTCCGGACATGAGTCCGCTCGTGACCACGGCTGCTGTAACGTAACCGAAACGTCGAGCTAAATATGTGAGTACACAATGTTGTTTCACATAATAAATATCGTGTTAATCCCCGTATTGATACTATAAATCAAATGAAATCAGTGACCAATCGGCAACGCACGCTCTCTAGAACTTCGAATAATAAAATCTATTATTCTTCTAAAGAGGTTCATTCTACCAACGACTACAAGCCTTGTAGGTAATCCAAAAAGCAAAACACTTGCGCGATGCAATCGGCACCAAGCGCCATCTATTGGTCCAATTTGGAACTATTACAGAAAGGAAGGACACTATATAGCTACTGTTGGCGACTGGCCGTGGTACCACCTCATTTTTATAATTATTTTGTTTTTATGTTTTTGACGGGCAGCTGTCTTGTGAGTGTGTCAATAAAAGGATAGTTTTGTTCACATTTGTTTTCATCATTTTAATTATAAACCGTACGAGCCTCTCTCTTTAGTATCCATCATCATCATATACAGTCCATCAGCACACTAGCATCACCAGTAGTTATCAGCTACTATTTACTACAGTATCCAGAGGATTGTGCAGGGCTTGAAAACTACCGTTGTGAAAGCTCACGTTATAAAGCTAATGTTCTTATCCACTAAGGTACAACCGTACCACCGCTGAGAACAAATTCACTTCTGACCGTGAGCAAGGCACGCTATGGGCCGGCTCATAATCAATCTCAGTGATAATGATTTTTTATGTGATAGGTGACAGACGTTCAGACGGTTCACTTAATTGTAAGCGATTGCTGCCGCCCATGGACACCTGTGACACCAGTGGAGTCACAATTGCGCTGCCAACTTTTAAACCCCCTTTGCCCCCGGATTGGGCCTCCGGTACCGTACTCTACCCTACCCTACTCACGCGGCGAAACACAGACGTGTTGATTCACGCCAGTTTTCTATGAGGCCGTGGTATCACTCCGGTCGAGCCGTCCCATTCTTGCCAAAGCGTGCCATTCATTCACAAAGTTTTTATCGAAATATAAATGTGTGATTTAATTATCTATAATATAAATAAATAGTTAAAATATTTATAATGTACGAGGATTTAAAAGTGCTATCATCATCATCATCATCAGCCCATTTAAGTCCCCACTGCTGGGGCACGGGCCTCCCTCAACCACATTAGGGGTAATTGCCATACTCACCACGCTTGGCAGACGGGTTGGCGAGGGTTTTGATATAAATGCAGAGATTTCCTTCTCTGGGTGCTGATGATCATGCCAGCAGCTTTACCTTAGTCGCCTTTTACGACACCTCGGTAACGAGTGAGGGTGGCCTATTCTACTCTGCCGGGACCACACTTCGTAAAGTGCTATACAGCACTAAAATGGGCGTATTTGCATAGGTTTGCATGCGAATAATGATATTTTAAAGGCCACGCTTTGATGTGGGTATTGCAGATATCCGTACAGATTTGCCGTTTGTCCTTTAGCCCGCTTGAAGTAAAAAGTAAAGTAATGTAAAGTATCAGCCTATATACTGTCCCACTGCAGAGCAAAGGCCTCCATCATAGAAATCATGTTATCGCTACTGTGATGGGATTAGGCTTAACTACCACGCTTGCCAAATGAGGATTGCGGATCGGTGATCACAAACCCGAGCAAGGTTCGTAAAATTCGAAACATACTTTTTGCTCAACCCGGGAATTGAACAGCTTAAAGTAAAATAGAAAAAAAAAAAAGGATTTGTCAGTCATAAGCTATAACTAAAATCCTGAGCTGCTAGGAAAGGCCATGCCCGTTTGAAACTTTTCAATATCCAGTTAAAAGTTCTGCCTTTTTTTTTGAAAACGTAAACGTTTTGATTTATCATAAGGTTATACGTAGGTATCTCAAACCAATCAAGTCCAATACTTCCTTGACCTGCTTATATGTGTTCTAGGCTAAACCTCCTTCCTAAAAAAGACTCAAAACGCCGACTGCTCATATCGAAAGCCAAACATGACATATACGTATTCGTGTATATAAATATAGTCACAGTAGAAATATGCGCAAGCGGTATGGACACTAGGGTAAGGAGGGGGAATGGCGTTCACTTAAGGAAAAACAGGTGTATTTTTTAAATTAATTATTTTAAATGAAAATTATGAAACGTAATAAATTCTTTAATTATCTATTAGTCAACAATTCAACTACAGAAGCTTATATCTTAGACCCATTAATAGTAAAAAAACATTAAAAAAAAAACCTGGTTTGAGTGGCATTGCCCCTGACATCGGGTAATGCCGCTCGAGGTCCGGGCTAATGACCCCCAAACATGTTTCTTGGAAAATATCAAACAAGAGACATTATAATTAAACAAAATAGTAACGAAGTCAAGTCTACAATCACAAATTAGCATATTAGTACTGAAGATCAGCCTTTTAGATTTACCGACAAAAATCATGAGACGAAATATTAGATCAGTGCGGGCGCAAAAAAAGAAACGCACTTCACCGTCACATGACGCGGGCTGACTGTTCGATCGCATCGTTGTAGGTTCGAGGACCCTTCCCCTCGCCCTCCACACAACGTGGCGTGTTGCTATGTACTGTTTTGACAGAGCTACAGAGGTGGGCGCTATTACCCACTGAGCGCTATTCCCCCTGCTTACCCTACAGACAAACGCTCGATTACGCACGCACACAGACGCACACTTTACACGGATTTTAGGGTCCCATCGGAGTACAATCGTAGGAACTAAATTCAGGGTTGTCGGTTTTACTCTTACTTTATTTTGGTAATAAAATATATAATTATGTAAAATAAATAAGTAGATAGGTACATTATTATGTATGTATGGTTTCGGATTTTAAAGTGATATGATTGGGAGGAAGGGGGGTGGGGGAGGTAAGTGATGTATCTAAGGAGCGTTCTTTCTATTATAGTCGAATTTACTGCTGTCTGCTGTAATTTACGAGTTACGATCACAATTACATTGTATTTTGGGGGGTCAGAGATGGAGATTGATATGGGGAGGATTGTAGGACCTCACTGTGTCTTGGCCCGAGCGATCGGGTGCATCATCAATACCTTGACATGGTTTCCAAGTAACGAAACAAAACGTTATGAAAAGTATGTCTAATTTTATGTATCTTTGCGTAGCTTTTTGCAACTTTAGGAATCTTTTTCTGTACCTTTGTGTACGAATATTGTATGCTAGTATTATGCTTATTTCTTAAGAAATATCATTGGTTCTAATTTTACACGCACAAAATGATCCTTGTTCCATCTAGGACCCCGCGATCACGGCCCGGTACTTAAACCAGTAGTCCTCAGGTAAGAATAATATTTTATAAAAACAAGAGGACAACCCTATACGGTAGGTAACTTTCTGTCCAAAATGGCGGAGTGTCGATACTACTTTAGCGTATTAATCTAGACCAGGATCAGAGACCAGGGACCTTTCACTTAATACTTTTTTCCTTAGTATGGGAAAAATAGTTCAGCGGTTTTCGTTATGGGGCACATGCATGGATGTTTTTACATAAAAACAGATGTAGGTTTAAAAGCTATCAAGCAAATGGTTCGACGTTGTTTCGGTAGATGTCACTATGCATTTTTACATTGCGCTAGTAAAGCGTGTTTCCGAAACAATAACGTCAAGCCGCCTGCCCTCATGAGCAATTGTAAAATAGTACCTACGGGAAATAAATCAGAAGTTCAGAGTGTACTGGCAATTTTATTATAAAACAAATAAAATAAAATGATTTCTGATATTTTATTTAATCGTTTCTCTGACTGATTTTCAAATGTGGCCAACGTTTTCCTCTAGATGGCGCTAGCACTGGCCAGCCGACTGATGCCCCTTAGTATATTATAAGTTACTGTATGATAGAGACTTTACTCGGTTTGTGCATGCACTTTCTATGGGACCAGTGACCACTGACAGTGTATGCGACATGCGCAGTTGTCATCTGATGCGACCGAGCGGGTGAGCAGGTTGCGGATAGCTCGCCCTCCCCCATACCCACCTCTTTGCTTGAGGACGGGAGAGGGTGTCACGTTGACCCCGGACAATAGATGGCTGCTCCGAAACCCAATCCCAGGCTAGGAGCATTCCTGACAACCTCAAACCCATGCTCCCCGCCTCATCCTCGAACCACCCTAACTCACCTTATCCTTCCCCTCATGTCCTGGAGGAGTTAACCTCGACTCTAAAAAACCCCAATCTAAGGTGTCATCCGACCCGTGCCGATAGATGCATGGCCGAAGGGATGTTCGGTCGAGAACGGAGGGGCCTCGAAACCAGGCGAAATCGAGGTCTATTTAGCCTTACCCCTGCAAGCGGGGCTCTGCAGGGGTGGACCTTTACTTCCCTAGCTTCTCGTGGGAACTATATGGATATTATTGACATTAAAGACAACCATTTAAATTCTACCGAAGAGGTACCAGGTACCTCTGAGGCTATGCTCTTTGGTAGCGATACTGAGGAGCATACTATCACTGCCGAAGCACCTGGGACTGATGGACCGGGTACTTCTAACGCGGAGTCGACCCCTCTGGGTGCAACGCACCAAAGGGACTCGTCGACCAAGGGGCCAGAGAGTAAACCCAGGGTTAAGCTCTCTGGAGCTGATAGGAAGCAAATCTATCGGCTCGTAGCGAAGGGTATGAACTTCGAGCAGGCGCTAGAACTGCGCATGAGTGAGAAGGCTAAGCAGAGGACCCAAGAGGAGGGGGAAACGAGGGAGCGGGCGACTAAGCGCCCTCTCAATACCTCGTCTACCTCGAATCAAGGCAATCCTACCAAGGCACCGAAGCTTGGCGAGCCTTCCACCTCGAAGCCTACTTTTAAGGAGGTTGCTGGGTCCGTCACGTGTGGCATCATAGACGCCCTGGGAAAAATGGACCAGGAGAGGGTCGAAATGCTTCAAGAGGCTATCTTGAAGTGTATTGACACCTCAGATGATGGGGACGGTCCCAGCTTTATTGGATGCAAACCGCGCTCGGGTGGCATCCTTTTGGCGTGCGCAGATGAGGACTCGAAGGAGTGGCTCATCCGCAAACTGCCCAACATTAAACCCTGGGATGGGGCTAATCTCTCCGCCGTAAGCGAAGAGGATATGCCCAAGCCTAGGTATGGTACGGCCTGGATACAGGAAGCCAAACACGACGCAGGTACCATCCTGCGGAGGTTGGCAAAACAAAACAAAGGTTTAGACCTCTCGAGTTGGAGGGTAGTCAACCGGAAGCCCGAAGCAAAAGGTCAAACAGTGACCTTTTCCTTCGACGAGGCGGCCTTGGAGACTATTCTTCAACGCGAGGGGCGTCTCTACCTTGACTTTGGCCTTATCCAGATAAGGGTCAAAGGGGGCAAGGTATCCGGGGACAAGAAGGAGGGGGCAAGCGTCGAGGCTCGTCCAAGTACCTCCAACTTGGTCTCGGGTACGGAACCCTCAAGAGGAGCAACTGGAGCCGACGAGGACGCATGGAGTCTCGAGGGGCAACAGTCGTGTTGCAGGACCCTCGAGAGGCAGGAGCACCAATACCTGCCAACCATCTGCCCTAGACAGCAGAGGTCGTGGTCGTGGTGGTCGAACACGACCAGCAGGGGGACGCGGCAAGAGAGGCGCTGTGCGAAGGCCGGTAAATCTACCGACCCTAGCACAGGAGCACTCCAGCAGGAAAGCCGCAAGCAACCTGCTCAACAAAAACAAATAATCCCCCCCCCCCCCCCCCCCCTCCCCGTAAGAAACAGACACAACCCACCTACACAAATATCCTCCTATCCCTTCCCTCCGAATTTAGAAACTTTCTCCCAACCCTTCCCTTCCCAATCCCCAAACCCAACAACATAATGATTAAGGTGATACAAGTAAACCTCCAGCACTCAAAGGCAGCCTCAGCTGCCCTTTGCCAAAGATTTCTCTCTGAGGACCTGGACATCGCCTTGATCCAAGAACCGTGGGTGAATAAAACCACAGTAATGGGGCTAAACTCGGCAGGTAAGATATTAAGTAACACCTGCGGAGCAAGGCCAAGAGCATGCATGCTCTTCAAGAGAGGCATAAATTACCTCCCGATCCCTTCTCTGTGTACAGATGATGCTGTTGCAGCGCATATAGACCTACCCGGGGGGAAAGGTGGGGAGACATTCATAGTCAGCTCCATGTACCTACCCGGTGAGGACCAGGATCCGGTGAACAAGGTGACGCCGGTAGTGGAAT
>CM032479.1:24729877-24743577 GCA_019059595.1 Marasmia exigua
TTGGTAGAATACGTTGTTTAAAGGGATTAAATGTTCACAAAACACCCTGTAACTAAGATTTTTTACCAATTTTTATTGGTAATAGTTGTTTTAGTTCTTATTCGAGATGATTGGCGTAAGATTAATACCTACTTCTTATTTGTGAAGAATTAGAACAAAAAGTTAATGATTTTACATGGCTCAATATTTTTATTTGTAGAAGTTGATGCATGATAACAACGTTTTAAGTTGACGTAAAGCTGCACTAGCGACACCAATTTATTTTAATTTTTAGCATAACTAACCGAAATCCTTTTTTTAAACCCTTTCGGGGTAACCACCTCTCGGCAAACACTTATACTATTTATTAAATACCAATGCCCAAATTTAATTTGTTACTTCATAAATATATAATGTTTGTCGGAGTTGTAAACACGCAATTTTCAAATAGATCCGTCTTAGTTAGCTACCAATTAAACGAATGTGGTCTCTAGTTAGGCTGACACATTACCTTCAATACTGAATGAACTAAAGAAAAATATTAATAATAGTCTATAATAGCGTAATCCTCTACAGTTGCAATCGATATAATGGCGGAATTTTTATACAAGTACCGCAACTTCAAAGTCGGTAATCTTTATAAACCGCCGTTTACTATGATCTAGTTTTTTTTTTTTTTTTTTTTTTTTTGTGACTTATAAGGATTATTATATAGGAATGCGGCGCGCAAGATATGGGGGGTGGGTGGGGGGGAAAAAATCCAATCCAAAGAAAGTATGGGCGATGTGTTTGATACAATGTTGTATGAAACATGATGCTATGACGAAGCTTCCATAATAATTAAAACTTAATTCTGTAGTACCAGTCACTTAAGTAATAACTATGGTTCTTAATGTTAGTTTTATAACATTCTTAATGAGAGATAAGAGCTGGTACTGATATTATTGGTATTATGGTACCTTAGATTAGGTTTATTTTTTTATTATTTTTTTATTTTATAAACGGTAGACCAGGATTTACATTTCTTATGTATGTTTACATCAGTATGGTTACAGAGAAATCACTTATAGGTCTACACAGATAGAAATTAAGTAGAAGTATAACAGATATAAACTTAGAATATAAATGAGGATATTCAGCAAAACGAAACATTCCTTAACATCAATTCCAACTTATAGCTATTTTTATAAATCTTTATATTTTACTATGTATAACATATGTCTTACATATTTTGCGGTTCGAAGAACCGCTCGCTCAGAAGCCGTCTCACCGTTGGTATGCTGGTGTATAATATAATATAAAGTCATTTGACTGCTTCGTTGGCGCAGTGGGTCTCACTTCAAAGCGACGGCTGCGCTTGGGGTCCCTTGTTCGATCCCCGGGTCGTGCCAAAATTTGTACCTCAGTATTTCTGTTAAGAAATTCTCAGTGTCAGCCCGGAGTTTGGAAGTTGGCGGTCTTGTACCCCGTGCCTCGGAAAGCTCGTTAAGCCGTTGGTCCTGAGCCCGATCCCTCTACAGTCTTATCACATTGGTGTCCCATCGGATTATGAGGGCAAGGGCATAGGGAGTAAATTTTTGTTTGCGCACACACTTGAGCACTATAATATATCCAGCGTAAGTGGCTGATCGTTAAGATCGGTTGGAGGATATAATTATAAAGTCTTCTTTTTTATCTCATCGCCTCATCCTGCACTCACTCCTCCTCCACTCCTCCTTCACTTCACACTATCTTTGCGATGCTTTCCGATGTACGAGGTTACAAGATCATCAACATACACCAGGGTGGACTCTGGCGAGTCAAACACTGCAGGGCTGATGCAATTCAAAGGTTTTAAATTAGCGTCTAATGGTTTTAGTAATTATAATTTATTTAATATATGTATTTAAGTATATATTTGTGTTCCTCTGTTGTCTGATATCTGTAACACAAGTGCTTACGCTACTTGGTACGGAATCAGGTCAATGTATGAGATGTTGTGAGAATTATTATTATTATTCAATTTGAAGTTTATTTGTACAGTAAAGGGCCGCGAAGTGATCCTCATAATAAGAATCGTTGTATTGTATTGTTTTTAACACTGCTATTGTGCTTCGAGTGAGTTGTCACGGACAACCTGTCTCAACCGAGTCTGAAAACCCGCGATTGTATTTAGACTTATAAAACACCGGCGTTTTATTGAGTGACTGTGACTTTGACTAACTTCGACTGTTGACTACCTACTTATTCTCAATAAGTTACTTCACATTGAAAAGATATCTTAGGGCAGAGCCATAGTATAAAAAAAAACTCCAGGGTGACAAAAAAAAATTATGACCGAAAAACTCACATTAATATATTGGCTCGATACACCTCAATTCGCAACTTTTTTTTTAAAAGGCGATCCACTAATAATAAAAATTTTAGCCATTCGATGAAGGAGATTACTATGAGCATTGTTGTCAATTATTTAGGTTTAGTGTCACACTATAATAGCTTCGTGGTTGCACCGGTGTGTAAGATGTTTGTTTCCACTTTCTGTGTCCAGTGTTGTACCTTTTGTGTCAAAAAATTGTGTGTGTATGTTTATATACAATAATAATCCTCCAACCGATTACGGCTATGGCGGCCAATCTCAACGATCAGCCACGTACGCAGGATATATTATAGTGCTCAAGTGTGTGCGCAAACACAAGTGCCCTCATAATCCGATGGGACACTAATGTGACACGACCGGAGAGGGATCAGGCGCAGGACCAACAGCTTAACGTGCTTTCCGAGGAACGGGGGTACAAGACCGCCAACTTCCAGACTCCGGGCTACCTCTGTTCTTCTTCTATCCCTATTTGGCTTCACCCTTACGGGTTGTATGATGGAGGCGGAGAGGAACAGAGGCGCAACAATGTCTTAGGTTAGCCGCTGAAAACCAGCGTCGGCGCTGGCTATATTCGGCCAGTGTCGACAAAAGCTGAGCGGTCACCTATTTGACACTTTCTTTTTTTTTCATTTAAATTTTGTATCTGTGTTTGTTTTTGTTATTGTTCTGTTGTATTACCTATTACCTGTATGTTCTTTTAACTGATTGTGTCAAATAATTCATTCATTCATTCACTAGCCATTGTGCAACCGAGCCAGTCTAAGACAAGTTTAATATACCAATAATGTATGCAAAGCGTCCCAGAATGGGATGACTTAAACACGGCTAAATGTCTCATAATTAATCCACTCATAACCATAAAGTCTAATTACAATACGAGTCAAAGAAATTGCGGTTAAATTAGTGTAATGATTAAAGGCCGCCTAGACACCGTCTAGAATACTAATAGAATACGAATGAGGCTAATGTGAGTTTTTTTCTACTAGACAGCAATTGTATGGATGCCAACGCAATGCGATGTGGACAAACGGTGGTGATAACTTCACCATTTTATAACTGGTCCCTTGTAGGGCTGGTCCAGTCATCCACTTATTCAATGACAAAATAATTTAGTTATTAGTAAAAAGAAAACGTTTATTGCTTTCTCATAAAACAAAACAGGTACATAGGTATTTCCGTAACACTAGAACTTATCTAACTTACATACTTCGTTTTTAAAATATTAACAATAATCTAAGGAAAGCAAAAGGCAGTGGCTCAGCTAATGCTGACATATAGGTCAACGTTTTTAAACATTAGTAGTTTTTAAACTTTATTTTTATTTAAAATATTTTAAGTTATGTAAATAAAATTACATATTTGAAATGTGCTAAAAAAGCTCTTTCATTTGTTACCCAGCACGGTACTGTCAAGCAATTTTTTTAGATCCTTACTTTAAGCCCCCTAGAGGGCGCTGTAATCAATTTAACGTGACGTCATGTAGCCTATAACCAGAAGACAATTAAGACGCTTTTAACAAAACCTAATTTGTTCAAATATGATAACTAGATAGTTTAGAAGTTATGAGGGAACAAATGAACAACCATACATACTTACATATATACATACATACAGGTCAAAATCACAACCCTCCTTTTTGCTTCGCCGTAGTCGGGTAAAAAAACTCCCGATTACTTTCATATCAATCCATACTAATACGTGTATTATAGGTAATAATAAATGTGACAGTGTGTGTGTCTGTCTGTCTGTTTGTTTGTCCTGTAACTGTTTAAGTGGAAATTGTTGAAGGTGTGGAGAGTGACATAGATTACTTTGTGGCAAACCGAGTTCTACACGAACGAAACCGTGGACAACCGCTAGTAACCAATAGGATCATGATGGATGGATGGATCTTCATACAGACCATTGAGAGAAAATCGTTTTTGGTTAACACTATACCGCTGCTCGTCTAGTCAAGCACATACACTGGTTACCGCGTTGCATTCCCACGGTTATTTGGCACGGGGCAAGAGTTGGAACTAACGCCTTTACATGACTGTCAGTGCTTTAATTTGGGACCCATTTTCATTAAAGGTCGTTAGAATATTCATAATGCAATAAGGTCGGAACTTAAGTGCAATAATGTTGAATGTCAAGTTAAGACAAAATGTCTTATCTAATCGATCCTTGAAACGATAACCTCTTTGCAAAAAGCTATTATTACGGTTTTCTAATTACGAACATATTATGTTATGTCACTCGTGTCAGTCCAGAAAATAGTTTTTTCTTTACTTTTTCATAAATAGTAAAAGTTATTACCCACGTAACAATTACTCGAAAAACATCGGTAATGATCGTATGCTTTCGCTCAAGTTGACGTTTTTGCACGGTTGGCCCTAAAAAAGTAAAGTTGTCGATGGTAAGTATTATGACTTTGACACGTTAAAATAATATTAGCTCTTAATAGCGAAAGATTGCTACACGACATTCAACAATAGGTGGGTCCCAAATTAAAGCTCGTGGCTGTACCATGCCACCATGTCAATGTCACTGAAGTGCCTTCTGATCTTGGTCGGTCTGTAAAATGTCGCACTTTACTGTAATTTAGTCAGTGCCTTGTGTTGTTGATCTAACCATAGACTTAGAATGGCCGCCTTTCATTTTATGAGTTCAACTTTTTTCTACCAGCTATGTTCCAACACGCAATGTTCAAAGGGGCTGGCGCGAATTTTGTTCCGGGACTTTTATTAGTTCGCGATTTGTAAAAAGGGGGATTATGTTCTATTATGCCTCCATTACGCAAAGCTCCATTAATTGTTACAGCCCTATCGACCCGCAATCTACCACTTACTGCGTGGTAGCGTCCCATGTGAAAAACTATACCTCGCTATGCGCAGCGCAGTGCGACGCCGCTGCCAGCCGGGAGAATAGGTCCTACGAGTCCGAGAGCCGGGAAGACTCCAGACTTGACTCCAGATCAGACCTGAGGACTGACTCGAGGCAGGACTGCGAGAGCGCTCAGATAGATAACAAAGTGGAACTGGATCCGTATGGAATCTTTGAGGGGAATTTTAAGGCTGTGTTGAGAAGGAAAAAGTTTGGTAAGTTTTTTATGTTTAAAGAACATTTATTTCCAATTAGACGTGTGCAACTCTTTACTGAAACGACTCAGTGATCCGACTCAGCCAAATGATACACTGTTCTGAATCTCTAATCATCAGCAACCCACACTCGTCCACTGCTGGACATAGGTCTCCCCTAATGCACGCCACTGCTCCCGATTTTCGGCCACTCTCATCCAGCCCACCTTCATCCCATCTTGTCGCAGGGCGTCCTACACTACGCTTACCGAGTCGCGGTCTCCACTCAAGGACTTTACGGCTCCAACGGCTGTCAGTTCTGCGGCTAATATAACCAGCCCACTGCCACTTCAGATTGCCAATTCGGTGGGCTATGTCGGTGACTCTGGTTCTCTGTCGGATTACATCATTTCTGATGCGGTCCTTCAGAGATACTCCGAGCATAGCCCTTTCCATAGCTCTAATATTTGCTCCGAATGTAACATTCGACTCAAATGAATCTCGAATTCGAGTGAACCGAATGATCCGAATGAGCTAAATGATCCGATGAGCCGAATGATCCGAATGAGCTGAATGATCCGGGTGAGCCGAATGAATCACGAATCTATCATAAAAAGAAGTCAAATCTTTATAAAAAATGGAAAAAATTACAAACTAGAAAACTTTTTTTTTTGTGATAGGTGGCAGACGAGCAGACGGTTCACCTGATGTTAAGCGATTGCCGCTGCCCATGAAATCCCCGACACCAGTGGAGTCACAAATGCGCTGCCAACCTTTAAGCCCCGCTTTCCCCCGGAATGGGCCTCCGCGGTACCCTTACTCACGCAGCGAAACACGAAACCGAAGCGTGGCTCTCCCATGGTCTAAATGACGTTTTATTGTTCATCCGATCATTTATGTGAATCAATGACCCATAGGATGACTGGCTGTTACACGCACACTGTTATGTTTTCTGTGTAAATAAATTAATTGTTTTACTTTTAGGCAGGAGCACGAAAATAAGCGACGAAGATCCAGTAATCGCATGCGTTGGAGACAGAACACATCACCTCATTGAAAATTTGGACCCCAGCAAGGTAAATGAAGTCATTTTAATGTAATAGGTCGCGAACGAACTTACGGATCAACTAATAGTAGGTGAGCGACTGCCGCCGCCCATTGTCACTCGCTCCAATGGAGTCACAAGTTTCCATTACCCCAAAATATGGACCTTCAATACTCTCACTCACTCGGCGTAAAACAACTCAGACGCTGATTACCTGTTTTCTGTGAGACCGTGGTATCACTTTGATCGATAGAGTATCAGCGTTGTATAAATTATTGAATGTTGACTACGTCAATAGCGCATAGTTTAAGGTTGCAAAACCCAAGTGCAGAAGGCAAACAAACCTTTTTTCGTCTCTGGTATGGATGTGCTTGACTAATTGTTATCTAGTAAACTTACTCATCGCGTACTAAACAGGTGGCTTAATTTGAAGCTGTTCCGTAAAGAAACGAGAAATACCTGTCTCATCCAAACAAAGGAGACACACAGCACGTATGAAAGAGAAGGAAACTTCCATTTGATCGTAACGTCTACTTTACGACAGACATACGTAGGTACGCGTACTATTTTTTTATGCTAAAAGCGACAAACGAGCAAGCGAGTCACCTGATGGAAAGCAATCATCGCCGCCCATTACCATATCTATGATATCGGAGTGATTCGAAGTAAGACTGAGACAGACTATATGTATAGAATTAGAATAAGTTATGTTCGAGATGGTATGGTAGAACCATATACCTTATTTTTACCCGACTACGGCAAAGCAAAAGGAGGGTCATGATTTTGACAGGCTATGTACATACATACATATGTATGTTCATCTGTTTCCACGTAACTTGTAAACTAGTTATAATATTTGAACAAATGAGGTGTCGTTAGAAGCGTCTTGGTTGTCTTCTGGTTATAGGCAACATGACGTCACGTTAAATTTATTACAGCGGCCTCTAGACGACTTAGAGTAAGGAACTACGACCACGGCGATACGGCATAATCATTTCAGCAGAGACAGTTTTCTTGTTTTGTACTTTTTAGATCGTGATTTTTTGGTAGTCGGGTTTTAGTTTTTTGAGTTTCCATTCCAATTCCTATCTACATCTACATGGTAGTAATCTCGAAAATAACTATTTGAATATTAGTGACTATGAAAGTTTAAAACAATAGACTATATGGAACGCGTGCAAGAGAGACTCGATACTGTCTAGCGCGTAGGTGTCAACGAATTCTGCAAAATCAATGTCAGTGAATGCCAACTAATGTTTCTGTTTATTTTGTGACCCAGTCCGTTACAGTTGGGAAAAGTTAGTTTTGCAAGCTAACCTACCCGAAAATTAGGTACGTAGTAGCAGAACTTGTAATGTAATCTGTAACCAAATACGGACCTATTTACATACTTAACACAGTGGATACAGCCTAGTAAATATCACAAAATCACCAGTGAAATTCAACCGTTAGACCAAATGAAACAAATTGGAGTTTCTAACTAAATAAGGGTGGCCAGGCATAAAACTGGACAGTCTCCTTCTCCCTTCATCTTAGCGTGTAATTCCTAGTTGGATCCTATGCTGTCGCATCGGAGCCCGGGGTACGCTTGGATCACGATCAAGGATTCGGGGTGTCTGGTAATTCATCATCATCATCGTCAGCCCATTTAAGTCCCCACTGCTGGGGCTCGGGCCTCCCTCAATCACATGAGGGGTAATTGCCATACTCACCACGCTTGGCAGACGGGTTGGCGAGGGTTTTGATATAAATGCAGGGTTTTCCTTCTCTGGGTGCTGATGATCGTGCCAGCAGCTTTACCTTAGTCGCCTTTTACGACACCTCGGTAAGAGTGAGGGTGGCCTATTCTACTCTGCCGGGGACCACACGGCGTCTCTGGTAATTACAATGAAGCAATTGCCGTCTGACCTTCGCAATCCTTTTTTTTTGGTGACCCAGGAGGAATGCGTTACGCATACCCATCCGTCTGTAAGCGGATGGGTTATGCCGGACTCTCCTCTGGCGACGGCTTCTCCTAGCGAGAAGCCGGCAGAGGCATACCGACTAAAACTCCTGGGACTCTCCCTCTCGTCCATAGTGGGAGAAAGTCGTGGGCCAAGATATGAAACCTGCCACCACAACTTTCTACCGAACGGAAGCCCGCCTACAAGGGGGGCACGGCGCTTCCTCTCCCGGGGTCGAGGGAGGGAATGGGGACAGCCAGGAGAGTAGAGCCGTCCCCACCAGGCGTAGGAGGAGGTCCGTGCAATGCCGGTGGTAGGGTTACAGCCCCACGCACCAGCGGACCACCTCCTTGGAGAGGAAGGAGACGCACATATTGGCGTCGTCTCTTCCCTCTCGCTAGCGCCGCCTCCTTCACTGCCATCACATGCTCGCAAAAGGCAGCGAAAGCCTTCCAGGCCTCGTCACTCGCTAGTATAGCTCTCGCTATACTAGCGAGTGAGAGGTCCTGGCCGACCTTCGCCACCCATGCATCACGTTGCGGTGCCCACGGCGCACATACCGCTAGGGTATGTTGCGCTGTGTCCGGTGGATCTTATGTAGGTAATAACCGAAGCAACCATGCCCGGTCATTACCTGCGCCATCCGGAAGGAGACGATAGACAAGGGGAGCCAGACCAACTGGATCACGGTTACACGTTCCACAGAATCATTACCTATCTCAGATATTTAAGATAGGTATTCACAATTTTCAGAAACCGTCCGAGACGTGCAAGTTTCCTTATGATGTTTTCTCTCACTGCCGAGCTTATAGTAGATTTTTTTTTATGTGATAGGCGGCAGACGAGCAGAAGGATCGCCTGATGGTAAGCTATTACCGCCGCCACCATATAGACACCCATGACACAAGTGCGCTGCCAACCTTTAAACCTCCCATTCCCTCGTATTGGGCCTCCGGTACCCTCACTCACGCAGCACATATATAGCAAATATGCACATAATTTTCAAAAATCCAGAGGTGCATGCTTGGATTCGAACCACGACCCCAGTATGGAAGGCGCATTCTTTTCCACAAAGCTTTCCTTACATTTCAGACGACATTTTCATCATATCATTTTGGCTTTCACACGCCATAGCTATCATTATTTTGCGCTGGCCCAATGTGCCGTGGGTCGACGTCGTCGAGGCGCCTTATACATTCCCGTATGCCGGGGGCGGACGGGTTCTCTACGCTGAAAGCCTACCGATTAAACCTCCAACGACGCTCCCAATACAGTAACTTATGTATACTGAGACGCTCCCTTCTTCGCCGGAGTGGAAAAGAGACATATTGTGTACTACTCGTAGTTAATGATGTCTGACTACACGTTCCTTCCCAGGCTTACGTCATAGCTACCCTAATTCCATCAAGGCATTATGGCCATTGTAAACAATCGTGGTCTCAACAACAGCTTGTTATTAAATTTTGTTTGAAGGTCAGGTTCATCTACCGCAAACAATTTGACCCCTTTCTGGAAACTCAAACTTTATTAACTTTGAAATTTAATTATGAATGAGGAACTAAAGCTTAAAATAGTAAGTAGTACCACGTAGTAATATAATAGTTCATAAACTATAAATAGTACGTTAGGCGCTTTAACTCTGTAACATTGCTACATTATATTCCTACCATATGATACCTTTAAAAACAGAAATGGTTAAGTAACCCAACTTGACGTTATCTGTAACGAAGATACCAAGAAAATGATTACAATCAGCGAACTGATATTTCTCTGTTCGCTGTTTATAACTGCTGAAGGAAAGGAATACTTAACTATTTCCACTGGAAAATAATTTTATTAATGTTATCTTTCAGATGTACTACGTAAGCATCTTCGGCCTGGCCAGCGACAGACAAGCTGGCTCCCTATTGGCGTCTAGCAGTGTGCGTCCGCGCACCTCCACAGCCAAGCGGCTCCGCGAAAACCAACCCTACAGGGCAGATATTCGGGGGAAAGTCGTGTACTACTTTAAGGTAAGATAGGTTTTGGTACGCAAAACTGGGACGCAGGGTCCCAGTTTTGCGTTAGTTCCCAAATCCTGACACGTCTCAGCGTGTAATTCCCTGGCGACATTTCGGAGTACCTTAGTGGATACTCAACTTGGATCATGGTCCAAGCGTAGCTCGCTTAACCCATGATCTATAATTTTGTAAGTCTAGCAATTAGCATGCGACTACTGTCTGACACACGCAACCCTTATAAAGGAAAACCAGACCAACTATATTATTTAATAGGTATATACCTATCAATGGTCCATAAGTTCAGAATCATAAGGTATCTCAACTTTAAAAAACAATAAAATTAACTCTTTATCCTGGTATATCCTCAGTTTTAGAAACACTCCAAGATGTAACCGATTTCTTCACGTACCTATTCTCTCACTAGGACGATAATAATAGAAATATGCCCATAGATTTGAAAAAATCCAGCGGTGTGAGATTCGAACAATAGTCCTCGCGCTCTAAAGGCTCACTCTTTTATCCATTAAGCCTCTTTGAAAATTCTCAAGCCCTGTATCTGAAAATTACTGACCAAAACTTCGTATTCACAGGCAACTGTGGGTGCAGGAGGCGGTCTTTGGCTGACGGTGTCAGCATGTGGCGGAGCCGTCGACATCGAGGTCCTTGTGCGAGGGAAAAGACTTTACATGGCTAAGAATATTGGTAAGTTTGGAGGATTTGCAGGCATCCTTAAATGAGGAAGCAAAGGGATGGGAATAGGGGTGAGATTAGTGAATACTAGCTCCTAGACCAATGGTCAAACACAATAGAAATGTGATAGATTACTTCTTCGAGATTTAGGTAATTTATCACCTGCCTAGTGTAGATTGCCCAGAAGTTCAATGGATTTGTGATTTGGGAAAGATGGCTGATGTAAGTTGGATACAGACTGAATATAACCGACAAGGCTGGCGCTCTTTAATTTGGTAACGTCTGCTTTCAGCAGTGGACGGCAATTGACGGATTGACTCTAACACTGCTTTCCTAGCAGCCTTAGGTTCAACGTTGAATGGGGATAACCGAATAGAAAGTAGAAGGCCCAATTCAAGTAGGGTCAGGGTCACAGATCAGGAAGTTTCTGAAAATCTATTTCACATTACAGATTCCCATTCAAAATTCTTCGTGCCGACTCCGATACCCAACTCATCTATTCAGGAAACCAGCGACGAAGGATCGGTGCAGTTCGACTCGAGTTCCGAAGAAGCTCGGATGAGATACGTCATCAAGGTAGCCCCGAGCAAGTGGGACAGAGACGGAAATGTCAATGTTGAGGTTAGTTAAATGCTAGGAAGATATCATTATTTCCATATTATACGGGTCACGAGTTCAGTTTGGGAAATGTAGTGTAGAACGCCCGCATTATTAATGTCGATTTAGGAAAGATGACTGTGATAATAATCATTCAACTCGTTAATACTTGATTGAACTTGAAACAGCTTTTTCTGATATTTCTTCTCCAAAGATGGCCGGTTCTAAGTATAGCAGACGGTGCTTGCTGCCAGACTGACGCATATCTGCTAACTTATCTACTAATTAGAAGAATCGCTCAAAATTGTCAATCGCTCAAAACGGATGTGTCGTACCTATAACGAGATGGTTGATAAACATGAGGAATTGGATCTCTACCGGTACAACCTACATCAGTTCAAGAGGTCTGTTTTACAATGCATCTGGTGCGTTGTAAGACACTATCCCTACTCTTTATCATCTTTGCATGTGAGAGGGTTAACTGTGGATTTTAGTTTTAAGTTAATTTTAGTTTAATTTTAAATTTTAATTTTATTGCAACTGTTAGCTTTCGATTGATTTTCTGTCTGTATATACATGTTTTTATATTGCAATCTTGTCGTATGTTTTGTATAAATCATTCTTATTATATTGTAATATGTTTTGCATACCAAAGAAATAAATACAAAATACAATAAAAATTGCAGATAGGAGCATCAACCTCAAGATGGGGCCTGAACATGCCAGAGCTCTCTGAAGACGGTTCCATAGTTAGGGAGTTGAGGCCAAAGCGATCCTGTCGGTCAGTGGACATCGCTTTTCTGCCAGCTACGCATAATTCAACCGATGTGATCAGGTAATTAAATATATCTTAAAGTGGAATGTATTTGCTTATTCTTTTCAAATCAATATACGACTATCATAGTTCATTGGCTTTAACAAACAGTGGAGTTAAAAAACGTGAATTAGGTATTAGCTTGGAAGCTTATTTATTATATATCCTAGTACCTAGTATAGTTTATAGGATAAGTGCCAATCTTGGCCGTGTGGTCCCGGCAGAGTAGAATAGGCCACCCTCACTCTTACCGAGGTGTCGTAAAAGGCGACTAAGGTAAAGCTGCTGGCATGATCATCAGCACCCAGAGAAGGAAAACTCTGCATTTATATCAAAACCCTCGCCAACCCGTCTGCCAAGCGTGGTGAGTATGGCAATTGCCCCTCATGTGATTGAGGGAGGCCCGTGCCCCAGCAGTGGGGACTTAAATGGGTTGATGATGATGATGATGATGATGCCAATCTTTGTTCCAAAACATTCAGCGATCACGATTTTAAAAACTGTTAATATCCAAAATATAAAAATGAATACGATTTCAGCCTCCTTTTTTCAAAAAATAATTTATTTGTGGTATCAGGTGGTATTTCAAGATTACGTTAGTCATCATCATCATCATCATCAATATTTCAGCCAATAGACGTCCACTGCTGGACATAGGCCTTCCCCAATGTTCTCCAACAGATCGGTTTCTGTGCCGCCGCATCCAATGGATTCCCGCGATCTTCACCAGATCGTCAGTCCACCTTTGTGGGGGGCCTGCCCATGCTGCGACTTCCTGTACGTGGCCTCCACTCGAGGACCTTTCCGCCCCAACGGCGTCTGTTCTCCTCGCTATGTGCCCTGCCCATTGCACTTGAGGCATGCAATCCTTTGGGCTATGTCGTGACCTTAGTTCTTCTGCAGATGTCATAATTTCTGATACGATCACGACGAATACATTAGAGTCATAATAGCACAAAAGTCCAAATTAAGTTACCTTACAAACAATACAAGTGACCGATAAATCATTAATAATATTCAATTGATGAAATTTCGAAATGGCACATTAAAATAAATAAAGTATTTATAACAGGAGCCCAATTCTCGTGATTGTGATAGTTTTTAGAACATGGCGGATATCACTTGAAAGCCATAACAAAAAAAACGTGGTTTAGTGAATATGTCGTATGAAATAAAATGTGGCACAGAATAATAATACCCACCTGTTTCGGGAATCT
>CM032479.1:24743677-24803676 GCA_019059595.1 Marasmia exigua
AATTTGACTGGGGCGCTTCAGAAAAAAAAAAACTATGTCAGACATCGTATAAGCGAAGTTGAATTTTAGCAAGTAAAAAAGGCCACGTTCCCCGTCCCGAGTTACGATTGGTATAATTCGATCTACTACCAAATAAGGATGCTTTTCGTATGTTATTGACTGGGCGCTTCAGAAAAACTATATCAGACAATCGTATAAGCGAAGTTGAATTTTTAGCAAGTAGCCATTCCCCGTCCCAGTTATCGAATTTGGTCATAATCGATCTACTGCCAAATAAGATGGTTTTCGTATGTTATTTGACTAGGCGCTTCAGAAAAACAATATCAGACATCGATAAGCGAAGTTGAATTTTTAGCAAGTAGCCATTCCCCGTCCCGAGTTATCGAATTTGGTCATAATCGATCCACTGCCAAATAAGATGGTTTTCGTATGTCATTTGACTGGGCGCTTCAGAAAAACTATGTCAGACATCGTATAAGCGAAGTTGAATTTTTAGCAAGTAGCCGTAGCCCGACCCGATATATCGAATTTGTTCATAATCGATCTACTATCAAATAAGATGGTTTTCGTATGTTATTTCACTAGGCGCTTCAGAAAAACAATATCAGACATCGATAAGCGAAGTTGAATTTTTAGCAAGTAGCCATTCCCCGTCCCGAGTTATCGAATTTGGTCATAATCGATCCACTGCCAAATAAGATGCTTTCGTATTTAATTTGACTGGGCGCTTCAGAAAACCATGTCAGACATCGTATAAGCGAAGTTGAATTTTTTAGCAATTAGCCATTCCCGTCCCCGAGTTATCGAATTTGGTCATAATCGATCTACTGCCAAATAAGATGGTTTTCGTATGTAATTTGACTGGGCGCTTCAGAAAAACTATACCAGACATCGTATAAGCGAAGTTGAATTTTAAGCAAGTAGCCAGTTCCCCGTCCCGAGTTATCGAATTGGTCAAAATTGATCTACTGCCAAATAAGATGCTTTTCGTACGTAATTTGACTGGGCGCTTCAGAAAAAACTATACAGACATCGTATAAGCGAAGTTGAATTTTTAGCAAGTAGCCGTAGCCCGACCCGATATATCGAATTTGGTCATAATCGATCTACTGCCAATAAGATGCTTTTCGTATGTAATTTGACTGGGCGCTTCAGAAAAAACTATACAGACATCGTATAAGCGAAGTTGAATTTTTAGCAAGTAGCCATTCCCGTCCCGAGTTATCGAATTTGTTCATAATCGATCTACTGCCAAGTAAGATGGCTTTTCGTATGTAATTTGACTGGCGCTTCAGAAAAACAATACCAGACATCGTATAAGCGAAGTTGAATTTTTAGCAAGTAGCCATTCCCCGTCCCGAGTTATCGAATTTGGTCATAATCGATCTACTGCCAAATAAGATGGTTTTCGTATGTAATTTGACTAGGGCGCTTCAGAAAAACAATATCAGACATCGTATAAGCGAAGTTGAATTTTTAGCAAGTAGCCATTCCCCGTCCCGAGTTATCGAATTTGGTCATAATCGATCTACTGCCAAATAAGATGGTTTTTCGTATGTAATTTGACTGGGCGCTTCAGAAAAACTATACCAGACATCGTATAAGCAAAGTGAATTTTTAGCAAGTAGCCATTCCCGTCCCGAGATATCGAATTTGGTCAAAATCGATCTACTGCCAAATAAGATGGTTTTCGTATGTTATTTGACTGGACGCTTCAGAAAAACTATGTCAGACATCGTATAAGCGAAGTTGAATTTTTAGCAAGAAGCCATTCCCCGTCCCGAGTTATCGAATTTGGTCATAATCGATCTATTGCCAAATATGATGGTTTTTGTATGTTAATTTGACTGGCGCTTCAGAAAAACTAATATCAGACATCGTATAAGCGAAGTTGAATTTTTAGCAAGTAGCCATTCCCCGTCCCGAGTTATCGAATTTGGTCATAATCGATCTACTGCCAAATAAGATGCTTTTTCGTATGTTAATTTGACTGGGCGCTTCAGAAAAACTATGTCAGACATCGTATAAGCGAAGTTGAATTTTTAGCAAGTAGCCATTCCCCGTCCCGAGTTATCGAATTTGGTCATAATCGATCTACTGCCAATAAGATGCTTTTCGTATGTAATTTGACTGGGCGCTTCAGAAAAACATATCAGACATCGTATAAGCGAAGTTGAATTTTTAGCAAGTAGCCGTAGCCCGACTCCGAGATATCGAATTTGGTCATAATCGATCTACTGCCAAATAAGATGCTTTTCGTATGTAATTTGACTGGGCGCTTCAGAAAAACTAATATCCAGACATCGTATAAGCGAAGTTGAATTTTTAGCAAGTAGCTCGTATGCCCCGTCCCGAGTTATCGAATTTGGTCATAATCGATCTACTGCCAAATAAGATGCTTTTCGTATGTAATTGACTGGGCGCTTCAGAAAAACTATATCAGACATCGTATAAGCGAAGTTGAATTTTTAGCAAGTAGCCATTCCCCGTCCCGAGTTATCGAATTTGGTCATAATCGATCCTACTGCCAAATAAGATGCTTTTCGTATGTAATTTGACTCGGCGCTTCAGAAAAACTATGTCAGACATCGTATAAGCGAAGTTGAATTTTTAGCAAGTAGCCGTATCCCCGTCCCCGAGTATCGAATTTGGTCATAATCGATCTACTGCCAATAAGATGCTTTTCGTATGTTATTTGACTGGGCGCTTCAGAAAAACTATGTCAGACATCGTATAAGCGAAGTTGAATTTTTAGCAAGTAGCAGTAGCCCGTACCCGAGTTATCGAATTTGGTCATAATCGATCTACTGCCAAATAAGATGCTTTTTCGTATGTATTTGACTGGGCGCTTCAGAAAAACAATATCAGACATCGATAAGCGAAGTTGAATTTATAGCAAGTAGCCATTCCCCGTCCCGAGTTATCGAATTTGGTCATAATCGATCCACTGCCAAATGAGATGGTTTTCGTATGTAATTTGACTGGGCGCTTCAGAAAAACTATACCAGACATCGTATAAGCGAAGTTGAATTTTAAGCAAGTAGCCATACCCCGACCCGAGATGTCGAATTTGGTCATAATCGATCTAGAGCAAAATAAGATACTTTTTGTATGTTATTTGACTAGGCGCTTCCGATAAACTATATCAGACATCGTATAAGCGAAGTTGAATTTTTAGCAAGTAGCCGTATTCCGACCCGAGATATCGAATTTAGTCAGAAGCGATCTACTGCCAAATAAGATGCTTTTCGTATGTTAATTTGACTGGGCGCTTCAGAAAAAACTATACCAGACATCGTATGAAGCGAAGTTGAATGTTTAGCAAGTAGCCATATCCCCGTCCCGAGTTATCGAATTTGGTCATAATCGATCTACTGCCAAATAAGATGCTTTTTCGTATGTTATTTGACTGGGCGCTTCAGAATAAACAATATCAGACATCGTATAAGCGAAGTTGAATTTTTCAGCTAGTAGCCGTAGTCCCGACCCGAGATATCGAATATGGTCATAATCGATCTACTGCCAAATAAGATGCTTTTCGTATGTAATTTGACTGGGCGCTTCAGAAAAACTATACCAGACATCGTATGAGCGAAGTTGAATTTTTAGCTAGTAGCCATTCCCCGTCCCGAGTTATCGAATTTGGTCATAATTGATCTACTGCCAAATAAGATGTTTTTCGTATGTAATTTGACTTGGCGCTTCAGAAAAACAATATC
The DNA here is from genome assembly GCA_019059595.1 of Marasmia exigua. Lineage (NCBI taxonomy): Eukaryota > Metazoa > Arthropoda > Insecta > Lepidoptera > Crambidae > Marasmia > Marasmia exigua. Next base: position 24,747,397 of record CM032479.1, read on the forward strand.
AGACATCGTATAAGCGAAGTTGAATTTTCAGCAAGTAGCCGTAGCCCGACCCGAGATATCGAATTTGGTCATAATCGATCTACTGCCAAATAAGATGCTTTTCGTATGTAATTTGACTGGGCGCTTCAGAAAAAATATACCAGACATCGTATAAGCGAAGTTTAATTTTTAGCATGTAGCCATTCCCCGTCCCGAGTTATCGAATTTGGTCAGAATCGATCTACTGCCAAATAAGATGCTTTTCGTATGTTATTTGACTGGGCGCTTCAGAAAAACTATACCAGACGTCGTATGAGCGAAGTTGAATTTTTATCAAGTAGCCATTCCCCGTCCCGAGTTATCGAATTTGGTCAAAATCGATCTACTGCCAAATAAGATGCTATTCGTATGTAATTTGACTGGGCGCTTCAGAAAAACAATATCAGACATCGTATAAGCGAAGTTGAATTTTCAGCAAGTAGCCGTAGCCCGACCCGAGATATCGAATTTGGTCATAATCGATCTACTGCCAAATAAGATGCTTTTCGTATGTAATTTGACTGGGCGCTTCAGAAAAACTATACCAGATATCGTATGAGCGAAGTTGAATTTTTAGCAAGTAGCCATTCCCCGTCTCGAGTTATCGAATTTGGTCATAATTGCTCTACTGCCAAATAAGATGGTTTTCGTATGTAATTTGACTTAGCGCTTCAGAAAAACAATATCAGACATCGAATAAGCGAAGTTGAATTTTTAGCAAGTAGCCGTAGCCCGACCCGAGATATCGAATTTGGTCATAATCGATCTACTGCCAAATAAGATGCTTTTCGTATGTAATTGAACTAGGCGCTTCAGAAAAACTATGTCAGACATCGTATAAGCGAAGTTGAATTTTTAGCAAGTAGCCATTCCCCGTCCCGAGTTATCGAATTTGGTCATAATTGATCTACTGCCAAATAAGATGGTTTTCGTATAAAATTTGACTTGGCGCTTCAGAAAAACAATATCAGACATCGTATAAGCGAAGTTGAATTTTTAGCAAGTAGCCGTAGCCCGACCCGAGATATCGAATTTGGTCATAATCGATCTACTGCCAAATAAGATGCTTTTCGTATGTAATTTGACTCGGCGCTTCAGAAAAACTATGTCAGACATCGTATAAGCGAAGTTGAATTTTTAGCAAGTCGCCTTCCCCGTCCCAAGTTATCGAAGTTGGTCATAATCGATCTACTGCCATATAAGATGCTTTTCGTATGTAAATTGACTGGGCGCTTCAGAAAAACTATGTCAGACATCGTATAAGCGAAGTTGAATTTTTAGCAAGTAGCCGTAGCCCGACCCGAGATATCGAACTTGGTCATAATCGATCTACTGCCAAATAAGATGCTTTTCGTATGTTATTTGACTGGGCGCTTCAGAAAAACTATGTCAGACATCGTATAAGCGAAGGTGAATTTTTAGCAAGTAGCCGTAGCCCGACCCGAGATATCGAATTTGGTCATAATCGATCTACTGCCAAATATGATGGTTTTCGTATGTAATTTGGCTGGGCGCTTCAGAAAAACTATACCAGACATCGTATAAGCGAAGTTGAATTTTTAGCAAGTAGCCGTAGCCCGACCCGAGATATCGAATTTAGTCAGAATCGATCTACTGCCAAATAAGATGCTTTTCGTATGTAATTTGACTGAGCGCTTCAGAAAAACTATACCAGACATCGTATAAGCGAAATTGAATTTTTAGCAAGAAGCCATTCCCCGTCCCGAGTTATCGAATTTGGTCATAATAGATCTACTGCCAAATATGATGGTTTTCGTATGTAATTTGGACTGGCGCTTCAGAAAAACTTTACCAGACATCGTATAAGCGAAGTTGAATTTTTAGCAAGTAGCCATTCCCCGTCCCGAGTTATCGAATTTGGTCATAATCGATCTACTGCCAAATAAGATGCTTTTCGTATGTAATTTGACTGCGCGCTTCAGAAAAACTATGTCAGACATCGTATAAGCGAAGTTTAATTTTTAGCAAGTCGCAATTCCCCGTCCCGAGTTATCGAATTTGGTCATAATCGATCCACTGCCGAATAAGATGCTTTTCGTATGTAATTTGACTCGGCGCTTCAGAAAAACTATACCAGACATCGTATGAGCGAAGTTGAATTTTTAGCAAGTAGCGTTCCCCGTCCCGAGTTATCGAATTTGGTCATAATCTATCTACTGCCAAATAAGATGGTTTTTCTATGTCATTTGACTGGGCGCTTCAGAAAAACTATGTCAGACATCGTTATAAGCGAAGTTGAATTTTTAGCAAGTAGCCGTAGCCCGACCCGAGATATCGAATTTGGTCATAATCGATCTACTGCCAAATAAGATGCTTTTCGTATGTAATTGAACTGGGCGCTTCAGAAAAATTATACCAGACATCGTATGAGCGAAGTTGAATTTTTAGCAAGTAGCCATTCCCTGTCCCGAGTTATCGAATTTGGTCATAATCGATCTACTGCCAAATAAGATGGTTTTCGTATGTAATTTGACTTGGCGCTTCAGAAAAACAATTTCTGACATCGCATAAGCGAAGCTGAATTTTTAGCAAGTAGCCGTTCCCGTCCCGAGTTATCGAATTTGGTCATAATCGATCTACTGCCAAATAAGATGCTTTTTCGTATGTAATTTGACTGGGCGCTTCAGAAAAACTATGTCAGACATCGTATAAGCGAAGTTGAATTTTTTAGCAAAGTAGCCGTAGCCCGACCCGAGATATCGAATTGGTCATAATCGATCTACTGCCAAATAAGATGCTTTTCGTATGTAATTTGAACTGGGCGCTTCAGAAAAAACTATGTCAGACATCGTATAAGCGAAGTTGAATTTTTAGCAAGTAGCCATTCCCCGTCCCGAGTTATCGAATTTGGTCATAATTCGATCTACTGCCAAATAAGATGGTTTTCGTATGTAATTTGACTTGGCGCTTCAGAAAAACAATATCAGACGTCGTAATAAGCGAAGTTAATTTTTAGCAAGTAGCCGTAGCCCGACCCGAGATATCGAATTTGGTCATAATCGATCTACTGCCATATAAGATGCCTTTTCGAATGTATTTTACTGGGCGCTTCAGAAAAACTATGTCAGACATCGTATAAGCGAAGTTGAATTTTTAGCAAGTAGCCGTAGCCCGACCCGAGATATCGGAATTTGGTCATAATCGATCTACTGCCAAATAAGATGGCTTTTCGTATGTAATTTGACTGGGACGCTTCAGAAAAACTATACCAGACATCGTATAAGCGAAGTTGAATTTTTAGCAAGTAGCCATTCCCCGTCCCGAGTTATCGAATTTGGTCATAATCGATCTACTGCCAAATATGATGGTTTTCGTATGTAATTTGGCTGGGCGCTTCAGAAAAACTTGTACCAGACATCGTATAAGCGAAGTTGAATTTTTAGCAAGTAGCAATTCCCCGTCCCGAGTTATCGAATTTGGTCATAATCGATCTACTGCCAAATAAGATGCTTTTCGTATGTAATATTGACTGGGCGCTTCAGAAAAACTATGTCAGACATCGTATAAGCGAAGTTTAATTTTTAGCAAGTCGCAATTCCCCGTCCCGAGTTATCGAATTGGTCATAATCGATCCACTGCCGAATAAGATGCTTTTCGTATGTAATTTGACTCGGTCCTGCTTCAGAAAAACTATGTCAGACATCGTATAAGCAGAGGACTGAAACTTTTTAGCAAGTAGCCGTTCCCCGTCCCGATTTATCCGACTTTGGTCATATAGATCTCCTGCAAATAAGATGCTTTGTCGTATGTAATTTGACTGGGGGCGCTTCAGAAAAACTATGGCAGACATCGTAATAAGCGAAGTTTGAATTTTTAGCAAGGTAGCTGTAGCCCTCGTCCCGAGTTATCGGAATTTGTCATAATTTATCTACTGCCAAATAAGATGGTTTTTTCCGTACTGTAGTGTTGACTTGGCGCTTTAGGAAAAACGCCATAATACAGACCATGCGTGTATAAGCGAAGTTGCATTTTCAGCAAAGTAGTCCGTAGCCTGACCCGAGATATCGAAATTTGGTCATAATCGATCTACTGCCAAATAAGTTGCTATTCGTATGTAATTTGACTGGGCGCTTCAGAAAAACTATGTCAGACATCGTATAAGCGAAGTTGAATTTTTAGCAAGTAGCCGTAGCCCGTCCCGATTTATCGAATTTGGTCATAATCGATCTACTGCCAAATAAGATGCTTTTCGTATGTAATTTGACTGAGCGCTTCAGAAAAACTATACCAGACATCGTATAAGCGAAGTTGAATTTTTAGCAAGTAGCCATTCCCCGTCCCGAGTTATCGAATTTGGTCATAATTGATCTACTGCCAAATAAGATGGTTTTCGTATGTTATTTGACTTGGCGCTTCAGAAAAACAATATCAGACATCGTATAAGCGAAGTTGAATTTTCAGCAAGTAGCCGTAGCCCGACCCGAGATATCGAATTTGGTCATAATCGATCTACTGCCAAATAAGATGCTTTTCGTATGTAATTTGACTGGGCGCTTCAGAAAAAATATACCAGACATCGTATAAGCGAAGTTTAATTTTTAGCAAGTAGCTGTAGCCCGTCCCGAGTTATCGAATTTGGTCATAATTTATCTACTGCCAAATAAGATGGTTTTCGTTGTAATTTGACTTGGCGCTTTAGAAAAACAATATCAGACATCGTATGAGCGAAGTTGAATTTTTATCAAGTAGCCATTCCCCGTCCCGAGTTATCGAATTTGGTCAAAATCGATCTACTGCCAAATAAGATGCTATTCGTATGTAATTTGACTGGGCGCTTCAGAAAAACTATGTCAGACATCGTATAAGCGAAGTTGAATTTTTAGCAAGTAGCCGTAGCCCGTCCCGATTTATCGAATTTGGTCATAATCGATCTACTGCCAAATAAGATGCTTTTCGTATGTAATTTGACTGAGCGCTTCAGAAAAACTATACCAGACATCGTATAAGCGAAGTTGAATTTTTAGCAAGTAGCCATTCCCCGTCCCGAGTTATCGAATTTGGTCATAATTGATCTACTGCCAAATAAGATGGTTTTCGTATGTTATTTGACTTGGCGCTTCAGAAAAACAATATCAGACATCGTATAAGCGAAGTTGAATTTTCAGCAAGTAGACGTAGCCCCGACCCGAGATATCGAATTTGGTCATAATCGATCTACTGCCAAATAAGATGCTTTTCGTATGTAATTTGACTGGGCGCTTCAGAAAAACTATACCAGACATCGTATGAGCGAAGTTGAATTTTTAGCAAGTAGCCATTCCCCGTCCCGAGTTATCGAATTTGGTCATAATTGATCTACTGCCAAATAAGATGGTTTTTCGTATGTAATTTGACTTGGCGCTTAGAAAAACAATATCAGACTCGTATAAGCGAAGTTGAATTTTCAGCAAGTAGCCGTAGCCTGACCCGAGATATCGAATTTGGTCATAATCGATCTACTGCCAAATAAGATGCTTTTCGTATGTAATTTGACTGGGCGCTTCAGAAAAAATATACCAGACATCGTATAAGCGAAGTTTAATTTTTAGCAAGTAGCTGTAGCCCGTCCCGAGTTATCGAATTCGGTCATAATTTATCTACTGCCAAATAAGATGGTTTTTCGTATGTAATTTGACTTGGCGCTTTAGAAAAACAATATCAGACATCGTATGAGCGAAGTTGAATTTTTATCAAGTAGCCATTCCCCGTCCCGAGTTATCGAATTTGGTCAAAATCGATCTACTGCCAAATAAGATGCTATTCGTATGTAATTTGACTGGGCGCTTCAGAAAAACTATGTCAGACATCGTATAAGCGAAGTTGAATTTTTAGCAAGTAGCCGTAGCCCGTCCCGATTTATCGAATTTGGTCATAATCGATCTACTGCCAAATAAGATGCTGTTCGTATGTAATTTGACTGAGCGCTTCAGAAAAACTATACCAGACATCGTATAAGTGAAGTTGAATTTTTAGCAAGTAGCCATTCCCCGTCCCGAGTTATCGAATTTGGTCATAATTGATCTACTGCCAAATAAGATGGTTTTCGTATGTTATTTGACTTGGCGCTTCAGAAAAACAATATCAGACATCGTATAAGCGAAGTTGAATTTTCAGCAAGTAGCCGTAGCCCGACCCGAGATATCGAATTTGGTCATAATCGATCTACTGCCAAATAAGATGCTTTTCGTATGTAATTTGACTGGGCCCTTCAGAAAAACTATACCAGACATCGTATGAGCGAAGTTGAATTTTTAGCAAGTAGCCATTCCCCGTCCCGAGTTATCGAATTTGGTCATAATTGATCTACTGCCAAATAAGATGGTTTTCGTATGTATTTGACTTGGCGCTTCAGAAAAACAATATCAGACATCGTATAAGCGAAGTTGAATTTTCAGCAAGTAGCCGTAGCCCGACCCGAGATATCGAATTTGGTCATAATCGATCTACTGCCAAATAAGATGCTTTTCGTATGTAATTTGACTGGGCGCTTCAGAAAAACTATACCAGACATCGTATGAGCGAAGTTGAATTTTTAGCAAGTCGCCATTCCCCGTCCCGAGTTATCGAATTTGTTCATAATCGATCCCATGCCGAATGAGATGCTTTTCGTATGTAATTTGACTCGGCGTTTCAGAAAAACTATGTCAGACATCGCATAAGCGAAGCTGAATTTTTAGCAAGTAGCCGTTCCCCGTCCCGAGTTATCGAATTTGGTCATTATCGATCTACTGCCAAATAAGATGCTTTTCGTATGTTATTTGACTGGGCGCTTCAGAAAAACTATGTCAGACATCGTATAAGCGAAGGTGAATTTTTAGCAAGTAGCCGTAGCCCGACCCGAGATATCGAATTTAGTCAGAATCGATCTACTGCCAAATAAGATGCTTTTCGTATGTAATTTGACTGAGCGCTTCAGAAAAACTATACCAGACATCGTATAAGCGAAATTGAATTTTTAGCAAGTAGCCATTCCCCGTCCCGAGTTATCGAATTTGGTCATAATAGATCTACTGCCAAATATGATGGTTTTCGTATGTAATTTGGCTGGGCGCTTCAGAAAAACTGTACCAGACATCGTATAAGCGAAGTTGAATTTTTAGCAAGTAGCCATTCCCCGTCCCGAGTTATCGAATTTGGTCATAATCGATCTACTGCCAAATAAGATGCTTTTCGTATGTAATTTGACTGCGCGCTTCAGAAAAACTATGTCAGACATCGTATAAGCGAAGTTTAATTTTTAGCAAGTCGCAATTCCCCGTCCCGAGTTATCGAATTTGGTCATAATCGATCCACTGCCGAATAAGATGCTTTTCGTATGTAATTTGACTCGGCGCTTCAGAAAAACTATACCAGACATCGTATGAGCGAAGTTGAATTTTTAGCAAGTAGCCGTTCCCCGTCCCGAGTTATCGAATTTGGTCATAATCTATCTACTGCCAAATAAGATGGTTTTTCTTTGTCATTTGACTGGGCGCTTCAGAAAAACTATGTCAGACATCGTATAAGCGAAGTTGAATTTTTAGCAAGTAGCCGTAGCCCGACCCGAGATATCGAATTTGGTCATAATCGATCTACTGCCAAATAAGATGCTTTTCGTATGTAATTGAACTGGGCGCTTCAGAAAAATTATACCAGACATCGTATGAGCGAAGTTGAATTTTTAGCAAGTAGCCATTCCCTGTCCCGAGTTATCGAATTTGGTCATAATCGATCTACTGCCAAATAAGATGGTTTTCGTATGTTATTTGACTTGGCGCTTCAGAAAAACAATATCAGACGTCGTATAAGCGAAGTTGAATTTTTAGCAAGTAGCCGTAGCCCGACCCGAGATATCGAATTTGGTCATAATCGATCTACTGCCATATAAGATGCTTTTCGTATGTAATTTGACTGGGCGCTTCAGAAAAACTATGTCAGACATCGTATAAGCGAAGTTGAATTTTTAGCAAGTAGTCATTCCCCGTCCCGAGTTATCGAATTTGGTCATAATCGATCTACTGCCAAATAAGATGGTTTTCGTATGTAATTTGACTTGGCGCTTCAGAAAAACAATTTCTGACATCGCATAAGCGAAGCTGAATTTTTAGCAAGTAGCCGTTCCCCGTCCCGAGTTATCGAATTTGGTCATAATCGATCTACTGCCAAATAAGATGCTTTTCGTATGTAATTTGACTGGGCGCTTCAGAAAAACTATGTCAGACATCGTATAAGCGAAGTTGAATTTTTAGCAAGTAGCCGTAGCCCGACCCGAGATATCGAATTTGGTCATAATCGATCTACTGCCAAATAAGATGCTTTTCGTATGTAATTTGACTGGGCGCTTCAGAAAAACTATGTCAGACATCGTATAAGCGAAGTTGAATTTTTAGCAAGTAGCCATTCCCCGTCCCGAGTTATCGAATTTGGTCATAATTGATCTACTGCCAAATAAGATGGTTTTCGTATGTAATTTGACTTGGCGCTTCAGAAAAACAATATCAGACGTCGTATAAGCGAAGTTGAATTTTTAGCAAGTAGCCGTAGCCCGACCCGAGATATCGAATTTGGTCATAATCGATCTACTGCCATATAAGATGCTTTTCGTATGTAATTTGACTGGGCGCTTCAGAAAAACTATGTCAGACATCGTATAAGCGAAGTTGAATTTTTAGCAAGTAGCCGTAGCCCGACCCGAGATATCGAATTTGGTCATAATCGATCTACTGCCAAATAAGATGCTTTTCGTATGTAATTTGACTGGGCGCTTCAGAAAAACTATACCAGACATCGTATAAGCGAAGTTGAATTTTTAGCAAGTAGCCATTCCCCGTCCCGAGTTATCGAATTTGGTCATAATCGATCTACTGCCAAATATGATGGTTTTCGTATGTAATTTGGCTGGGCGCTTCAGAAAAACTGTACCAGACATCGTATAAGCGAAGTTGAATTTTTAGCAAGTAGCCATTCCCCGTCCCGAGTTATCGAATTTGGTCATAATCGATCTACTGCCAAATAAGATGCTTTTCGTATGTAATTTGACTGGGCGCTTCAGAAAAACTATGTCAGACATCGTATAAGCGAAGTTTAATTTTTAGCAAGTCGCAATTCCCCGTCCCGAGTTATCGAATTTGGTCATAATCGATCCACTGCCGAATAAGATGCTTTTCGTATGTAATTTGACTCGGCGCTTCAGAAAAACTATGTCAGACATCGTATAAGCGAAGCTGAATTTTTAGCAAGTAGCCGTTCCCCGTCCCGAGTTATCGAATTTGGTCATAATCGATCTACTGCCAAATAAGATGCTTTTCGTATGTAATTTGACTGGGCGCTTCAGAAAAACTATGTCAGACATCGTATAAGCGAAGTTGAATTTTTAGCAAGTAGCTGTAGCCCGTCCCGAGTTATCGAATTTGGTCATAATTTATCTACTGCCAAATAAGATGGTTTTTCGTATGTAATTTGACTTGGCGCTTTAGAAAAACAATATCAGACATCGTATAAGCGAAGTTGAATTTTCAGCAAGTAGCCGTAGCCTTGACCCGAGATATCGAATTTGGTCATAATCGATCTACTGCCAAATAAGATGCTATTTCGTATGTAATTTGACTGGGCGCTTCAGAAAAACTATGTCAGACATCGTATAAGCGAAGTTGAATTTTTAGCAAGTAGCCGTAGCCCGTCCCGATTTATCGAATTTGGTCATAATCGATCTACTGCCAAATAAGATGCTTTTCGTATGTAATTTGACTGAGCGCTTCAGAAAAACTATACCAGACATCGTATAAGCGAAGTTGAATTTTTAGCAAGTAGCCATTCCCCGTCCCGAGTTATCGAATTTGGTCATAATCGATCTACTGCCAAATAAGATGGTTTTCGTATGTTATTTGACTTGGCGCTTCAGAAAAACAATATCAGACATCGTATAAGCGAAGTTGAATTTTCAGCAAGTAGCCGTAGCCCGACCCGAGATATCGAATTTGGTCATAATCGATCTACTGCCAAATAAGATGCTTTTCGTATGTAATTTGACTGGGCGCTTCAGAAAAACTATACCAGACATCGTATAAGCGAAGTTGAATTTTTAGCAAGTAGCCATTAGCCCGTCCCGAGTTATCGAATTTGGTCATAATCGATCTACTGCCAAATAAGATGGTTTTTCGTATGTAATTTGACTGGCGCTTCAGAAAAACTATATCAGACATCGTATAAGCGAAGTTGAATTTTTAGCAAGTAGCCATTCCCCGTCCCGAGTTATCGAATTTGGTCATAATCGATCTACTGCCAAATAAGATGCTATTTCGTATGTAATTTGACTGGGCGCTTCAGAAAAACTATGTCAGACATCGTATAAGCGAAGTTGAATTTTTAGCAAGTAGCCGTAGCCCGTCCCGATATATCGAATTTGGTCATAATCGATCTACTGCCAAATAAGATGCTTTTCGTATGTAATTTGACTGAGCGCTTCAGAAAAACTATACCAGACATCGTATAAGCGAAGTTGAATTTTTAGCAAGTAGCCATTCCCCGTCCCGAGTTATCGAATTTGGTCATAATTGATCTACTGCCAAATAAGATGGTTTTCGTATGTTATTTGACTTGGCGCTTCAGAAAAACAATATCAGACATCGTATAAGCGAAGTTGAATTTTCAGCAAGTAGCCGTAGCCCGACCCGAGATATCGAATTTGGTCATAATCGATCTACTGCCAAATAAGATGCTTTTCGTATGTAATTTGACTGGGCGCTTCAGAAAAACTATACCAGACATCGTATGAGCGAAGTTGAATTTTTAGCAAGTAGCCATTCCCCGTCCCGAGTTATCGAATTTGGTCATAATTGATCTACTGCCAAATAAGATGGTTTTCGTATGTAATTTGACTTGGCGCTTTAGAAAAACAATATCAGACATCGTATAAGCGAAGTTGAATTTTCAGCAAGTAGCCGTAGCCTGACCCGAGATATCGAATTTGGTCATAATCGATCTACTGCCAAATAAGATGCTTTTCGTATGTAATTTGACTGGGCGCTTCAGAAAAAATATACCAGACATCGTATAAGCGAAGTTTAATTTTTAGCAAGTAGCCTGTAGCCCGTCCCGAGTTATCGAATTCGGTCATAATTTATCTACTGCCAAATAAGATGGTTTTTCGTATGTAATTTGACTGGCGCTTCAGAAAAACAATATCAGACATCGTATGAGCGAAGTTGAATTTTTATCAAGTAGCCATTCCCCGTCCCGAGTTATCGAATTTGGTCAAAATCGATCTACTGCCAAATAAGATGCTATTCGTATGTAATTTGACTGGGCGCTTCAGAAAAACTATGTCAGACATCGTATAAGCGAAGTTGAATTTTTAGCAAGTAGCCGTAGCCCGTCCCGATTTATCGAATTTGGTCATAATCGATCTACTGCCAAATAAGATGCTGTTCGTATGTGATTTGACTGAGCGCTTCAGAAAAACTATACCAGACATCGTATAAGCTGAAGTTGAATTTTTAGCAAGTAGCCATTCCCCGTCCCGAGTTATCGAATTTGGTCATAATCGATCTACTGCCAAATAAGATGGTTTTCGTATGTATTTGACTTGGCGCTTCAGAAAAACAATATCAGACATCGTATAAGCGAAGTTGAATTTTTAGCAAGTAGCCGTAGCCCGACCCGAGATATCGAATTTGGTCATAATCGATCTACTGCCAAATAAGATGCTTTTCGTATGTAATTTGACTGGGCGCTTCAGAAAAACTATACCAGACATCGTATAAGCGAAGTTGAATTTTTAGCAAGTAGCCATTCCCCGTCCCGAGTTATCGAATTTGGTCATAATTGATCTACTGCCAAATAAGATGGTTTTCGTATGTTATTTGACTTGGCGCTTCAGAAAAACAATATCAGACATCGTATAAGCGAAGTTGAATTTTTAGCAAGTAGCCGTAGCCCGACCCGAGATATCGAATTTGGTCATAATCGATCTACTGCCAAATAAGATGCTTTTCGTATGTAATTTGACTGGGCGCTTCAGAAAAACTATACCAGACATCGTATGAGCGAAGTTGAATTTTTAGCAAGTCGCCATTCCCCGTCCCGAGTTATCGAATTTGTTCATAATCGATCCTACTGCCGAATGAAGATGCTTTTCGTATGTAATTTGACTCGGCGCTTTCAGAAAAAACTATGTCAGACATCGCATAAGCGAAGCTTGAATTTTTAGCAAGTAGCCGTTCCCCGTCCCGAGTTATCGAATTTGGTCATAATCGATCTACTGCCAAATAAGATGCTTTTCGTATGTTATTTGACTGGGCGCTTCAGAAAAACTATGTCAGACATCGTATAAGCGAAGGTGAATTTTTAGCAAGTAGCCGTAGCCCGACCCGAGATATCGAATTTAGTCAGAATCGATCTACTGCCAAATAAGATGCTTTTCGTATGTAATTTGACTGAGCGCTTCAGAAAAACTATACCAGACATCGTATAAGCGAAATTGAATTTTTAGCAAGTAGCCATTCCCCGTCCCGAGTTATCGAATTTGGTCATAATAGATCTACTGCCAAATATGATGGTTTTCGTATGTAATTTGGCTGGGCGCTTCAGAAAAACTGTACCAGACATCGTATAAGCGAAGTTGAATTTTTAGCAAGTAGCCATTCCCCGTCCCGAGTTATCGAATTTGGTCATAATCGATCTACTGCCAAATAAGATGCTTTTCGTATGTAATTTGACTGCGCGCTTCAGAAAAAACTATGTCAGACATCGTATAAGCGAAGTTTAATTTTTAGCAAGTCGCAATTCCCCGTCCCGAGTTATCGAATTTGGTCATAATCGATCCACTGCCGAATAAGATGCTTTTCGTATGTAATTTGACTCGGCGCTTCAGAAAACTATACCAGACATCGTATGAGCGAAGTTGAATTTTTAGCAAGTAGCCGTTCCCCGTCCCGAGTTATCGAATTTGGTCATAATCTATCTACTGCCAAATAAGATGGTTTTTCTTGTCATTTGACTGGGCGCTTCAGAAAAACTATGTCAGACATCGTATAAGCGAAGTTGAATTTTTAGCAAGTAGCCGTAGCCCGACCCGAGATATCGAATTTGGTCATAATCGATCTACTGCCAAATAAGATGCTTTTCGTATGTAATTTGAACTGGGCGCTTCAGAAAAAATTATACCAGACATCGTATGAGCGAAGTTGAATTTTTAGCAAGTAGCCATTCCCTGTCCCGAGTTATCGAATTTGGTCATAATCGATCTACTGCCAAATAAGATGGTTTTCGTATGTTATTTGACTTGGCGCTTCAGAAAAACAATATCAGACGTCGTATAAGCGAAGTTGAATTTTTAGCAAGTAGCCGTAGCCCGACCCGAGATATCGAATTTGGTCATAATCGATCTACTGCCATATAAGATGCTTTTCGTATGTAATTTGACTGGGCGCTTCAGAAAAACTATGTCAGACATCGTATAAGCGAAGTTGAATTTTTAGCAAGTAGCATTCCCCGTCCCGAGTTATCGAATTTGGTCATAATCGATCTACTGCCAAATAAGATGCTTTTCGTATGTAATTTGACTCGGCGCTTTCAGAAAAACTATGTCAGACATCGTATAAGCGAAGCTGAATTTTTAGCAAGTAGCCGTAGCCCGACCCGAGATATCGAATTTGGTCATAATCGATCTACTGCCAAATAAGATGCTTTTCGTATGTAATTTGACTGGGCGCTTCAGAAAAACTATGTCAGACATCGTATAAGCGAAGTTGAATTTTTAGCAAGTAGCCGTAGCCCGACCCGAGATATCGAATTTGGTCATAATCGATCTACTGCCAAATAAGATGCTTTTCGTATGTAATTTGACTGGGCGCTTCAGAAAAACTATACCAGACATCGTATAAGCGAAGTTGAATTTTTAGCAAGTAGCCATTCCCCGTCCCGAGTTATCGAATTTGGTCATAATTGATCTACTGCCAAATAAGATGTTTTCGTATGTAATTTGACTTGGCGCTTCAGAAAAACAATATCAGACATCGTATAAGCGAAGTTGAATTTTAGCAAGTAGCCGTAGCCCGACCCGAGATATCGAATTTGGTCATAATCGATCTACTGCCAAATAAGATGCTTTTCGTATGTAATTTGACTGGGCGCTTCAGAAAAACTATACCAGACATCGTATAAGCGAAGTTTAATTTTTAGCATGTAGCCATTCCCCGTCCCGAGTTATCGAATTTGGTCAGAATCGATCTACTGCCAAATAAGATGCTTTTCGTATGTAATTTGACTGGGCGCTTCAGAAAAACTATACCAGACATCGTATGAGCGAAGTTGAATTTTTAGCAAGTAGCCATTCCCCGTCCCGAGTTATCGAATTTGGTCAAAATCGATCTACTGCCAAATAAGATGCTTTTCGTATGTAATTTGACTGGGCGCTTCAGAAAAACTATGTCAGACATCGTATAAGCGAAGTTGAATTTTTAGCAAGTAGCCGTTCCCCGTCCCGATTTATCGAATTTGGTCATAATCGATCTACTGCCAAATAAGATGCTTTTCGTATGTAATTTGACTGAGCGCTTCAGAAAAACTATACCAGACATCGTATAAGCGAAGTTGAATTTTTAGCAAGTAGCCATTCCCCGTCCCGAGTTATCGAATTTGGTCATAATTGATCTACTGCCAAATAAGATGGTTTTCGTATGTTATTTGACTTGGCGCTTCAGAAAAACAATATCAGACATCGTATAAGCGAAGTTGAATTTTTCAGCAAGTAGCCGTAGCCCGACCCGAGATATCGAATTTGGTCATAATCGATCTACTGCCAAATAAGATGCTTTTCGTATGTAATTTGACTGGGCGCTTCAGAAAAACTATATCAGACATCGTATAAGCGAAGTTGAATTTTTAGCAAGTAGCAATTCCCCGTCCCGAGTTATCGAATTTGGTCATAATTGATCTACTGCCAAATTAAGATGGTTTGAAAAATTTCGTATGAAATTTTTGTATGTTTTTTTTATTTTCTGAATTTGTTTTTCTTGGGCGTTTTTTTGTTTGTTTCTGTTTGCTTTCCTGTTTTTCTTGTGTGGTTTCTGTTAATGTAGGTATTCTCTCGCTTTTTGTACGGAAATTTTTTTTGTTTGCTTTTGAGACTGTAATTTTGTAATCTTTCTGTTTGGTTGAATGTTTGATTTGCCTTCCCTGTGTGTTCCTTTTTTGTAATTTGACTTGGCGCTCAGAAAAACAATATCAGACGTCGTATAAGCGAAGTTGAATTTTTACAAGTAGCCGTTTAGGCCACCGACCCGAGATACGATTTGGTCATAATCGATCTACTGCCATATAAATGCTTTTCGTATGTAATGGAATGGGCGCTTCAGAAAAAACTATGTCAGACATAGTGATACAGCGAAGTTGAATTTTTAGCAAGTAGCCGCAGCCCGGACCCGAGATATCGAATGTGGTCATAATCGATCTACTGCCAAATAAGATGCTTTTCGTATGTAATTTGACTGGGCGCTTCAGAAAAACTATACCAGACATCGTATAAGCGAAGTTGAATTTTTAGCAAGTAGCCATTCCCCGTCCCGAGTTATCGAATTTGGTCATAATCGATCTACTGCCAAATAAGATGGTTTTCGTATGTAATTTGACTGGGCGCTTCAGAAAAACTAGTACCAGACATCGTATAAGCGAAGTTGAATTTTTAGCAAGTAGCCATTCCCCGTCCCGAGTTATCGAATTTGGTCATAATCGATCTACTGCCAAATAAGATGCTTTTCGTATGTAATTTGACTGGGCGCTTCAGAAAAACTATGTCAGACATCGTATAAGCGAAGTTGAATTTTTAGCAAGTAGCCGTAGCCCGTCCCGAGTTATCGAATTTGGTCATAATCGATCTACTGCCAAATAAGATGGTTTTCGTATGTAATTTGACTAGGCGCTTCAGAAAAACTAAGTCAGACATCGTATAAGCGAAGTTGAATTTTTAGCAAGTAGCCATTCCCCGTCCCGAGTTATCGAATTTGGTCATAATCGATCTACTGCCAAATAAGATGGTTTTCGTATGTAATTTGACTTGGCGCTTCAGAAAAACAATATCAGACATCGTATAAGCGAAGTTGAATTTTTAGCAAGTAGCCGTAGCCCGACCCGAGATATCGAATTTGGTCATAATCGATCTACTGCCAAATAAGATGGCTTTTCGTATGTAATTTGACTTGGCGCTTCAGAAAAACTAATATCAGACATCGTATAAGCGAAGTTGAATTTTTAGCAAGTAGCCGTAGCCCGACCCGAGATATCGAATTTGGTCATAATCGATCTACTGCCAAATAAGATGCTTTTCGTATGTAATTTAACTAGGCGCTTCAGAAAAACTATGTCAGACATCGTATAAGCGAAGTTGAATTTTTAGCAAGTAGCCGTATCCCCGTCCCGAGTTATCGAATTTGGTCATAATCGATCTACTGCCAAATAAGATGCTTTTCGTATGTAATTTGACTGGGCGCTTCAGAAAAACTATGTCAGACATCGTATAAGCGAAGTTGAATTTTTAGCAAGTAGCCATTCCCCGTCCCGAGTTATCGAATTTGGTCATAATCGATCTACTGCCAAATAAGATGCTTTTCGTATGTAATTTGACTGGGCGCTTCAGAAAAACTATGTCAGACATCGTATAAGCGAAGTTGAATTTTTAGCAAGTAGCCATTCCCCGTCCCGAGTTATCGAATTTGGTCATAATTCGATCTACTGCCAAATAAGATGCTTTTCGTATGTAATTTGACTGGGCGCTTCAGAAAAACAATATCAGACATCGTATAAGCGAAGTTGAATTTTTAGCAAGTAGCCGTAGCCCGACCCGAGATATCGAATTTGGTCATAATCGATCTACTGCCAAATAAGATGCTTTTCGTATGTAATTTGACTGGGCGCTTCAGAAAAACTATGTCAGACATCGTATAAGCGAAGTTGAATTTTTAGCAAGTAGCCGTAGCCCGTACCCGAGATTATCGAATTTGGTCATAATCGATCTACTGCCAAATAAGATGCTTTTCGTATGTATTTGACTGGGCGCTTCAGAAAAAACTATATCAGACATCGTATAAGCGAAGTTGAATTTTTAGCAAGTAGCCATTCCCCGTCCCGAGTTATCGAATTTGGTCATAATCGATCTACTGCCAAATAGATGGTTTTCGTATGTAATTTGGACTGGGCGCTTCAGAAAAACTAGTACCAGACATCGTATAAGCGAAGTTGAATTTTTAGCAAGTAGCCATTCCCCGTCCCGAGTTATCGAATTTGGTCATAATCGATCTACTGCCAAATAAGATGCTTTTCGTATGTAATTTGACTGGGCGCTTCAGAAAAACTATGTCAGACATCGTATAAGCGAAGTTGAATTTTTAGCAAGTAGCCATTCCCCGTCCCGAGTTATCGAATTTGGTCATAATCGATCTACTGCCAATAATGATGCTTTTCGTATGTAATTTGACTGGGCGCTTCAGAAAAACAATATCAGACATCGTATAAGCGAAGTTGAATTTTTAGCAAGTAGCCATTCCCCGTCCCGAGTTATCGAATTTGGTCATAATCGATCTACTGCCAAATAAGATGCTTTTCGTATGTAATTTGACTGGCGCTTCAGAAAAACTATATCAGACATCGTATAAGCGAAGTTGAATTTTTAGCAAGTAGCCATTCCCCGTCCCGAGTTATCGAATTTGGTCATAATCGATCTACTGCCAAATAAGATGCTTTTCGTATGTAATTTGACTGGGCGCTTCAGAAAAACTATGTCAGACATCGTATAAGCGAAGTTGAATTTTTAGCAAGTAGCCGTATCCCCGTCCCGAGTTATCGAATTTGGTCATAATCGATCTACTGCCAAATAAGATGCTTTTCGTATGTAATTTGACTGGGCGCTTCAGAAAAACTATATACCAGACATCGTATAAGCGAAGTTGAATTTTTAGCAAGTAGCCATTCCCCGTCCCGAGTTATCGAATTTGGTCATAATCGATCTACTGCCAAATAAGATGGTTTTCGTATGTATTTGACTGGCGCTTCAGAAAAACAATATCAGACATCGTATAAGCGAAGTTGAATTTTTAGCAAGTAGCCGTATCCCGACCCGAGATATCGAATTTGGTCATAATCGATCTACTGCCAAATAAGATGCTTTTCGTATGTAATTTGACTGGGCGCTTCAGAAAAACTATATCAGACATCGTATAAGCGAAGTTGAATTTTTAGCAAGTAGCCATTCCCCGTCCCGAGTTATCGAATTTGGTCATAATTCGATCTACTGCCAAATAAGATGTTTTTCGTATGTAATTTGACTTGGCGCTTCAGAAAAACAATATCAGACATCGTATAAGCGAAGTTGAATTTTTAGCAAGTAGCCGTAGCCCGACCCGAGTTATCGAATTTGGTCATAATCGATCTACTGCCAAATAAGATGCTTTTCGTATGTAATTTGACTGGCGCTTCAGAAAAACTATACCAGACATCGTATAAGCGAAGTTGAATTTTTAGCAAGTAGCCATTCCCCGTCCCGAGTTATCGAATTTGGTCATAATCGATCCTACTGCCAAATAAGATGCTTTTCGTATGTAATTTGACTGGGCGCTTCAGAAAAACTATGTCAGACATCGTATAAGCGAAGTTGAATTTTTAGCAAGTAGCCATTCCCCGTCCCGAGTTATCGAATTTGGTCATAATCGATCTACTGCCAAATAAGATGCTTTTCGTATGTTATTTGACTGGACGCTTCAGAAAAACTATACCAGACATCGTATAAGCGAAGTTGAATTTTTAGCAAGTAGCCATTCCCCGTCCCGAGTTATCGAATTTGGTCATAATCGATCTACTGCCAAATAAGATGCTTTTCGTATGTAATTTGACTGGGCGCTTCAGAAAAACTATATCAGACATCGTATAAGCGAAGTTGAATTTTTAGCAAGTAGCCATTCCCTGTCCCGAGTTATCGAATTTGGTCATAATCGATCTACTGCCAAATAAGATGCTTTTTCTATGTCATTTGACTGGGCGCTTCAGAAAAACTATGTCAGACATCGTATAAGCGAAGTTGAATTTTTAGCAAGTAGCCGTAGCCCGACCCGAGATATCGAATTTGGTCATAATCGATCTACTGCCAAATAAGATGCTTTTCGTATGTAATTTGACTGGGCGCTTCAGAAAAACTATTACAGACATCGTATAGCGAAGTTGAATTTTTAGCAAGTAGCCATTCCCCTGTCCCGAGATATCGAATTTGGTCATAATCGATCTACTGCCAAATAAGATGCTTTTCGTATGTAATTTGACTGGCGCTTCAGAAAAACTAATTTCAGACATCGTATAAGCGAAGTTGAATTTTTAGCAAGTAGCCATTCCCCGTCCCGAGTTATCGAATTTGGTCATAATCGATCTACTGCCAAATAAGATGCTTTTCGTATGTAATTTGACTGGGCGCTTCAGAAAAACTATATCCAGACATCGTATAAGCGAAGTTGAATTTTTAGCAAGTAGCCATTCCCCGTCCCGAGTTATCGAATTTGGTCATAATCGATCTACTGCCAAATAAGATGCTTTTCGTATGTATTTGACTGGGCGCTTCAGAAAAACTATATCAGACATCGTATAAGCGAAGTTGAATTTTTAGCAAGTAGCCATTCGCCCGTACCCGAGTATATCGAATTTGGTCATAATCGATCTACTGCCAAATAAGATGCTTTTCGTATGTAATTTGACTGGGCGCTTCAGAAAAACTATACCAGACATCGTATAAGCGAAGCTGAATTTTTAGCAAGTAGCCATTCCCCGTCCCGAGTTATCGAATTTGGTCATAATCGATCTACTGCCAAATAAGATGGTTTTCGTATGTAATTTGGACTGGGCGCTTCAGAAAAAAACTGTACCAGACATCGTTATAAGCGGAAGTGAATTTTTAGCCGTACATTCCCCGTCCCGCGTTATCGAATTGGTCCTAAATCGAGCTACTGCCAAATAAGATGTACTTTTCGCAGAGATAATTGACTGCGCGCTTCAGAAAAACTATTGTTCAGACATCGTAAAGCGAAGTTAATTTTTAGCAATAGTCGCAATTCCCCGTCCGAGTTATCGATTTGGTCCATAATCATCACTGCGAATAAGATGCTGTTCGTATGTAATTTGACTCGGCGCGCTTCAGAAAAACTATACCAGACATCGTATGAGCCGAAGTGGAATAGGGTATTTGACTAAGCTCGAGATTTTACCAAAATATAAATATTTTATCAAAAGATAGGTAGACATTTTTGGCCAATAGCAAAAAAATTCGCAGATAAAAATATAAAGTCTAGCCGTTTTTATGGTCATTCAAGATTCGTGGGCAAGTCATTTTAAAAGTATGAAACATCTAAAAAATAATTATACCAGGAAATAACCCATACAATTTGCACCAACTTATAAAGGAACCATTGAACATAAACGAAAACATTTGATATAGCCTACATAAAAATTAAGAATGAAAGCATACAAAAATACATAGCGTGTGACGTCACACCTTCTAGCCATTTGTATGGGAGCGTTGGGTTGCCCAAAATAAGTGATTTAAAAGTGTATATTACTCAGGTAGTAAATGAGATCAAGAATTATTTCAACGATGTTTCTATCAGTGGAGAGGTCTTTTGATTACAAAAATAAAAAAAAAATAGTAATACGTATTTTTAGCAAGGCAGCCGTCCCCGTCCCGAGTTTATCGAATTGCGGTCATATCTATCACTTTGCCAAATAAGCTTGGTTTTTTCTATGTCATTTGAACTGGGCGCTTCAGAAAAACTATGTCAGACATCGTATAAGCGAAGTGAAGTTTAGCAACTTAGTCGCCGTATAGCGCCGACCCGAGATAGCGAATTTGGTCATAATCGATCTACTGCCAAATAAGATGCTTTTCGTATGTAATTTGACTGGGCGCTTCAGAAAAACTATATCAGACATCGTATAAGCGAAGTTGAATTTTTAGCAAGTAGCCATTCCCCGTCCCGAGTTATCGAATTTGGTCATAATCGATCTACTGCCAAATAAGATGGTTTTCGTATGTTATTTGACTTGGCGCTTCAGAAAAAACAATATCAGACATCGTATAAGCGAAGTTGAATTTTTAGCAAGTAGCCGTAGCCCGATCCCGAGATATCGAATTTGGTCATAATCGATCTACTGCCATATAAGATGCTTTTCGTATGTAATTTGACTGGGCGCTTCAGAAAAACTATGTCAGACATCGTATAAGCGAAGTTGAATTTTTAGCAAGTAGCCTTAGCCCGACCCGAGATATCGAATTTGGTCATAATCGATCTACTGCCAAATAAGATGCTTTTCGTATGTAATTTGACTGGGCGCTTCAGAAAAACTATACCAGACATCGTATGAGCGAAGTTGAATTTTTAGCAAGTAGCCATTCCCCGTCCCGAGTTATCGAATTTGGTCATAATCGATCTACTGCCAAATAAGATGCTTTTCGTATGTAATTTGACTTGGCGCTTCAGAAAAACAATATCAGACATCGTATAAGCGAAGTTGAATTTTCAGCAAGTAGCCGTAGCCCGACCCGAGTTATCGAATTTGGTCATAATCGATCTACTGCCAAATAAGATGCTTTTCGTATGTAATTTGACTGGGCGCTTCAGAAAAACTAAGTCAGACATCGTATAAGCGAAGTTGAATTTTTAGCAAGTAGCCATTCGCCCGTCCCGAGTTATCGAATTTGGTCATAATTGATCTACTGCCAAATAAGATGGTTTTTCGTATGTAATTTGACTTGGCGCTTTAGAAAAACAATATCAGACATCGTATAAGCGAAGTTGAATTTTTAGCAAGTAGTCATTCCCCGTCCCGAGTTATCGAATTTGGTCATAATTGATCTACTGCCAAATAAGATGCTTTTCGTATGTAATTTGACTCGGCGCTTCAGAAAAACTATGTCAGACATCGTATAAGCGAAGCTGAATTTTTAGCAAGTAGCCGTAGCCCGACCCGAGATATCGAATTTGGTCATAATCGATCTACTGCCATATAAGATGCTTTTCGTATGTAATTTGACTGGGCGCTTCAGAAAAACTATGTCAGACATCGTATAAGCGAAGTTGAATTTTTAGCAAGTAGCCGTAGCCCGTACCCGAGATTATCGAATTTGGTCATAATCGATCTACTGCCAAATAAGATGCTTTTCGTATGTAATTTGACTTGGCGCTTCAGAAAAACTATACCAGACATCGTATGAGCGAAGTTGAATTTTTAGCAAGTAGCCATTCCCCGTCCCGAGTTATCGAATTTGGTCATAATCGATCTACTGCCAAATAAGATGTTTTTCGTATGTAATTTGACTTGGCGCTTTCAGAAAAACAATATCAGACATCGTATAAGCGAAGTTGAATTTTTAGCAAGTAGCCGTAGCCCGTACCCGAGTTATCGAATTTGGTCATAATCGATCTACTGCCAAATAAGATGCTTTTCGTATGTAATTTGACTGGGCGCTTCAGAAAAACTATATCCAGACATCGTATAAGCGAAGTTGAATTTTTAGCAAGTAGCCATTCCCCGTCCCGAGTTATCGAATTTGGTCATAATCGATCTACTGCCAAATAAGATGCTTTTCGTATGTAATTTGACTGGGCGCTTCAGAAAAACTATACCAGACATCGTATAAGCGAAGTTGAATTTTTAGCAAGTAGCCGTATTCCCGTCCCGAGTTATCGAATTTGGTCATAATCGATCTACTGCCAAATAAGATGCTTTTCGTATGTAATTTGACTGGGCGCTTCAGAAAAACTATACCAGACATCGTATAAGCGAAGTTGAATTTTTAGCAAGTAGCCATTCCCCGTCCCGAGTTATCGAATTTGGTCATAATCGATCTACTGCCAAATAAGATGGCTTTTCGTATGTTAATTTGACTGGGCGCTTCAGAAAAACTATGTCAGACATCGTATAAGCGAAGTTGAATTTTTAGCAAGTAGCCGTATCCCCGTCCCGAGATTATCGAATTTGGTCATAATCGATCTACTGCCAAATAAGATGCTTTTCGTATGTAATTTGACTGGGCGCTTCAGAAAAACAATATCAGACATCGTATAAGCGAAGTTGAATTTTTAGCAAGTAGCCATTCCCCGTCCCGAGTTATCGAATTTGGTCATAATCGATCTACTGCCAAATAAGATGGTTTTCGTATGTATTTGACTGGCGCTTCAGAAAAACTATGTCAGACATCGTATAAGCGAAGTTGAATTTTTAGCAAGTAGCCATTCCCCGTCCCGAGTTATCGAATTTGGTCATAATCGATCTACTGCCAAATAAGATGCTTTTCGTATGTAATTTGACTGGGCGCTTCAGAAAAACTATATCAGACATCGTATAAGCGAAGTTGAATTTTTAGCAAGTAGCCGTAGCCCGACCCGAGATTATCGAATTTGGTCATAATCGATCTACTGCCAAATAAGATGCTTTTCGTATGTAATTTGACTGGGCGCTTCAGAAAAACTATTCAGACATCGTATAAGCGAAGTTGAATTTTTAGCAAGTAGCCATTCCCCGTCCCGAGTTATCGAATTTGGTCATAATCGATCTACTGCCAAATAAGATGCTTTTCGTATGTAATTTGACTGGGCGCTTCAGAAAAACTATATCAGACATCGTATAAGCGAAGTTGAATTTTTAGCAAGTAGCCAGTAGCCCGTCCCGAGTTATCGAATTTGGTCATAATCGATCTACTGCCAAATAAGATGGCTTTTCGTATGTAATTTGACTGGGCGCTTCAGAAAAAACTATACAGACATCGTATAAGCGAAGTTGAATTTTTAGCAAGTAGCCTTTCCCCGTCCCGAGTTATCGAATTTGGTCATAATCGATCTACTGCCAAATAAGATGCTTTTCGTATGTAATTTGACTGGGCGCTTCAGAAAAACTATGTCAGACATCGTATAAGCGAAGTTGAATTTTTAGCAAGTAGCCGTATCCCCGTCCCGAGTTATCGAATTTGGTCATAATCGATCTACTGCCAAATAAGATGCTTTTCGTATGTAATTTGACTGGCGCTTCAGAAAAACTATATCAGACATCGTATAAGCGAAGTTGAATTTTTAGCAAGTAGCCGTATCCCCGTCCCGAGTTATCGAATTTGGTCATAATCGATCTACTGCCAAATAAGATGCTTTTCGTATGTAATTTGACTGGGCGCTTCAGAAAAACTATGTCAGACATCGTATAAGCGAAGTTGAATTTTTAGCAAGTAGCTGTAGCCCGTCCCGAGTTATCGAATTTGGTCATAATTCGATCTACTGCCAAATAAGATGGTTTTCGTATAAAATTTGACTTGGCGCTTCAGAAAAACAATATCAGACATCGTATAAGCGAAGTTGAATTTTTAGCAAGTAGCCGTAGCCCGACCCGAGATATCGAATTTGGTCATAATCGATCTACTGCCAAATAAGATGGTTTTCGTATAAAATTTGACTTGGCGCTTCAGAAAAACAATATCAGACATCGTATAAGCGAAGTTGAATTTTTAGCAAGTAGCCATTCCCCGTACCCGAGATTATCGAATTTGGTCATAATCGATCTACTGCCAAATAAGATGCTTTTCGTATGTAATTGAACTAGGCGCTTCAGAAAAACACTATGTCAGACATCGTATAAGCGAAGTTGAATTTTTAGCAAGTAGCCAGTAGCCCGTCCCGAGATATCGAATTTGGTCATAATCGATCTACTGCCAAATAAGATGCTTTTCGTATGTAATTTGACTGGGCGCTTCAGAAAAAACTATATCAGACATCGTATAAGCGAAGTTGAATTTTTAGCAAGTAGCCATTCCCCGTCCCGAGTTATCGAATTTGGTCATAATCGATCTACTGCCAAATAAGATGCTTTTCGTATGTAATTTGACTTGGCGCTTCAGAAAAACAATATCAGACATCGTATAAGCGAAGTTGAATTTTTAGCAAGTAGCCGTAGCCCGACCCGAGATATCGAATTTGGTCATAATCGATCTACTGCCAAATAAGATGCTTTTCGTATGTAATTTGACTGGGCGCTTCAGAAAAACTATGTCAGACATCGTATAAGCGAAGTTGAATTTTTAGCAAGTAGCCATTCCCCGTCCCGAGTTATCGAATTTGGTCATAATCGATCTACTGCCAAATAAGATGCTTTTCGTATGTAATTTGACTGGGCGCTTCAGAAAAACAATATCAGACATCGTATAAGCGAAGTTGAATTTTTAGCAAGTAGCCGTAGCCCGACCCGAGATATCGAATTTGGTCATAATCGATCTACTGCCAAATAAGATGCTTTTCGTATGTAATTTGACTGGGCGCTTCAGAAAAACTATACCAGACATCGTATAAGCGAAGTTGAATTTTTAGCAAGTAGCCATTCCCCGTCCCGAGTTATCGAATTTGGTCATAATCGATCTACTGCCAAATAAGATGCTTTTCGTATGTAATTTGACTGGGCGCTTCAGAAAAACAATATCAGACATCGTATAAGCGAAGTTGAATTTTCAGCAAGTAGCCGTAGCCCGACCCGAGATATCGAATTTGGTCATAATCGATCTACTGCCAAATAAGATGCTTTTCGTATGTAATTTGACTGGGCGCTTCAGAAAAACTATACCAGACATCGTATAAGCGAAGTTGAATTTTTAGCAAGTAGCCATTCCCCGTCCCGAGTTATCGAATTTGGTCATAATTCGATCTACTGCCAAATAAGATGCTTTTCGTATGTAATTTGACTTGGCGCTTCAGAAAAACAATATCAGACATCGTATAAGCGAAGTTGAATTTTTAGCAAGTAGCCGTTAGCCCGACCCGAGATATCGAATTTGGTCATAATCGATCTACTGCCAAATAAGATGCGTTTTCGTATGTAATTTGACTGGGCGCTTCAGAAAAAACTATACCAGACATCGTATAAGCGAAGCTGAATTTTTAGCAAGTAGCCATTCCCCGTCCCGAGTTATCGAATTTGGTCATAATCGATCTACTGCCAAATAAGATGCTTTTCGTATGTAATTTGACTGGGCGCTTCAGAAAAACTATACCAGACATCGTATAAGCGAAGTTGAATTTTTAGCAAGTAGCCATTCCCGTCCCGAGTTATCGAATTTGGTCATAATCGATCTACTGCCAAATAAGATGCTTTTCGTATGTAATTTGACTGGGCGCTTCAGAAAAACTATGTCAGACATCGTATAAGCGAAGTTGAATTTTTAGCAAGTAGCCGTAGCCCGTCCCGAGTTATCGAATTTGGTCATAATCGATCTACTGCCAAATAAGATGCTTTTCGTATGTAATTTGACTGGCGCTTCAGAAAAACAATATCAGACATCGTATAAGCGAAGTTGAATTTTTAGCAAGTAGCCGTAGCCCGACCCGAGATATCGAATTTGGTCATAATCGATCTACTGCCATATAAGATGCTTTTCGTATGTAATTTGACTGGGCGCTTCAGAAAAACTATATCAGACATCGTATAAGCGAAGTTGAATTTTTAGCAAGTAGCCATTCCCCGTCCCGATTTATCGAATTTAGTCATAATCGATCTACTGCCAAATAAGATGCTTTTCGTATGTAATTTGACTGGGCGGTTCAGAAAAACAATATCAGACATCGTATAAGCGAAGTTGAATTTTCAGCAAGTAGCCGTAGCCCGACCCGAGATATCGAATTTGGTCATAATCGATCCACTGCCGAATAAGATGCTTTTCGTATGTAATTTGACTGGGCGCTTCAGAAAAACTATGTCAGACATCGTATAAGCGAAGGTGAATTTTTAGCAAGTAGCCGTAGCCCGACCCGAGATATCGAATTTAGTCAGAATCGATCTACTGCCAAACAAGATGCTTTTCGTATGTAATTTGACTGAGCGCTTCAGAAAAACTATACCAGACATCGTATAAGCGAAATTGAATTTTTAGCAAGTAGCCATTCCCCGTCCCGAGTTATCGAATTTGGTCATAATCGATCTACTGCCAAATAAGACGGTTTTCGTATGTAATATGACTTGGCGCTTCAGAAAAACAATATCAGACATCGTATAAGCGAAGTTGAATTTTTAGCAAGTAGCCATTCCCCGTCCCGAGTTATCGAATTTGGTCATAATCGATCTACTGCCAAATAATGATGCTTTTCGTATGTAATTTGACTGGGCGCTTCAGAAAAACTATGTACCAGACATCGTATAAGCGAAGTTGAATTTTTAGCAAGTAGCCATTCCCCGTCCCGAGTTATCGAATTTGGTCATAATCGATCTACTGCCAAATAAGATGGCTTTTCGTATGTAATTTGACTTGGCGCTTCAGAAAAACAATATTCAGACATCGTATAAGCGAAGTTGAATTTTTAGCAAGTAGCCGTAGCCCGACCCGAGATATCGAATTTGGTCATAATCGATCTACTGCCAAATAATGATGGTTTTCGTATGTAATTTGACTGGGCGCTTCAGAAAAACTGATACCAGACATCGTATAAGCGAAGTGAATTTTTAAGCAAGTAGCCATTCCCCGTCCCGAGTTATCGAATTTGGTCATAATCGATCTACTGCCAAATAAGATGTTTTCGTATGTAATTTGACTTGGCGCTTCAGAAAACAATATCTAGACATCGTATAAGCGAAGTTGAATTTTTAGCAAGTAGCCATTCCCCGTCCCGAGTTATCGAATTTGGTCATAATCGATCTACTGCCAAATAAGATGCTTTTCGTATGTAATTTGACTCGGCGCTTCAGAAAAAACTATGTCAGACATCGTATAAGCTAAGCTTGAATTTTTAAGCAAGTAGCCGTTCCCCGTCCCGAGTTATCGAATTTGGTCATAATCGATCTACTGCCAAATAAGATGCTTTTCGCATGTAATTTGACTGGGCGCTTCAGAAAAACTATGTCAGACATCGTATAAGCGAAGTTGAATTTTTAGCAAGTAGCCGTAGCCCGTCCCGAGTTATCGAATTTGGTCATAATTGATCTACTGCCATATAAGATGCTTTTCGTATGTGATTTGACTGGGCGCTTCAGAAAAACTATGTCAGACATCGTATAAGCGAAGTTGAATTTTTAGCAAGTCGCCATTCCCCTGTGCCGAGTTATCGAATTTGGTCATAATCGATCTACTGCCAAATAAGATGCTTTTCGTATGTAATTTGACTCGGCGCTTCAGAAAAACTATGTCAGACATCGTATAAGCGAAGTTGAATTTTTTAGCAAGTCGCCATTCCCCGTCCCGAGTTATCGAAGTTGGTCATAATTGATCTACTGCCAAATAAGATGCTTTTCGTATGTAATTGTGACTTGGCGCTTCAGAAAAACTATGTCAGACATCGTATAAGCAAAGTTGAATTTTTAGCAAGTAGCCGTAGCCCGACCCGAGATATCGAATTTAGTCAGAATCGATCTACTGCCAAACAAGATGCTTTTCGTATGTAATTTGACTGAGCGCTTCAGAAAAACTATACCAGACATCGTATAAGCGAAGTTGAATTTTTAGCAAGTAGCCATTCCCCGTCCCGAGTTATCGAATTTGGTCATAATAGATCTACTGCCAAATATGATGGTTTTCGTATGTAATTTGGCTGGGCGCTTCAGAAAAACTGTACCAGACATCGTATAAGCGAAGTTGAATTTTTAGCAAGTAGCCGTAGCCCGTCCCGAGTTATCGAATTTGGTCATAATCGATCTACTGCCAAATAAGATGGTTTTCGTATGTAATTTGACTGAGCGCTTCAGAAAAACTATGTCAGACATCGTATAAGCGAAGTTGAATTTTTAGCAAGTCGCAATTCCCCGTCCCGAGTTATCGAATTTGGTCATAATCGATCCACTGCCGAATAAGATGCTTTTCGTATGTAATTTGACTCGGCGCTTCAGAAAAACTATGTCAGACATCGTATAAGCGAAGCTGAATTTTTAGCAAGTAGCCGTTCCCCGTCCCGAGTTATCGAATTTGGTCATAATCGATCTACTGCCAAATAAGATGCTTTTCGTATGTAATTTGACTGGGCGCTTCAGAAAAACTATGTCAGACATCGTATAAGCGAAGTTGAATTTTTAGCAAGTAGCTGTAGCCCGTCCCGAGTTATCGAATTTGGTCATAATTGATCTACTGCCATATAAGATGCTTTTCGTATGTGATTTGACTGGGCGCTTCAGAAAAACTATGTCAGACATCGTATAAGCGAAGTTGAATTTTTAGCAAGTCGCAATTCCCCGTCCCGAGTTATCGAATTTGGTCATAATCGATCCACTGCCGAATAAGATGCTTTTCGTATGTAATTTGACTCGGCGCTTCA
This sequence comes from Marasmia exigua, assembly GCA_019059595.1. NCBI lineage: Eukaryota > Metazoa > Arthropoda > Insecta > Lepidoptera > Crambidae > Marasmia > Marasmia exigua. The sequence goes on from CM032479.1 coordinate 24,776,688, forward strand.
GAAAAACTATGTCAGACATCGTATAAGCGAAGCTGAATTTTTAGCAAGTAGCCGTTCCCCGTCCCGAGTTATCGAATTTGGTCATAATCGATCTACTGCCAAATAAGATGCTTTTCGTATGTAATTTGACTGGGCGCTTCAGAAAAACTATGTCAGACATCGTATAAGCGAAGTTGAATTTTTAGCAAGTAGCTGTAGCCCGTCCCGAGTTATCGAATTTGGTCATAATTGATCTACTGCCATATAAGATGCTTTTCGTATGTGATTTGACTGGGCGCTTCAGAAAAACTATGTCAGACATCGTATAAGCGAAGTTGAATTTTTAGCAAGTAGCCGTTCCCCGTCCCGAGTTATCGAATTTGGTCATAATCGATCTACTGCCAAATAAGATGATTTTCGTATGTAATTTGACTTGGCGCTTCAGAAAAACAATTTCTGACATCGTATAAGCGAAGTTGAATTTTTAGCAAGTAGCCATTCCCCGTCCCGAGTTATCGAATTTGGTCATAATTGATCTACTGCCAAATAAGATGCTTTTCGTATGTAATTTGACTCGGCGCTTCAGAAAAACTATGTCAGACATCGTATAAGCTAAGCTGAATTTTTAGCAAGTAGCCGTTCCCCGTCCCGAGTTATCGAATTTGGTCATTATCGATCTACTGCCAAATAAGATGCTTTTCGTATGTTATTTGACTGGGCGCTTCAGAAAAACTATGTCAGACATCGTATAAGCGAAGGTGAATTTTTAGCAAGTAGCTGTAGCCCGTCCCGAGTTACCGAATTTGGTCATAATTGATCTACTGCCATATAAGATGCTTTTCGTATGTGATTTGACTGGGCGCTTCAGAAAAACTATGTCAGACATCGTATAAGCGAAGTTCAATTTTTAGCAAGTCGCCATTCCCTGTGCCGAGTTATCGAATTTGGTCATAATCGATCTACTGCCAAATAAGATGCTTTTCGTATGTAATTTGACTCGGCGCTTCAGAAAAACTATGTCAGACATCGTATAAGCAAAGTTGAATTTTTAGCAAGTCGCCATTCCCCGTCCCGAGTTATCGAAGTTGGTCATAATTGATCTACTGCCAAATAAGATGGTTTTCGTATGTAATTTGACTTGGCGCTTCAGAAAAACTATGTCAGACATCGTATAAGCGAAGTTGAATTTTTAGCAAGTAGCCGTAGCCCGACCCGAGATATCGAATTTAGGTCATAATCGATCTACTGCCAAATAAGATGCTTTCGTATGTAATTTGACTGAGCGCTTCAGAAAAACTATATCAGACATCGTATAAGCGAAGTTGAATTTTTAGCAAGTAGCCATTCCCCGTCCCGAGTTATCGAATTTGGTCATAATTCGATCTACTGCCAAATAAGATGGTTTTCGTATGTAATTTGACTGGCGCTTCAGAAAAACAATATCAGACATCGTATAAGCGAAGTTGAATTTTTAGCAAGTAGCCGTAGCCCGACCCGAGATATCGAATTGGTCATAATCGATCTACTGCCAAATAAGATGCTTTTCGTATGTGATTTGACTGGGCGCTTCAGAAAAACTATGTCAGACATCGTATAAGCGAAGTTGAATTTTTAGCAAGTAGCTGTAGCCCGTCCCGAGTTATCAAATTTGGTCATAATTGATCTACTGCCATATAAGATGCTTTTCGTATGTGATTTGACTTGGCGCTTCAGAAAAACTATGTCAGACATCGTATAAGCGAAGTTGAATTTTTAGCAAGTAGCCGTTCCCCGTCCCGAGTTATCGAATTTGGTCATAATTGCTCTACTGCCAAAAAGATAGTTTTCGTATGTAATTTGACTTAGCGCTTCAGAAAAACAATATCAGACATCGAATAAGCGAAGTTGAATTTTTAGCAAGTAGCCGTAGCCCGACCCGAGATATCGAATTTGGTCATAATCGATCTACTGCCAAATAAGATGCTTTTCGTATGTAATTGAACTAGGCGCTTCAGAAAAACTATGTCAGACATCGTATAAGCGAAGTTGAATTTTTAGCAAGTAGCCATTCCCCGTCCCGTGTTATCGAATTTGGTCATAATTGATCTACTGCCAAATAAGATGGTTTTCGTATAAAATTTGACTTGGCGCTTCAGAAAAACAATATTAGACATCGTATAAGCGAAGTTGAATTTTTAGCAAGTAGCCGTAGCCCGACCCGAGATATCGAATTTGGTCATAATCGATCTACTGCCAAATAAGATGGTTTTCGTATAAAATTTGACTTGGCGCTTCAGAAAAACAATATCAGACATCGTATAAGCGAAGTTGAATTTTTAGCAAGTAGCCGTATCCCGTACCCGAGATTATCGAATTTGGTCATAATCGATCTACTGCCAAATAAGATGCTTTTCGTATGTAATTGAACTAGGCGCTTCAGAAAAACTATGTCAGACATCGTATAAGCGAAGTTGAATTTTTAGCAAGTAGCCATTCCCCGTCCCGAGTTATCGAATTTGGTCATAATCGATCTACTGCCAAATAAGATGCTTTTCGTATGTAATTTGACTGGGCGCTTCAGAAAAACTATACCAGACATCGTATAAGCGAAGTTGAATTTTTAGCAAGTAGCCATTCCCCGTCCCGAGTTATCGAATTTGGTCATAATTGATCTACTGCCAAATAAGATGGTTTTCGTATGTAATTTGACTGGGCGCTTCAGAAAAACTATGTCAGACATCGTATAAGCGAAGTTGAATTTTTAGCAAGTAGCCGTAGCCCGATCCCGAGATATCGAATTTGGTCATAATCGATCTACTGCCAATAAGATGCTTTTCGTATTGTAATTTGACTGGGCGCTTCAGAAAAACTATGTACAGACATCGTATAAGCGAAGTTGAATTTTTAGCAAGTAGCCATTCCCCGTCCCGAGTTATCGAATTTGGTCATAATCGATCTACTGCCAAATAAGATGCTTTTCGTATGTAATTTGACTGGGCGCTTCAGAAAAACATATCAGACATCGTATAAGCGAAGTTGAATTTTAGCAAGTAGCCGTAGCCCGTCCCGAGATATCGAATTTGGTCATAATCGATCTACTGCCAAATAAGATGCTTTTCGTATGTAATTTGACTGGGCGCTTCAGAAAAACTATACCAGACATCGTATAAGCGAAGTTGAATTTTTAGCAAGTAGCCATTCCCCGTCCCGAGTTATCGAATTTGGTCATAATCGATCTACTGCCAAATAAGATGCTTTTCGTATGTAATTTGACTGGGCGCTTCAGAAAAACAATATCAGACATCGTATAAGCGAAGTTGAATTTTAGCAAGTAGCCGTAGCCCGACCCGAGATATCGAATTTGGTCATAATCGATCTACTGCCAAATAAGATGCTTTTCGTATGTAATTTGACTGGGCGCTTCAGAAAAACTATACCAGACATCGTATAAGCGAAGTTGAATTTTTAGCAAGTAGCCATTCCCCGTCCCGAGTTATCGAATTTGGTCATAATCGATCTACTGCCAAATAAGATGCTTTTCGTATGTAATTTGACTGGGCGCTTCAGAAAAACAATATCAGACATCGTATAAGCGAAGTTGAATTTTTAGCAAGTAGCCATTACCCGATCCCGAGTTATCGAATTTGGTCATAATCGATCTACTGCCAAATAAGATGCTTTTCGTATGTAATTTGACTGGGCGCTTTCAGAAAAAATATACCAGACATCGTATAAGCGAAGTTGAATTTTTAGCAATGTAGCCATTCCCCGTCCCGAGTTATCGAATTTGGTCATAATCGATCTACTGCCAAATAAGATGCTTTTCGTATGTAATTTGACTGGCGCTTCAGAAAAACTATACCAGACATCGTATAAGCGAAGTTGAATTTTTAGCAAGTAGCCATTCCCCGTCCCGAGTTATCGAATTTGGTCATAATCGATCTACTGCCAAATAAGATGCTTTTCGTATGTAATTTGACTCGGCGCTTCAGAAAAACTATGTCAGACATCGTATAAGCGAAGTTGAATTTTTAGCAAGTAGCCATTCCCCGTCCCGAGTTATCGAATTTGGTCATAATCGATCTACTGCCAAATAAGATGCTTTTCGTATGTAATTTGACTGGGCGCTTCAGAAAAACTATGTCAGACATCGTATAAGCGAAGTTGAATTTTTAGCAAGTAGCTGTAGCCCGTCCCGAGTTATCGAATTTGGTCATAATCGATCTACTGCCAAATAAGATGCTTTTCGTATGTAATTTGACTGGGCGCTTCAGAAAAACTATATCAGACATCGTATAAGCGAAGTTGAATTTTTAGCAAGTAGCCATTCGCCCGTCCCGAGTTATCGAATTTGGTCATAATCGATCTACTGCCAAATAAGATGGCTTTTCGTATGTAATTTGACTGGGCGCTTCAGAAAAACAATATTCAGACATCGTATAAGCGAAGTTGAATTTTTAGCAAGTAGCCATTCCCCGTCCCGAGTTATCGAATTTGGTCATAATCGATCTACTGCCAAATAAGATGGTTTTCGTATGTAATTTGACTGGGCGCTTCAGAAAAACAATATCAGACATCGTATAAGCGAAGTTGAATTTTTAGCAAGTAGCCGTAGCCCGACCCGAGATATCGAATTTGGTCATAATCGATCTACTGCCAAATAAGATGCTTTTCGTATGTAATTTGACTGGGCGCTTCAGAAAAACTATATCAGACATCGTATAAGCGAAGTTGAATTTTTAGCAAGTAGCCATTCCCCGTCCCGATTTATCGAATTTGGTCATAATCGATCTACTGCCAAATAAGATGCTTTTCGTATGTAATTTGACTGGGCGCTTCAGAAAAACAATATCAGACATCGTATAAGCGAAGTTGAATTTTCAGCAAGTAGCCGTAGCCCGACCCGAGATATCGAATTTGGTCATAATCGATCTACTGCCAAATAAGATGCTTTTCGTATGTAATTTGACTGGGCGCTTCAGAAAAACTATACCAGATATCGTATGAGCGAAGTTGAATTTTTAGCAAGTAGCCATTCCCCGTCCCGAGTTATCGAATTTGGTCATAATTGATCTACTGCCAAATAAGATGCTTTTCGTATGTAATTTGACTTGGCGCTTCAGAAAAACAATATCAGACATCGTATAAGCGAAGTTGAATTTTTAGCAAGTAGCCATTCCCCGTCCCGAGTTATCGAATTTGGTCATAATCGATCTACTGCCAAATAAGATGCTTTTCGTATGTAATTTGACTGGGCGCTTCAGAAAAACTATGTCAGACATCGTATAAGCGAAGTTGAATTTTTAGCAAGTAGCCGTTCCCGTCCCGAGTTATCGAATTTGGTCATAATCGATCTACTGCCAAATAAGATGCTTTTCGTATGTTATTTGACTGGGCGCTTCAGAAAAACTATGTCAGACATCGTATAAGCGAAGTTGAATTTTTAGCAAGTAGCTGTAGCCCGTCCCGAGTTATCGAATTTGGTCATAATCGATCTACTGCCAAATAAGATGCTTTTCGTATGTATTTGACTGGGCGCTTCAGAAAAACTATGTCAGACATCGTATAAGCGAAGTTGAATTTTTAGCAAGTAGCCTGTAGCCCGTCCCGAGTTATCGAATTTGGTCATAATCGATCTACTGCCAAATAAGATGGTTTTCGTATGTAATTTGACTTGGGCGCTTCAGAAAAACTATGTCAGACATCGTATAAGCGAAGTTGAATTTTTAGCAAGTAGCCATTCCCCGTCCCGAGTTATCGAATTTGGTCATAATCGATCTACTGCCAAATAAGATGCTTTTCGTATGTAATTTGACTGGGCGCTTCAGAAAAACTATGTCAGACATCGTATAAGCGAAGTTGAATTTTTAGCAAGTAGCTGTAGCCCGTCCCGAGTTATCGAATTTGGTCATAATTGATCTACTGCCAAATAAGATGGTTTTCGTATGTAATTTGACTTGGCGCTTCAGAAAAACAATATCAAACGTCGTATAAGCGAAGTTGAATTTTTAGCAAGTAGCCGTAGCCCGACCCGAGATATCGAATTTGGTCATAATCGATCTACTGCCAAATAAGATGCTTTTCGTATGTAATTTGACTCGGCGCTTCAGAAAAACTATGTCAGACATCGTATAAGCGAAGTTGAATTTTTAGCAAGTCGCCATTCCCCGTCCCGAGTTATCGAAGTTGGTCATAAATGATCTACTGCCAAATAAGATGGTTTTCGTATGTAATGTGACTTGGCGCTTCAGAAAAACTATGTCAGACATCGTATAAGCAAAGTTGAATTTTTAGCAAGTAGCCGTAGCCCGACCCGAGATATCGAATTTAGTCAGAATCGATCTACTGCCAAACAAGATGCTTTTCGTATGTAATTTGACTGAGCGCTTCAGAAAAACTATACCAGACATCGTATAAGCGAAGTTGAATTTTTAGCAAGTAGCCATTCCCCGTCCCGAGTTATCGAATTTGGTCATAATCGATCTACTGCCAAATAAGATGGTTTTCGTATGTAATTTGACTTGGCGCTTCAGAAAAACAATATCAGACATCGTATAAGCGAAGTTGAATTTTTAGCAAGTAGCCGTAGCCCGACCCGAGATATCGAATTTGGTCATAATCGATCTACTGCCAAATAAGATGCTTTTCGTATGTAATTGAACTGGGCGCTTCAGAAAAATTATACCAGACATCGTATAAGCAAAGTTGAATTTTTAGCAAGTAGCCATTCCCTGTCCCGAGTTATCGAATTTGGTCATAATCGATCTACTGCCAAATAAGATGCTTTTCGTATGTAATTTGACTGGGCGCTTCAGAAAAACTATACCAGACATCGTATGAGCGAAGTTGAATTTTTATCAAGTAACCATTCCCCGTCCCGAGTTATCGAATTTGGTCAAAATCGATCTACTGCCAAATAAGATGCTATTCGTATGTAATTTGACTGGGCGCTTGAGAAAAACTATGTCAGACATCGTATAAGCGAAGTTGAATTTTTAGCAAGTAGCCGTAGCCCGTCCCGAGTTATCGAATTTGGTCATAATCGATCTACTGCCAAATAAGATGCTTTTCGTATGTAATTTGACTGAGCGCTTCAGAAAAACTATACCAGACATCGTATAAGCGAAGTTGAATTTTTAGCAAGTAGCCATTCCCCGTCCCGAGTTATCGAATTTGGTCATAATTGATCTACTACCAAATAAGATGGTTTTCGTATTGTTAGGACGAGCCTGGGCGAGGGGCTTTTAAAAAAAAGGATTATTTAATTTTGAAGATGGCAACCGTCACGCGTCGTGTCCTAACCCAGACTGGCGCGCTCGTGAAGCGAGTGCGCCGGCTAAAGCCTAAAATGCTGACCTATCAATAATGTAGGGGCGTCAGCCCTAAACCATTCAGATGGGGGATGTAACACTTCCCCCCGATGAGAAAGAAACTTAGGGGTTAAATCCTCAAAGTTTCTGGATAACAACTGGAATACTAAGGTAATTTATATTTATATATGTATATGTATTATGTATATATATATTTTATATTCTTATGGATGTTTTTAATCAAGTTTCTGGATAACAACTGGAATACTAAGGTAATTTATATTTATATATGTATATGTGTATGTATTATGTATATATATATTTTATATTCTTATGGATGTTTTTAATCATTTTTATTTTTTTATTTTACAGGTTTCTACGGATTCTAGGGGGAGCAGATTTTGCGGATTCTAATTCTACGGATACGCTATCTAATTCAATAATTTTGTGATCTTTATTTTCAGGATTTTTAATCTCGGAAGTTTCGCGAGACGGGTGAATGTTGCCAATTATATTTATGTTATGTTTTTGAAAGAATTTACATACAATTACAATTATCACAATTATAATAAAAAATATTATCAAAATAGAATAATGTGCTCCATATTTTAAAATATGAGGTTCATTAATGATTTCATTTAATTCTTTAATTTTAGCATTATCATTACTATTTTCAAAATTGATTTTGTCTAAATCTAGGTGTTTTAGTTTAATACTGGGAGCATTACTTTTAATTTTATTGAATGTCAACAAATTACAACAGGGGTCCTTTAAGAGATTAAAATCTAAATTAATACTAGGTACACTTATATTTAAAACGCTAAAATTAGGTAGAAGGCGTGTGTTTTTACAATAAGCCTTACAGTATACTGGTACATTTACTATCCCAGTGCCTTTTATATTATATTCAATGATTTCGGAATCTATGCAGTCAACAGAGAGTTTACTGGATACAGATTGTACAAAAATCCATTTATTATTACGGAGAGGTTTCCATACATCTATGGTTCCTTTAATGAACTCTGTTTTACATTGAACTGGGATTTCTGTTACTACATTGGCTAAGAGCATACTTTCGCAGCTAGGGTTGGCACTTGTTGGGAAAACGTTCATTAACTTGCATATATGATTTTGTTCATCTATGTTTTTACAAACTTCTAAAGATTCTATATTGCTATAGTGAGTCTTGTCCTTAGTTATAGCTATGTATTTAATACTAGGGATAACTACACTAAATGAATCCGGTTTACTTGAATTATGAGGTATGGGTAATGGAATGATATTGTACAAATAAAACTCTTGGGGTTCTACCAAGGGTATCTGTAATACAAACATAATTTTGTGATTCATGTAATAGCTAATAAGTTTTGATACAGTCAACAAAGTATGGATTTTCCTTAGTTCTAGTTCTACTGCCAATTCTAGATTGTCTGGTAAGTATCTGTAATTATCTACAAGCTCTTGGTACAACTGCTTAGGATTAATAATTGAGGGGTGAACAATGTTAACAGTACTAAATAGAATCGCGTTGATAATATCTTCGATTTGAAACGATAAATAAACAAGGGATGTCTCCAAATTGTTAAATACAGAATTAATTTGAGAATTTATTAATAAGTTATTCGTGATATCAGAAAGGTTTTGGTAGTTTACAGAGAGCTTGTCGATAGCTATGTTCAGATTTTCTTCGTTAATTTGTAGTTTATTGAAAGTTTCATTGAATTTACTTAAAACACTTTTAGTCACGAGTATATGTTCCTTCATTAGTGAAGCTAATCTTTTTTGATTATCGTGTACATGATCAATGGCAGTATCATACTTAACGGCATCACTTTCGTCTAATGTTCCGAATATCTGTTTCATGGCAGAACCTATTCCATTTATCCAACCACGTTTAAGTCTAGTATCTATCAGGTGAGTTATTGACGAATATGCCATTTGAAGATCTCTAAACCTGATATTCAGAGATTCGAACATGCTAGAGCATTCGGAACTATCTGCTGCTTCCATTCGTCCACAAAGATAGCCGACGGTAGTAAGTACAGACCCAATGTTTTCTATATGCGGTTCTATATAGGATATATTTAATGGTATAATTACGTTGAGGTGTTTATTTATTATTTTAGATTTTCCTACGTAATCGAAATAGATGCCGGGCCCCGATGCTATTTGAGATACGTGATTTGGTGTGGTCGAGGCCGACACACTGAAATAGAAGAATATGAACGAATTAGTAAACTACCTAACTAATGATGAATTATAATCTTAAAACCTAGAACCAGTGCTTAAATGCTAACTTAAAACTACTTTAACCCGCTATGGGTTATTGGGATGGACGCCTGCTAATTTCACCTCATCGTAGTGGTGTTTAACATGGCGTCTGTTTATGAGTAAGGTTAGTGTATTATTGCCGTGTATGGCGATCACCTTATATGGGCCTTTCCATATAGGAGAGAGAGCTTTCCGGAGTCTGAGATGGTTCCGTAGGTAGACGTAGTCTCCTACCTTATACTGAATAGGTCGTGACCTATTGTCATAATAGGTTTTTGATCTCTCTTTCGAACTTTGGATGTTGTCAACTGCCTTACTCCAGGAAAGTTTAAGGCGATGTTGCAACATTCTGACGTAGTCAGGGTAAGTGCTCGTGTCTTGACTGTATACCGAATCAGGGATGAAGGTTTTGTGGCCAAAAAGAAGTTCGTAGGGACTAAAATTAGTAGTGCTGTGAACAGCGGAATTGTAAGCTAGAATAGCAGTATACACGTAACGAGGCCAATCGTCTTGGTTCTCGTTAATATAAGACTTCAGGTACTCCTTGAGAGTGGAGTGGCTTCGCTCAAGGGCCCCTTGAGTTTGAGGGTGATATGGGGTTGACCATAGTTGTTTTATTTTGAGGAAGCTGCATGTTCTTTTAAAGAGATCGGCCGTGAAATTGGTTCCCTGGTCCGTGAGGATACTTTGCGGGATTCCGAAAAGGGATATGAAGTGGACTAAACAGTCAGTCGTTTCTTCTGATGAGACACTGCGGATTGGATAAGCCACGGAAAATTTCGTGAGGTCATCCTGGATGGTTAGGATGTATTTCAGTTTGGCGGAACCAGATTCTGGAAGGGGACCTACTATGTCCAGAGCAATTCTTTGAAATGGGCTAGTAGAAGTAGTAGTGATCTGCATGGGGGCTTTATTAGTTCTGCGAAGAGCTTTGTTCTCTTGACAGGAGGAGCAACCCTTGACGTAATTCTCTACGTCAGATTTCATTCCTTTCCAATAATATCTTTCTTGGATTCTGTGAAGCATTCTATTAACTCCTAAATGGCCTGCGACAGGCAAATCGTGGTTTTCCCTTAAGATTTTCTTGACTTCACTCAGGGTTGGATATAGAATTGAATTATGGTAAATGTTTACTGTTATGTTAGTGTCGTGAAATAGGTACACGAGGATATTATAGATTTTTGAGAAAGCGTGTCTTTCGAAGGGATTCTTGAAATCTGAAATGGCGATCTCCGTGATTTCAGGATTTGGAACTAGAATTTCATCTCGGATTCTTTTCAGGGCTCTAAATATTTCGGAGTAAGTGCAATCGTCGAAGTGATGAACTTTGGTAAAAATAAAGTAAACTGATTTATTAGTGTTTGGGACTTGTTCGAACGAGTATAGTTGTTTTTCCTTGTGAATGGTTTCTTTTTGATCATCAAGGTTTCCTAATATGTCGGAAACATAGGGGTTAGCTTCGTCTAGGTCTATTGATGTGGGAACTAGTACAGTTTTACAATGGGTTTTCATAAGAGATTGATTGTGTTCTAAAATATTAGTATTGAAATTAAGTTCCTTATTGCTTATATCTTTCAGACACTTGGAGTAATCATCATTGATTGCTGTGGCTATTGGATTCTGCGTGGATTGAGATGTTTCAGGGTCCAGCGGGGATTGTGTATTGTCAAGGTTTGTATTTTCTATTCCAGGATTCGCTGAAGGCGGTGAGGAGTCCGGATTCCGAGGAGATGATATAGGTAAGTTTGATTTAGCAGTTCGCGGATGCAGAGATAGAGAACTAGAAGGTAAGTCTCTAGTTTTAGGATTTAGAGTTACAGGCGGCGCTTCCCGGCTCGTAGATGGTTGGGACTCAGTGACCCTCGGGGACTTAGGGCGTTTGCTTTCAGCCTTATCGGCTGCATCATGATTCAGGGGACTGTAGGATAGAAGGTCATCGTCTTCTTCCAGAAGGTCGATACATGGTAAGCTGCTACTGTCAGCGTTGACGTCAATGGGAAGATTGACGCCTAGATCTTCTAGAGTTAGAGGGCTGAAAGGAGGTGATGACTCATTATCTTCGTTTTGTCCTGCAGGTGGAGTTCCTTCAGGTAAGTGACCCTGCTCAGGGTTATTAGGGTTGGTAGGACTAGTAGATACAGTGGGCTCAGCGCGGTTGATAGATTCAGGGGAAATGGTAGAATCAGTGGACTCAGTGGGTTGATCTGTTAACAATGGATTTATAGGATGGCGGGAGAGTGCGTCGGCAGCAGAGTTGAGTTTACCTTTACGGTAGATTATTTCGTACTCGTACTCCTCCAGTTTCAGGCGCCAGCGTTGTAATTTGCTGCTGGGATCCTTATGGTTGAATAGCCATCTTAAAGGGCGATGATCTGTGACTATTTGAAACTTACGCCCGTACAGGTAGGGCCTAAATTGTTTTGTACCGAAAATTATAGCCAGGAGTTCCTTTTCAGTGGTGTTATAATTGGATTCGCTCTTATTAAGGGTACGAGAAGCGTATGCGATGGGTTGGTCTTTACCAATAGAACCCTGGGAGAGTACTGCGCCGACGGCGTGATTAGAAGCGTCACACGTAAGTATGAATGGCTTAGAGAAGTCGGGATAAGCGAGAAGTGGGGCGGATGTAAGCTTTTGTTTCAGAACATCGAATGCCACCTGTTGTTGATTTTCCCAAATGAAAGGGGTGTCCTTCTTCAGAAGGGACGTTAATGGTTTAGCGACCTTTGAAAATTCTGGGATGAAGCGGCGGTAGTAAGATACCAGACCAAGGAATGATTTGATGGCCTTTGGAGAAGTTGGAGTTGGGAATTCGACGACCGCTTTGATTTTATCAGGGTTAGGCTTAACCCCGTTGGTAGAGATAATATGACCCAGATAGGCTACTTCCTTTTTAAGGAATTCGCATTTATCTGGCTGCAATTTTAAGTTATGCTCTCTGAGTCTCTTAAATATGGCTTCTAGGTTCTGAATTTGGGATTTTAAGTCACGCGAATAAGATACGATGTCATCCAGGTAAACGAAGCAGCGAAGGCCCTGCAACCCCGATAGAGCTGTATTCATCAGCCTTTGGAACGTGGAGGGTGCAATTTTTGAGCCCGAATGGCATACGAGTGAATTGGAAATGGCCCTGAGGTACATTAAAGGCAGTTTTTTCAGGTTGATTTACAAGGATTTGGTGAAATCCTGACGCAAGGTCGAGGGTTGAGAAATATTGACTATTTCCTAGTTGATCTAGGATCTCAGTAATCTGAGGAATAGGATAAGTATCACCTATAGTGATATCATTTAATTTTCTATAATCGATGACGACCCGCCATTTTTGTTGGCCTGATGCGTCAAGTTTTTTCGGTACTACCCAAATTGGTGCGGACCATGGAGATGAGGAGGGCTCAACTATATTTTGTTCTAGCATCTGGTTCAGTTGTTTCTCCACTTCTTTCTTATGAACCTCAGGGAATCTGTAGGACTTAGTATGGATAGGTATTTCAGATGTAGTGTTTATATCATGTTTCAGGGTATTAGTAAAGGTAAGTTTTTCACCTGGAAGATGAAAGATATCTGAATAGTCTGAGCAGACTTGGAAAAGGGCTTGGACTTCCTCGTCATTGAGGTGATCTATTCTTAATAAATCAAGAACTCGCTTGGTTCTTTCAAAGATGTTTTCTTTTTCAGGTTTGGAATCGGAGTAGAAGACGCGAGCCGCGTTGGAGTCGGGCTTGGAGTGGATCGAGTCGATTGGGGTAAGTATTAGGTTAAGGTTTGTTTTCAGGTTCACAGGAGATTCAGAGGTATTTATTACGGTAAGATTTACTTTTTTATTTTCTTTGACCTGGACGAGGCAGTTAGAGATGAGCAGTTCATTAGATGGGCTCTGGTCCAGGATGAGACCTTCTTCGAGTTCTGGATTTGAAACTGAGCACTCTATTACTTTTTCAGTGCGGGCTGGAATGATGAAGTATGGATCGGTGAAGAACAATTTCAATTTATGCTTTCCCAATTTCAACACATCTTGTGTGAAGTTGATGTTGCTTCGAAATTTGCTGAGAAGGTCATTACCGATGATGCCATCGTAAGGGAAGTCTATGTCTCCTACTATATGGAATTTATGTTTAATGGAATCATTGGGATTATTATCATTTGGATATATGATCACGTCAAGAAAGCCCAGTGTTGGAACAAAGTCTTCGGTAGTATTAAATCCCTTTAATTTAAGTGTCTCTTTATTGAGCTTAGTACGGGGCTTAATGACGGACTTCTTGAGGAGGCTGATCGAAGAACCTGTATCTACCAGAAGTGAAAGAGGCATCTCGGCGCTTGTAGTATTCACTAGAACATGTGGTAATGACCTTTTTGAGGGATCAAATGAAATTTCGTAAACTTTCGTTTCTTTTTTAGCATCGGAAGTTACCAAAGAAGATCTGGACTTGGAAGCAGTGGTTTTGGGGTTTGAATATGTGACGGACGTAGTAGAAGTGGCTGCCTTTTCTGAGGCGGATGTAAAAGATGCAGTGTTAGTCAACCCATGAGATTGGGGCTGGATACCCTGGTTGTTAAGTTGACAGGATGTAGAAGTTGTGGCTTCTTTTGGTGAAGCAGATGCCTTCTTTGAGGTAGAAGTAGTAGTTGCGGCATAAGTCAACTCATGAGATTGGGGCTGGATACCCTGGTTGTTGGGCTGACGGGATGTGGAAGTTGTGGCTTCTTTTGGTGAAGCAGATGCCTTCTTTGAGGCAGAAGTAGTAGTTGCGGCATAAGTCGACTCATGAGATTGGGGCTGGATACCCTGGTTGTTGAGCTGACGCCGACGGGATATAGCAGTTGCGGCATAAGTCAACTCATGAGATTGGGGCTGGATACCCTGGTTGTTGAGCTGACGCCGACGGGATATAGTAGTTGCGGCATAAGTCAACTCATGAGATTGGGGCTGGATACCCTGGTTGTTGAGCTGACGCCGACGGGATATAGCAGTTGCGGCATAAGTCAACTCATGAGATTGGGGCTGGATACCCTGGTTGTTGAGCTGACGCCGACGGGATATAGTAGTTGCGGTGTCTTTTATTTTGCTTGGGTTACGCCTCGTCTGACACCCGGGCGAGACGTTTTCTAGTTTAAATTGTGGTCTTCGGCATGGGATTCCGTGTCGACCTCGTCAATACCTTCGGCATCCGTGAAGGTTACCCTCGGAATAGGGAATCTGTTTTGGGTTGATCCTTGGGCCTGATGGTTCCGGAATTTGTTATTATTGAATTCCCGTTTTCTACAAGTTTCGATTGTGTGACCGGGATTCTTGCAGTATCTGCATACTAAAACGGTGCGAGGATCCCCTTGGATAGGCTTGAAGGAGGCCGGAGGTCTTGACGTTGAATTATTAAAAAATTTGAAATTATTAGTATTGTAAGGCGGGACCTTGCGAGGTTTTGGCTCTTGCTGGAGTGTGGTTGGTACATTCCGTTTATACAATGTTTGTTGTATTCTTTCTTCAGAGATTGCGAAGTTTATTGCTTCATTTAGAGATTTAGGGGACTTGCATCTCACGATGTTTGAGATGCGTGGGTGCAAGCCCATTAGAAATTGATGGAGAGCCAATTCCTCCATGGTCGCCGTCCTGCCCGGAAGTTCTTTTACCTTTGAGTTATTTAACGAGATATCGGTAAGGATTTGTGAAAGGATCGTTTCGATTTTCAGAGAAAATTGACTCACATTCTCGTTTGCTAATTGTCTGCATTCCTGCAGTTCCATCAATAGATGGGAGAAATGCTTCCGTTCCCCGAATTGTGTTTTTAAGAACTCTTTCAGCTGTTCCCAGTTATTGAACTCCTTAATAGAGCATGCCACCTCGGCTTTGCCCTGTAGTTGGCATACTATGTATTTGAACAAGATTTGTTTTTGAGATGAATTAGCAAGTTCATATGCATTATCGCAATTTATTATGAATGAATTCAGGGTCTCTCTACTACCGTCGTAAGTCTTTATGAATTTAAGTAGGATACTGAGGTCGAGGCTAGGTGCCGGACTATGTGAAGCGGCGCCTTTCTGAGTTTTGGAACGGGTTTTCCTCTCGGTTGGGTTAGGGCTGAGGGCCCTTTCATCCTCAGTATCGAATGGAAGTTCAGCGTCTAGCGGGGAGAGGAAATCCTTCTTCGGATCACTCATCTTGAAATTTGATTAATTAAACGTAAATGAATTTAAAACTGTGTTGGATAAACGTTACAATGTAGACGTTGGTTAAAACAAAGGTTATGATTACTGAGAATTAAGTTGAACAACGGAACAACGGAACAACGGAATCGACTTACTTAATACAATGTAGACGCTAGTTAAAACAAAGGTAACGCTAACTAGGAATAAAGGTGAACTATTGAATTGACTCACTGATACAATGTTGCGACGGCTATCAGGAGTATAAACATTGCGGAGCGACGCGATGACGGGACTCGGAGCGGAGGATTGCGCTATATTTTCTTCTATGGCGTAGCGACGACAATGTTGCAGGGCACTGTTGAACTCGATGTTGACTTATCTTCCTTTTTAGATTGATGCGGCGACGTGCCCAGGATGCTTCGAGATATGGTAAGTAGGTTTTTTTTTTCAGGATACCGTGGTGCTCCGGGGTACGGTGATGCGACCTCTTTTACAGGACGCGGCGTAGACACTTTCTTCTGGATGCAGTGGGGATAGTACGGGATACCCGGTAAGTTCTTCTTTCCTTTTTCAGATCGCACCAGCAGGTAGCTCCAGGTGCGCGATGCAGCGGAGATAGTATGATACACACGATACGGCGGAGATAGTATGATGCACACGATACGGCGGAGATAATATGATACACACGATACGGCGGAGATAGTATGATGCACACGATACGGCGGAGATAGTATGTACGCGAGACGGCGGAACTTGTATATACACGACACAGTGGGAATAGTTCAGGATACAGCGTTAGAAAATCAGATTTAGCACTGATGATAGTTCTAAGGGTACCGGCGTTCACTTGAGAGACGACCGAGGATCCACTTTAAGGATCCCTTAACGCTGCCACCAATGTTAGGACGAGCCTGGGCGAGGGGCTTTTAAAAAAAAAGGATTATTTAATTTTGAAGATGGCAACCGTCACGCGTCGTGTCCTAACCCAGACTGGCGCGCTCGTGAAGCGAGTGCGCCGGCTAAAGCCTAAAATGCTGACCTATCAATAATGTAGGGGCGTCAGCCCTAAACCATTCAGATGGGGGATGTAACAGTATGTTATTTGACTTGGCGCTTCAGAAAAACAATATCAGACATCGTATAAGCGAAGTTGAATTTACAGCAAGTAGCCGTAGCCCGACTCGAGATATCGAATTTGGTCATAATCGATCTACTGCCAAATAAGATGCTTTTCGTATGTAATTGAACTGGGCGCTTCAGAAAAACTATACCAGACATCGTATGAGCGAAGTTGAATTTTTAGCAAGTAGCCGTAGCCCGTCCCGAGTTATCGAATTTGGTCATAATCGATCTACTGCCAAATAAGATGCTTTTTGTATGTAATTTGACTGAGCGCTTCAGAAAAACTATACCAGACATCGTTTAAGCGAAGTTGAATTTTTAGCAAGTAGCCATTCCCCGTCCCGAGTTATCGAATTTGGTCATAATTGATCTACTGCCAAATAAGATGGTTTTCGTATGTTATTTGACTTGGCGCTTCAGAAAAACAATATCAGACATCGTATAAGCGAAGTTGAATTTTCAGCAAGTAGCCGTAGCCCGACTCGAGATATCGAATTTGGTCATAATCGATCTACTGCCAAATAAGATGCTTTTCGTATGTAATTTGACTGGGCGCTTCAGAAAAACTATACCAGACATCGTATGAGCGAAGTTGAATTTTTAGCAAGTAGCCATTCCCCGTCCCGAGTTATCGAATTTGGTCATAATTGATCTACTGCCAAATAAGATGGTTTTCGTATGTTATTTGACTTGGCGCTTCAGAAAAACAATATCAGACATCGTATAAGCGAAGTTGAATTTTCAGCAAGTAGCCGTAGCCCGACTCGAGATATCGAATTTGGTCATAATCGATCTACTGCCAAATAAGATGCTTTTCGTATGTAATTTGACTGGGCGCTTCAGAAAAACTATACCAGACATCGTATGAGCGAAGTTGAATTTTTAGCAAGTAGCCATTCCCCGTCCCGAGTTATCGAATTTGGTCATAATCGATCTACTGCCAAATAAGATGCTTTTCGTATGTAATTTGACTGGGCGCTTCAGAAAAACTATGTCAGACATCGTATAAGCGAAGTTGAATTTTTAGCAAGTCGCCATTCCCCGTCCCGAGTTATCGAATTTGGTCAGAATCGATCCCATGCCGAATAAGATGCTTTTCGTATGTAATTTGACTCGGCGCTTCAGAAAAACTATGTCAGACATCGTATAAGCGAAGCTGAATTTTTAGCAATTAGCCGTTCCCCGTTTTGAGTTATCGAATTTGGTCATATTCTATCTACTGCCAAATAAGATGCTTTTCGTATGTTATTTGACTGAGCGCTTCAGAAAAACTATACCAGACATCGTATAAGCGTAGTTGAATTTTTAGCAAGTAGCCGTAGCCCGACCCGAGATATCGAACTTGGTCATAATCGATCTACTGCCAAATAAGATGCTTTTCGTATGTTATTTGACTGGGCGCTTCAGAAAAACTATGTCAGACATCGTATAAGCGAAGGTGAATTTTTAGCAAGTAGCTGTAGCCCGTCCCGAGTTATCGAATTTGGTCATAATTGATCTACTGCCATATAAGATGCTTTTCGTATGTGATTTGACTGGGCGCTTCAGAAAAACTATGTCAGACATCGTATAAGCGAAGTTGAATTTTTAGCAAGTCGCCATTCCCTGTGCCGAGTTATCGAATTTGGTCATAATCGATCTACTGCCAAATAAGATGCTTTTCGTATGTAATTTGACTCGGCGCTTCAGAAAAACTATGTCAGACATCGTATAAGCGAAGTTGAATTTTTAGCAAGTCGCCATTCCCCGTCCCAAGTTATCGAAGTTGGTCATAATCGATCTACTGCCATATAAGATGCTTTTCGTATGTAAATTGACTGGGCGCTTCAGAAAAACTATGTCAGACATCGTATAAGCGAAGTTGAATTTTTAGCAAGTAGCCGTAGCCCGACCCGAGATATCGAACTTGGTCATAATCGATCTACTGCCAAATAAGATGCTTTTCGTATGTTATTTGACTGGGCGCTTCAGAAAAACTATGTCAGACATCGTATAAGCGAAGGTGAATTTTTAGCAAGTAGCTGTAGCCCGTCCCGAGTTATCGAATTTGGTCATAATTGATCTACTGCCATATAAGATGCTTTTCGTATGTGATTTGACTGGGCGCTTCAGAAAAACTATGTCAGACATCGTATAAGCGAAGTTGAATTTTTAGCAAGTCGCCATTCCCTGTGCCGAGTTATCGAATTTGGTCATAATCGATCTACTGCCAAATAAGATGCTTTTCGTATGTAATTTGACTCGGCGCTTCAGAAAAACTATGTCAGACATCGTATAAGCGAAGTTAAATTTTTAGCAAGGCGCCATTCCCCGTCCCGAGTTATCGAAGTTGGTCATAATTGATCTACTGCCAAATAAGATGGTTTTCGTATGTAATTTGACTTGGCGCTTCAGAAAAACTATGTCAGACATCGTATAAGCAAAGTTGAATTTTTAGCAAGTAGCCGTAGCCCGACCCGAGATATCGAATTTAGTCAGAATCGATCTACTGCCAAACAAGATGCTTTTCGTATGTAATTTGCCTGAGCGCTTCAGAAAAACTATACCAGACATCGTATAAGCGAAATTGAATTTTTAGCAAGTAGCCATTCCCCGTCCCGAGTTATCGAATTTGGTCATAATCGATCTACTGCCAAATAAGACGATTTTCGTATGTAATTTGACTTGGCGCTTCAGAAAAACAATATCAGACATCGTATAAGCGAAGTTGAATGTTTAGCAAGTAGCCATTCCCCGTCCCGAGTTATCGAGTTTGGTCATAATCGATCTACTGCCAAATATGATGGTTTTCGTATGTAATTTGACTGAGCGCTTCAGAAAAACTATACCAGACATCGTATAAGCGAAGTTGAATTTTTAGCAAGTAGCCATTCCCCGTCCCGAGTTATCGAATTTGGTCATAATTGATCTACTACCAAATAAGATGGTTTTCGTATGTTATTTGACTTGGCGCTTCAGAAAAACAATATCAGACATCGTATAAGCGAAGTTGAATTTACAGCAAGTAGCCGTAGCCCGATTCGAGATATCGAATTTGGTCATAATCGATCTACTGCCAAATAAGATGCTTTTCGTATGTAATTGAACTGGGCGCTTCAGAAAAACTATACCAGACATCGTATGAGCGAAGTTGAATTTTTAGCAAGTAGCCGTAGCCCGTCCCGAGTTATCGAATTTGGTCATAATCGATCTACTGCCAAATAAGATGCTTTTTGTATGTAATTTGACTGAGCGCTTCAGAAAAACTATACCAGACATCGTTTAAGCGAAGTTGAATTTTTAGCAAGTAGCCATTCCCCGTCCCGAGTTATCGAATTTGGTCATAATTGATCTACTGCCAAATAAGATGGTTTTCGTATGTTATTTGACTTGGCGCTTCAGAAAAACAATATCAGACATCGTATAAGCGAAGTTGAATTTTCAGCAAGTAGCCGTAGCCCGACTCGAGATATCGAATTTGGTCATAATCGATCTACTGCCAAATAAGATGCTTTTCGTATGTAATTTGACTGGGCGCTTCAGAAAAACTATACCAGACATCGTATGAGCGAAGTTGAATTTTTAGCAAGTAGCCATTCCCCGTCCCGAGTTATCGAATTTGGTCATAATTGATCTACTACCAAATAAGATGGTTTTCGTATGTTATTTGACTTGGCGCTTCAGAAAAACAATATCAGACATCGTATAAGCGAAGTTGAATTTACAACAAGTAGCCGTAGCCCGACTCGAGATATCGAATTTGGTCATAATCGATCTACTGCCAAATAAGATGCTTTTCGTATGTAATTGAACTGGGCGCTTCAGAAAAACTATACCAGACATCGTATGAGCGAAGTTGAATTTTTAGCAAGTAGCCGTAGCCCGTCCCGAGTTATCGAATTTGGTCATAATCGATCTACTGCCAAATAAGATGCTTTTTGTATGTAATTTGACTGAGCGCTTCAGAAAAACTATACCAGACATCGTTTAAGCGAAGTTGAATTTTTAGCAAGTAGCCATTCCCCGTCCCGAGTTATCGAATTTGGTCATAATTGATCTACTGCCAAATAAGATGGTTTTCGTATGTTATTTGACTTGGCGCTTCAGAAAAACAATATCAGACATCGTATAAGCGAAGTTGAATTTTCAGCAAGTAGCCGTAGCCCGACTCGATATATCGAATTTGGTCATAATCGATCTACTGCCAAATAAGATGCTTTTCGTATGTAATTTGACTGGGCGCTTCAGAAAAACTATACCAGACATCGTATGAGCGAAGTTGAATTTTTAGCAAGTAGCCATTCCCCGTCCCGAGTTATCGAATTTGGTCATAATCGATCTACTGCCAAATAAGATGCTTTTCGTATGTTATTTGACTGGGCGCTTCAGAAAAACAATATCAGACATCGTATAAGCGAAGTTGAATTTTCAGCAAGTAGCCGTAGCCCGACCCGAGATATCGAATTTGGTCATAATCGATCTACTGCCAAATAAGATGCTTTTCGTATGTAATTTGACTGGGCGCTTCAGAAAAACTATACCAGACATCGTATGAGCGAAGTTGAATTTTTAGCAAGTAGCCATTCCCCGTCCCGAGTTATCGAATTTGGTCATAATTGATCTACTGCCAAATAAGATGTTTTTCGTATGTAATTTGACTTGGCGCTTCAGAAAAACAATATCAGACATCGTATAAGCGAAGTTGAATTTTTAGCAAGTAGCCGTAGCCCGACTCGAGATATCGAATTTGGTCATAATCGATCTACTGCCAAATAAGATGCTTTTCGTATGTAATTTGACTGGGCGCTTCAGAAAAACTATACCAGACATCGTATGAGCGAAGTTGAATTTTTAGCAAGTAGCCATTCCCCGTCCCGAGTTATCGAATTTGGTCATAATTGATCTACTACCAAATAAGATGGTTTTCGTATGTTATTTGACTTGGCGCTTCAGAAAAACAATATCAGACATCGTATAAGCGAAGTTGAATTTACAGCAAGTAGCCGTAGCCCGACTCGAGATATCGAATTTGGTCATAATCGATCTACTGCCAAATAAGATGCTTTTCGTATGTAATTGAACTGGGCGCTTCAGAAAAACTATACCAGACATCGTATGAGCG
This sequence comes from Marasmia exigua, assembly GCA_019059595.1. Taxonomy (NCBI): domain Eukaryota; kingdom Metazoa; phylum Arthropoda; class Insecta; order Lepidoptera; family Crambidae; genus Marasmia; species Marasmia exigua. The sequence continues at coordinate 24,798,594 of CM032479.1, forward strand.
AAGTTGAATTTTTAGCAAGTAGCCGTAGCCCGTCCCGAGTTATCGAATTTGGTCATAATCGATCTACTGCCAAATAAGATGCTTTTTGTATGTAATTTGACTGAGCGCTTCAGAAAAACTATACCAGACATCGTTTAAGCGAAGTTGAATTTTTAGCAAGTAGCCATTCCCCGTCCCGAGTTATCGAATTTGGTCATAATTGATCTACTGCCAAATAAGATGGTTTTCGTATGTTATTTGACTTGGCGCTTCAGAAAAACAATATCAGACATCGTATAAGCGAAGTTGAATTTTCAGCAAGTAGCCGTAGCCCGACTCGAGATATCGAATTTGGTCATAATCGATCTACTGCCAAATAAGATGCTTTTCGTATGTAATTTGACTGGGCGCTTCAGAAAAACTATACCAGACATCGTATGAGCGAAGTTGAATTTTTAGCAAGTAGCCATTCCCCGTCCCGAGTTATCGAATTTGGTCATAATCGATCTACTGCCAAATAAGATGCTTTTCGTATGTAATTTGACTGGGCGCTTCAGAAAAACAATATCAGACATCGTATAAGCGAAGTTGAATTTTCAGCAAGTAGCCGTAGCCCGACCCGAGATATCGAATTTGGTCATAATCGATCTACTGCCAAATAAGATGCTTTTCGTATGTAATTTGACTGGGCGCTTCAGAAAAACTATACCAGACATCGTATGAGCGAAGTTGAATTTTTAGCAAGTAGCCATTCCCCGTCCCGAGTTATCGAATTTGGTCATAATTGATCTACTGCCAAATAAGATGTTTTTCGTATGTAATTTGACTTGGCGCTTCAGAAAAACAATATCAGACATCGTATAAGCGAAGTTGAATTTTTAGCAAGTAGCCGTAGCCCGTCCCGAGTTATCGAATTTGGTCATAATTGATCTACTGCCATATAAGATGCTTTTCGTATGTGATTTGACTGGGCGCTTCAGAAAAACTATGTCAGACATCGTATAAGCGAAGTTGAATTTTTAGCAAGTCGCCATTCCCTGTGCCGAGTTATCGAATTTGGTCATAATCGATCTACTGCCAAATAAGATGCTTTTCGTATGTAATTTGTCTCGGCGCTTCAGAAAAACTATGTCAGACATCGTATAAGCGAAGTTGAATTTTTAGCAAGTCGCCATTCCCCGTCCCAAGTTATCGAAGTTGGTCATAATCGATCTACTGCCATATAAGATGCTTTTCGTATGTAAATTGACTGGGCGCTTCAGAAAAACTATGTCAGACATCGTATAAGCGAAGTTGAATTTTTAGCAAGTAGCCGTAGCCCGACCCGAGATATCGAACTTTGTCATAATCGATCTACTGCCAAATAAGATGCTTTTCGTATGTTATTTGACTGGGCGCTTCAGAAAAACTATGTCAGACATCGTATAAGCGAAGGTGAATTTTTAGCAAGTAGCTGTAGCCCGTCCCGAGTTATCGAATTTGGTCATAATTGATCTACTGCCATATAAGATGCTTTTCGTATGTGATTTGACTGGGCGCTTCAGAAAAACTATGTCAGACATCGTATAAGCGAAGTTGAATTTTTAGCAAGTCGCCATTTCCTGTGCCGAGTTATCGAATTTGGTCATAATCGATCTACTGCCAAATAAGATGCTTTTCGTATGTAATTTGACTCGGCGCTTCAGAAAAACTATGTCAGACATCGTATAAGCGAAGTTGAATTTTTAGCAAGTCGCCATTCCCCGTCCCGAGTTATCGAAGTTGGTCATAATTGATCTACTGCCAAATAAGATGGTTTTCGTATGTAATTTGACTTGGCGCTTCAGAAAAACTATGTCAGACATCCTATAAGCAAAGTTGAATTTTTAGCAAGTAGCCGTAGCCCGACCCGAGATATCGAATTTAGTCAGAATCGATCTACTGCCAAACAAGATGCTTTTCGTATGTAATTTGCCTGAGCGCTTCAGAAAAACTATACCAGACATCGTATAAGCGAAATTGAATTTTTAGCAAGTAGCCATTCCCCGTCCCGAGTTATCGAATTTGGTCATAATCGATCTACTGCCAAATAAGACGATTTTCGTATGTAATTTGACTTGGCGCTTCAGAAAAACAATATCAGACATCGTATAAGCGAAGTTGAATGTTTAGCAAGTAGCCATTCCCCGTCCCGAGTTATCGAATTTGGTCATAATCGATCTACTGCCAAATATGATGGTTTTCGTATGTAATTTGGCTGGGCGCTTCAGAAAAACTGTACCAGACATCGTATAAGCGAAGTTGAATTTTTAGCAAGTAGCCATTCCCCGTCCCGAGTTATCGAATTTGGTCATAATCGATCTACTGCCAAATAAGATGCTTTTCGTATGTAATTTGACTGGGCGCTTCAGAAAAACTATGTCAGACATCGTATAAGCGAAGTTGAATTTTTAGCAAGTCGCAATTCCCCGTCCCGAGTTATCGAATTTGGTCATAATCGATCCACTGCCGAATAAGATGCTTTTCGTATGTAATTTGACTCGGCGCTTCAGAAAAACTATGTCAGACATCGTATAAGCGAAGCTGAATTTTTAGCAAGTAGCCGTTCCCCGTCCCGAGTTATCGAATTTGGTCATAATCGATCTACTGCCAAATAAGATGCTTTTCGTATGTTATTTGACTGGGCGCTTCAGAAAAACTATGTCAGACATCGTATAAGCGAAGTTGAATTTTTAGCAAGTAGCTGTAGCCCGTCCCGAGTTATCGAATTTAGTCAGAAACGATCTACTGCCAAACAAGATGCTTTTCGTATGTAATTTGACTTGGCGCTTCAGAAAAACAATATCAGACATCGTATAAGCGAAGTTGAATTTTTAGCAAGTAGCCGTAGCCCGACCCGAGATATCGAACTTGGTCATAATCGATCTACTGCCAAATAAGATGCTTTTCGTATGTTATTTGACTGGGCGCTTCAGAAAAACTATGTCAGACATCGTATAAGCGAAGGTGAATTTTTAGCAAGTAGCTGTAGCCCGTCCCGAGTTATCGAATTTGGTCATAATTGATCTACTGCCATATAAGATGCTTTTCGTATGTGATTTGACTGGGCGCTTCAGAAAAACTATGTCAGACATCGTATAAGCGAAGTTGAATTTTTAGCAAGTCGCCATTCCCTGTGCCGAGTTATCGAATTTGGTCATAATCGATCTACTGCCAAATAAGATGCTTTTCGTATGTAATTTGACTCGGCGCTTCAGAAAAACTATGTCAGACATCGTATAAGCGAAGTTGAATTTTTAGCAAGTCGCCATTCCCCGTCCCGAGTTATCGAAGTTGGTCATAATTGATCTACTGCCAAATAAGATGGTTTTCGTATGTAATTTGGCTGGGCGCTTCAGAAAAACTGTACCAGACATCGTATAAGCGAAGTTGAATTTTTAGCAAGTAGCCATTCCCCGTCCCGAGTTATCGAATTTGGTCATAATCGATCTACTGCCAAATAAGATGCTTCTCGTATGTAATTTGACTGGGCGCTTCAGAAAAACTATGTCAGACATCGTATAAGCGAAGTTGAATTTTTAGCAAGTCGCAATTCCCCGTCCCGAGTTATCGAATTTGGTCATAATCGATCCACTGCCGAATAAGATGCTTTTCGTATGTAATTTGACTCGGCGCTTCAGAAAAACTATGTCAGACATCGTATAAGCGAAGCTGAATTTTTAGCAAGTAGCCGTTCCCCGTCCCGAGTTATCGAATTTGGTCATAATCGATCTACTTTCAAATAAGATGCTTTTCGTATGTAATTTGACTGGGCGCTTCAGAAAAACTATGTCAGACATCGTATAAGCGAAGTTGAATTTTTAGCAAGTAGCTGTAGCCCGTCCCGAGTTATCGAATTTGGTCATAATTGATCTACTGCCAAATAAGATGGTTTTCGTATGTAATTTGACTTGGCGCTTCAGAAAAACAATATCAGACGTCGTATAAGCGAAGTTGAATTTTTAGCAAGTAGGCGTAGCCCGACCCGAGATATCGAATTTGGTCATAATCGATCTACTGCCATATAAGATGCTTTTCGTATGTAATTTGACTGGGCGCTTCAGAAAAACTATGTCAGACATCGTATAAGCGAAGTTGAATTTTTAGCAAGTAGCCGTAGCCCGACCCGAGATATCAAACTTGGTCATAATCGATCTACTGCCAAATAAGATGCTTTTCGTATGTAATTTGACTGGGTGCTTCAGAAAAACTATACCAGACATCGTATAAGCGAAGTTGAATTTTCAGCAAGTAGCCGTAGCCCGACCCGAGATATCGAATTTGGTCATAATCGATCTACTGCCAAATAAGATGCTTTTCGTATGTAATTTGACTGGGCGCTTCAGAAAAACTATACCAGACATCGTATGAGCGAAGTTGAATTTTTAGCAAGTAGCCATTCCCCGTCCCGAGTTATCGAATTTGGTCATAATTGATCTACTGCCAAATAAGATGTTTTTCGTATGTAATTTGACTTGGCGCTTCAGAAAAACAATATCAGACATCGTATAAGCGAAGTTGAATTTTTAGCAAGTAGCCGTAGCCCGTCCCGAGTTATCGAATTTGGTCATAATCGATCTACTGCCAAATAAGATGCTTTTCGTATGTAATTTAACTGAGCGCTTCAGAAAAACTATACCAGACATCGTATAAGCGAAGTTGAATTTTTAGCAAGTAGTCGTAGCCTGACCCGAGTTATCGAATTTGGTCATAATCGATCTACTGCCAAATAAGATGCTTTTCGTATGTAATTGAACTGGGCGCTTCAGAAAAATTATACCAGACATCGTATAAGCGAAGTTAAATTTTTTGCAAGTAGCCATTCCCCGTCCCGAGTTATCGAATTTGGTCATAATCGATCTACTGCCAAATAAGATGCTTTTCGTATGTTATTTGACTGGGCGCTTCAGAAAAATTATACCAGACATCGTATGAGCGAAGTTGAATTTTTAGCAAGTAGCCATTCCTTGTCCCGAGTTATCGAATTTGGTCATAATCGATCTACTGCCAAATAAGATGGTTTTCGTTTGTTATTTGACTGAGTGCTTCAGAAAAACTATACCAGACATCGTATGAGCGAAGTTGA
>CM032479.1:24803776-24828806 GCA_019059595.1 Marasmia exigua
ATATTCCTTTTTTTATTTTTCGACGGTGGGCGAGACGAAGTTAGCCTTGTCGAAAGTTGCGTCGCCAATGAGTCTTCTGGCTGGCTGTTCCACAAAATTACTTACTTACTTCTTGTAATGCAGACTATTATAATTTTACTCTATGCTCCTTGGCTCAGCGATTCAAACTAAGTCTTGGCCTCCAATATGAGGCCTATTAAAATCCGCGCGTGAAAGAAGTTCCGAGGCAAAATTCTGAACTAAAATTTTAGATTCCTTGTGTCTATAGACATAAAGCTCAAATTTTAATGTTGATAGCCACTGCAGCCCGTTTTTCACTGGACTGTAGTCCCGATCTTGTGCAACTTTACGCAAAACTCCTGCCTCCAATTCTTGTAGGTCCACGTTAATAAATTATTAATTAATTAAACCACTATACCAACAGAGCGTTGAAAAATATCCGTTCTTAATAGTTTTAATGTAAATCGATGTCAGACTGGCCAATATATATTAGCATTTTTATAGGATTTTCGAATAAAGAAAGAAAAAAACAGATCATTACATTTGCGTTTTTATTAAAATACTAGCGGCCGCCCGCGACTCCGTCCGCGTGGAAAAGTAACTTTTTACCCCCTTTCAACCCCTTACAACCCCCTTTTCGCAATAAAAAGTAGCCTATGTTCTTTCTCAGGGTCTAGATTATCTGTTTACCAAATTTCATTTAAATCCGTTGAGTAGTTTTGGCGTGAAAGAGTAGCAGACAGACAGACAGACAGACAGACAGACAGACAGAGTTACTTTCGCATTTATAATATTAGTATGGATATGGATGCCCGACTTGCAAATCATCCAAACCAGCACCAAAGGATCAGTTTAAACACGCTTCGGCATGAATGGGCCGGCTCGACCGAAGATACCACGGCTTCACAGAAAACCGGCATGAAGCCGCACTGTTCTGTGTATCGCTGCGTGAGTGAGGGTACCGGAGGCCCAATCTAGGGGAAAGGGGAGTTTAAATTTTGGCAGCGCACTTGTGACTCCACTGCAGCTGCTTAGGGGTGTCCATTGGCGGTGGCAATCGCTTACCATCAGGTGATCCATCTGCTCGTCAGCCACCTATCACATGAAAAAAAAACAGTACAGTAAAATTGGCTGGCGTCTACATGAACTGATGGACGCTAGGCAGGCGGTTTGTGCATGCACTTTCTATGGGACCAGTGACCATTGACAGTGTATGCGACATGCGCAGTTGTCATCTGATGCGACCGAGCGGGTGAGCAGGTTGCGGATAGCTCGCCCTCCCCCATACCCACCTCTTTGCTTGAGGACGGGAGAGGGTGTCACGTTGACCCCGGACAATAGATGGGCTGCTCCAAAACCCAATCCCCAGGCTAGGAGCATTCCTGACAACCTCAAACCCATGCTCCCCACCTCATCCTCGAACCACCCTAACTCACCTTATCCTTCCCCTCATGTCCTGGAGGAGTTAACCTCGACTCTAAAAAACCCCAATCTAAGGTGTCCATCCGACCCGTGCCGATAGATGCATGGCCGAAGGGATGTTCGGTCGAGAACGGAGGGGGCCTCGAAACCAGGCGAAATCGAGGTCTATTTAGCCTTACCCCTGCAAGCGGGGCTCTGCAGGGGTGGACCTTTACTTCCCTAGCTTCTCGTGGGAACTATATGGATATTCTTGACATTATAGACGACCATCTAAATTCTTACCGAAGAGGTACCAGGTACCTCTGAGGCTATGCTCTTTGGTAGCGATACTGAGGAGCATACTATCACTGCCGAAGCACCTGGGACTGATGGACCGGGTACTTCTAACGCGGAGTCGACCCCTCTGGGTGCAACGCACCAAAGGGACTCGTCGACCAAGGGGCCAGAGAGTAAACCCAGGGTTAAGCTCTCTGGAGCTGATAGGAAGCAAATCTATCGGCTCGTAGCGAAGGGTATGACCTTCGAGCAGGCGCTAGAACTGCGCATGAGTGAGAAGGCTAAGCAGAGGACCCAAGAGGAGGGGGAAACGAGGGAGCGGGCGACTAAGCGCCCTCTCAATACCTCGTCAACCTCAAATCAAGGCAATCCTACCAAGGCACCGAAGCTTGGCGAGCCTTCCACCTCGAAGCCTACCTTTAAGGAGGTTGCTGGGTCCGTCACGTGTGGCATCAAAGACGCCCTGGGAAAAATGGACCAGGAGAGGGTCGAAATACTTCAAGGTGCTATCTTGAAGTGTATCGACACCTCAGATGACGGTGACGGCCCCAGCTTTATTGGATGCAAAACCGCGCTCGGGTGGCATCCTTTTGGCGTGCGCAGATGAGAACTCGAAGGAGTGGCTCATCCGCAAACTGCCCAACATTAAACCCTGGGATGGAGCTAATCTCTCCGTTGTAAACGAAGAGGATATGCCCAAGCCCAGGTATGGCACGGCCTGGATACAGGAAGCCAAGCACGACGCAGATACCATCCTGCGGAGGTTGGCAAAACAAAATAAAGGGTTAGACCTCTCGAGTTGGAAGGGTAGTCAACCGGAAGCCCGAAGCAAAGGTCAAACAGTGACCTTTTCCTTCGACGAGGCGGCCTTGGAGACTATTCTTCAGCGCGAGGGGCGCCTCTACCTTGACTTTGGCCTCATACACATAAGGGTCAAAGGGGGCAAAGTATCCGGGGACAAGAAGGAGGGGGCAAGCGTCGAGGCGCGTCCAAGTACCTCCAACTTGGTCTCGGGTACGGAACCCTCAGGAGGAGCAACTGGAGCCGACTCCAGCAGCAACATACCTCCACCCGTCCGGGGGACGTATGGAGTCTCGAGGGGCAACAGTCGTGTTGCAGGACCATCGAGAGGCAGGAGCACCACTACCTGCCAACCATCTGCCCTAGACAGCAGAGGTCGTGGTCGTGGTGGGTCGAACACGACCAGCAGGGTGGACGCGGCAAGAGAGGCGCTGTGCGAAGGCCGGTAAATCTACCTGACCCTAGCACAGGAGCACTCCAGCAGGAAAGCCGCAAGCAACCTGCTCAACAAAAAACAATTAATCCCCCCCCCCCCCCTTCCCCGTAAGAAACAGACACAACCCACCTACACAATATCCTCCTATCCCTTCCCTCCTAATTTAGAAACTTTCTCCCAACCCTTCCCTTCCCAATCCCCAAACCCAACAACATAATGATTAAGGTGATACAAGTAAACCTCCAGCACTCAAAGGCAGCCTCAGCTGCCCTTTGCCAAAGATTCCTCTCTGGGGACCTGGACATCGCCTTGATCCAAGAACCGTGGGTGAATAAAACCACAGTATGGGGCTAAACTCGGCAGGTAAGATATTAAGTAAACACCTGCGGAATGAGGCCAAGAGCATGCATGCTCTTCAAGAGAGGCATAAATTACCTCCCGATCCCCTTCTCTGTGTACAGATGATGCTTGTTGCAGCGTATATAGACCTACCCGGGGGGAAAGGTGGGGAGACATTCATAGTCAGCTCCATGTACCTTCCCGGTGAGGACCAGGATCCGGTGAACAAGGTGACGCCGGTAATGGAATACTGTCTGGAGAGAGAAACCCAGCTGCTGGTGGGTACCGACTGCAAACTCCCACCACACATCATGGGGCAGCTCCAACACGAACGCCAGAGGTGAGTTTACTGTTTGACTACTTGCTCACTAATAATCAATTTGTTCTTAACGTGGGTAGCAAACCTACCTTTACCACACGTTCTAGGCAGGAAGTACTAGACATAACTTGGTGTTCAGGTAATCTCGCACACCGAGTGACCAATTGGCACGTCTCAGATGAGCCGTCCATGTCCGACCACACCCACATTAGGTACGACATACTATGCTCGGGAACAAAGGAACCGAACACCTACCGTGACCCCAAGGGAACAGACTGGAGGGCTTTAGGAACTCCCTTAGGTTATACCTTGGAGATTTTAAATACATCAAAACTGTGGACCAAGTGGAAGCCGCAGCAGAGGACTTAGGCAAAAGCCTAATGAATGCGTATCTAGAAAATTGTCCTCTTAAGACCACTAGAGCAACAGGAACGCGCCTTGGTGGAACAAAAACCTGGAGCATCTGAGGCAAAGGACCCGTGCCTTATTTAACAAGGCAAAAAAAAGACAAGAACTGGGATGCTTACAGGAATCCCATCTAGGCCTGCTAAGGAAAGCGGATGGATCTTTCACAGAATCTCCGGAGGAAACACTGAGACTGCTTGCTCAAACGCACTTTCCGGAATCCGTGTACATTAATAACGAAGAGAACTCCAGGTCAGTAAGTCTCCGGAAAGGAGACCGAGGAATGAAGACTGGAGGAGAGCTTCCGTTATTTTTTCGTCCCCAGCAGATAAGTTGGCAATTAGGAGTTTCAAGCCTTATAAATCTGGTGGGGGTCGATGGTATCTTCCCGGCTGTTGTTGCAGCGGGGGCGAAGATATCATCATCTCTACGCTGATAAAACTATACCGTGCAAGCTTTGCTTGGAGTTATCTGCCATCAGCGTGGACTCGGGCGAAGGTCACTTACATTCCCAAGGGAGGGGACAAAGACAAATCGCAGCCCAAGTCCTACAGACCGATAAGTCTCACCTCATTCCTATTAAAAACGATGGAAAAGGTGTTGAACAGTCACATCAGGGCAACATACCTCGTTGAAAAACCCCCTGAGTGCAAGACAACATGCCTACCAAACAGGCAAGTCCACGGAAACGGCACTTATTGACCTGGTGGACAGAATTGAGAAAGCCATAGAAGACAAAGAAATTGCACTCTGTGCCTTTCTCGATATCGAAGGGGCGTTTGACAACACCAACTTCGATGTTATAACACGTAGCATGGTGAATCGTGGAATCGACGACACCACCACCCAGATGGATGGGATCCATGCTACAAATCGGACTGCAACAACAACGTTGATGAACAAAACCCTTCATTATAGAGTGACCAGAGGATGTCCACAGGGCGGAGTCCTATCACCCCTTCAATGGTCATTGGTTGTTGACAGTCTCATCTGCGAGCTCAATGAAGCCAGATTTCTGACTCAGGGTTACGCAGATGACATAGTAATAATGGTCATAGGAAAATGCCCTAGCACCATTTCCAATCTTATGCAAAGGGCCCTACGAATAGTAGAAAACTGGTGCACGAGACACGTGCTAACAGTCAATGCACGTAAGACGGTCTTAATCCCGTTTACCAAAAGAAGGAAACTAGAAGCGCTCCACGCCCCAACACTTCTTGGTACGAAGCTATGCTTGTCCAACGAGGTCAAATATCTCGGAGTCTTTTTAGACCAAAAACTAACATGGAACAAGCATCTCGACTACATCACTAGAAAGGCAAAAATTGCGATGGGGGCAAGCAGTAGGTTGGTGGGGCTAAAATGGGGGCTACGGCCCATGGCCGCACTCTGGATTTATAAAACCATAGTGAGGCCGATCGTCACTTATGGCTGCTGTGTGTGGTATAAGAAGACGCACCAACTTAACTGCGTAGAGAACCTCAGCAAAGTTCAAAGAACAGCCTGCCTTATAGCCACCGGCGCGCTTTCGTCCTCTCCCTCTGCAGCACTGGATGCCCTCCTGAACATTCCACCTCTGCACATTCACGTGCAGATGGAAGCGAGGATGGCTATCACGAGAGCGAAAATCAGAGGGAGGACGAGATGGCAATCTAGGGTCATGAGAAACCTCTACAACGAACTAATGAAAAGTCCGGTCATGGATATGCCCTCTGACTCCATGGTCCGTGAACACCGCTTCGATAAGCGGTTTACAGTCTTGTTACCGAGTAGACAAGACTGGGAGGCTGGAACTCCCGGAAATGTTAAGCAGAATGACATCGTTTGGTATACGGATGGCTCCAGGAAGCAGGGCATATCCGGGGCGGGATTTTGTAATGATCGCTGCGGAATACGCAAATTCGCCAACCTGGGTCGCTATACCACGGTGTACCAAGCGGAAGTCTTCGCAATAATTGGCTGTGTCCAAGAGAGTCTACAAATGAATCTCCAGAATAAGAAGATATTCATCTTCTCAGATAGTCAAGCTGCCCTCAAGGCGTTAACATCCTGTGAACTTGACTCCAAACTCACTAGCGAGTGTGTCCTGCTCCTAAACCAGCTTGGCAATGCCAACATCGTAAATCTGATTTGGGTACCGGGACACTGTAATATCAGAGGCAACGAGGTCGCTGACGTGCTAGCAAAGGCCGGGGCAGAGAGCCCACTACTCGGACCGGAACCAATAAGTGGCGTTCCAGCCTGCATGGTCAGGTTCGAGTTAAAAGAGTGGGAGCATAAGCAAAGCACTGAATATTGGAAAAGACTACCTCGACTAGAACAGTCTAAGGCGTTGATACAGGCGTTCGATCAGAGACGAGCTGTAGAGATAACAAAACTGAGTAGAGGCCATGTTAGGGCACTCACTCGGACCCTCACAGGGCACTGCAAATTAAACAAGCACCTGCACAACATGGGCCTTACAGATACCAAAATCTGCAGGTTCTGTCGCGAGGACGAGGAAACGATTATCCACGTCCTCGGCGAGTGCATGGCGCTGCACCGCTGCAGAAGCCGGCACCTGGGAGCACACATGATCTCGGCTGACGAGATCAAGAGCTCCCCCATCAGCTCCATTCTCGGGTTTATCCTGGAACTGGGGCTGCATGAGGTGCTGTAATAGGTTACGGGGCTGCCACAATAGATCATCTATTGGTCGCAGTGGCTATGAGACGCAGGGCTCACCCCATTTCTATCAAATAGGCAGGCGGCTAGATACAAATTAGAGAGAAGTGGTTGCCACATAACACACTCTCTCTCGCCGAGTGAGTAAGGGCAGTGGAGGCCCAAATCCGGAGAAAGAAGAAAAAGTTGAAAGCGCACTTGTGACTGGTGTTGCGGGTTTCAATGGAGGAGGCATTCGCTTACAGTCAGGTGATCGGTTTGCTCGTCTGCCACCTATGAAATATGGCCGCATATTCAGTAAAGTTCAGTGTTTAGTTCAGCTAAGCCAACACATCTAGACAAGAGGGCCTAATTTCAAGTTTCCCTCTCTTTCACACACTTTGTGTGTCTCCTTTGTTTGGATGCGACAGGTATATTCTCGTTCGTTGCGGGACGGCTTTCAATTAACGCACCTGTTTCAACATGATTATCATTTTGCCCGACTTGAAATGAACACTCTTAAGCGATTTTCCCTCACAGATTGCACATGAAGACATTTATATTCGAGCCACGTAATCTCGTTGGCAAACATTAAAAAGCAAATAGGAAACAGCTAGTTAGGCCCGCCCATCGCGGCCACTCTCAAAGTGCAGTCGGTGGTCCATAGTCCACCGCTACATTATTTGCGAGGTGTCACCACCAACGAAGCCGTAATAACACCTCAGAACTTCACATCCACGCATCTTCTCAAGCCACAAATACATGGAAATAAGATTCAAATTCGATCAAAATTCCCCGTCGGTTTGTTGAAAGTTTTGCTCAAAACCGTGAATGCACCCTATCGGTTTTCCGCTGCGTTCTGAGAATATTGATTTTGCTCATATTATTTTGACCTGTTGTATTGTGAGGCAAACACCGACTTCCCTTGCGGTGAGTTGACAAACGCAATTGGAAATTTTTTAAACTGTTTTCGTGGTGTGTATTTGTGTTCTTGAATCATGCTGGTCAAATGAAATATGATTCAGATGTTTTGTAAGGCTAACTAAGCTATTTTGGATTTGTTGCACAAAATTGTCGCCTTAACTTTTTTTAGCAATGTTGTTTGTACATCATCACATCTTATTATTTTATTATTATATTTTATTAGCTTATTGCTAACATGACGCAATCACATCGTCATTGCGTCATGTTAGCAATAAGCGCGTCATGTCAGCAACGCTGAGCGTCATGTTTGCAACGCCACGCGTCATGTTGATGGAAATCAATAACTCAGAAACGTCGAGACCATTTTACTGAGAAAATAAAAAAAAACCCAAAGGGACAAAATGGAAAAATGATTGTTTTCGTCAGTATAATGCCCTTGAGAACTTTCATAGACGGATAAAAAGCACAGTGAATAAATGTATAATTATATGCATTCGTATTATATTGAAGATATAATGTTGGTAATACCTGATAATTTATATTAGTTTTCTACCAAAAATGATGTCATTAATGGTAATGCTAAATTTAAGTATTTCCTTCCTTATCAGCAAGCCAGGTGTTTCTATCTCGAAGCCCAACAGACAAGTTGACAAAAAATCAATTTACATCTTATTAAATGTCTGTAATATGCTAATTTTGTTCCACGAATGTCGATAAATTGGTAGAGACAAATAAGTCATAACATTGGAAGAGGAAAGGGCAAGGTCGCACCTGAGGAGTTTTTGCATCTGTGGTACAAGAATGGACAAGTTCCAATGTAAAAAATGTGTTAAGTACATTTTATTAATGCGGCTCTTGGTGGGAAATATGTACAATATATAATAGGGCTAGTGTAGTGTTATTAAATATTATGTGTGTTGTATGTAGGTAAATTATTTTTACAAAATCAAGGACAGGAAATAGATACCCTTTATTGCACAAAAAGGTTACAAACCTAAACGAATGCCGCCGCCCATTGATACCTACCTTTAATGTAGGTACAACACTAATGGAGTCACAAGTGCGCTGCCTTACCTACCTTTAATTCCCATTCTCCCCTTATTGGTCTCATGGTACCTACAGTTTTGCCGGTATTCTGGAGCCCAATTCTCGGGGTTTTTGATATGAAAAAACATGGCGGATGTCGCATGAAAACCATAGAAAAAACTGTGTTTTAGTGATATAGGATATCGTATGATGACAAATTATCACGTCCCGAGAAATGGGATCCTGTAAAGCCGTAGCATCACACCGGTTGAGCCTGCCTATTAATGCCGAAGCAGGTCTCTTCCATAAGCAACTTGCCGTTTACAAGGTGAGTGGTGGGGCACTCGACGATAAGTCTAGCTATCTTTCTTATGTGGTAAAGTCAATGACTTTCCACTAAGAGCTTGTGAAGCAACTCATAAGACTTACGCGATTTTTATGATCAAAACTAACATCTAGAGTCTACATTCTACTACAGTAAATCAATACTCTGTGTATGCAAGAATCAAGAATATTCAAAGCTAAATTTCATCTCGGTTTTGCATTTGAGCAACACTAAAGTAGACATTTTATTAAAAAATGTGTGTAAATTTTATTCATTGGCACTTTATAGACCGAAATACTAGACTGTGTATAGTTTATGGTATCAGGCTTATGTGTTAAATAGATTTAAACGTCTGATGATCTAGAAAGAAATATGACCGCAAAAAAGGTGTAAGCTGGCCCACGCAATAAAAGATGCTAAATCTCCAGATTGATGGTAGCTCAATGGTTCAGATAGAGCCTTTCATACCCCTATGATTTGCACTACAATCCCCCGGTCGTAGTGCGAATCCGAACATTTCACGGAAAGAAGCGTACAAACTCCCGTACGAAAAGCGCAAGTTATAATAAATGAATCTACTATTGCTACTACATATAACTAAAAAGTGTAAGGGGTGTAAGGGGGCGATCTACCACCTTCCCGCCCCAAGCCAACCTCACCTGCCCGTGGTGCATCCTGCTGAATTACCAACGAGGCTCTGGCGACCGACCGATGGCGGTATAACCACGACGGTATAACTATGGCGTGGGCAAATACGCCAGGCCAGTGACGGGCAGCAGCGTCATTGGCGCAAAAATCCACGTCCTGCGATCGCCAACCCGCCTGCCCAGCGTGGCGATTATGGGCAAACCCTCCAATGACAGTAAAACTGCAGCCACGGCCCCCAGTTCCCGGCAGTCCCGCTATTCCTGGTCATGGTGGCGACCATGGTAACGGCGGGACGGGGGGTGCGAAGAATCTCCGGGCTACGGGAGGCCACCACATTAAACTGACCCTGGCGACGTACAACGGACGCACTTTGCGGCTTGATTCGCATCTGGCACAACTCGAGGTGGAACTTGGGAAAATAAGGTGGCACATCCTTGGTTTAAGCGAAGTCCGAAGAGAGGGCGAGGACACCGTAACCTTGGAGTCGGGCCACCTAATGTACTTCCGCGAGGGAGACCAACATTCTCAAGGCGGCGTCGGGTTTCTGGTCAATAAGTCCCTCTCTGACAACGTAGTGGAAATGTCTAGCGTGTCGAACAGGGTAGCGTACCTCATCATCAAGCTCACCGAGAGGTACAGCCTCAAGGTGGTGCAAGTGTACGCACCGACTTCGACACACTCAGACGATGAAGTGGAGGAAATGTTCGATGACATATCGAGGGCCCTCCACTTCACCACCAAAACCCACTTCAATGTTGTCATGGGGGACTTCAACGCTAAAGTGGGAGTACAGAATTGCAACGAATCGGTAGTAGGATCCCATGGATTTGGAGTTAGGAATCATAGGGGGCGGAAGCTTGTCAACTTTCTCGAACGAGAGGGGCTCTTTTTGATGAACTCTTTCTTCAAGAAGCAGCCCCAAAGAAAGTGGACATGGCAGAGCCCCGACACTATGACTAAAAACGAGATCGATTTCATCATGGCGGACAGGCGGCATATATTCAGAGATGTCTCCGTGATCAACAGGTTCAACACCGGTAGCGATCACAGACTTGTCCGAGGCACTCTGAATATCGACTTTAAAGCCGAACGAGTCCGCTTGATGAGGTCAAGACTCCGGCCTACTCTACTGCAATCCATGAAAGGATCTGAAAAGTTTCAGTTAAACCTGGAAAACCGATTCAATGCCGTGGAAACCACAACGGGCGTTGACCAGAACCTCGAAAATGTGGTTCGAGTCCTCAGGGAAGAAGGCACGAGATTTTGTAACATGCAGCGCAAAGGTAGGAAGTCAAAACTCTCTGATGAGACCTTGGGGCTAATGAGACAACGACGTGAGCAACCACCGTCCACTTCGTCAGGAAAACGGACTCTAAACCGGGAGATCAGTAAACTTGTGCGACGCGACCTCCGGTGCTCCAATACTCTCTCGATTGAAAGAGCTATCGAGCAGAATCGGGGGTCGAAGGTTTTCGTACAATCTCTCGGAAGAAGCCACCTGACCAAGCTGACCACATCACGTGGAGAAGTTGTTGCTTCAAAGCCGGCGGTCCTTCGAGAAGTGGAAGACTTCTATGGCCGATTAAACGCTTCGCATGCATCTCGACCTGATCCCGAAAATGAGGACTCTAGGGCCACATTAACACGCCATTTCACCGAAGACTTGCCAGAAGTCAGCATTGGCGAAATCGAGATTGCTCTTGGACAGCTGAAAAATGGAAAAGCCCCTGGAGAGGATGGCGTTACAACAGAGTTGTTGAAAGCTGGAGGATTACCCGTACTGAGGGAACTCCAAAAGCTCTTTAACGATGTCCTCTTCGAAGGGAGAACTCCGGAGGCGTGGAGTAAGAGTGTGGTCGTCTTGTTTTTCAAAAAAAGGGGACAAAACCCTTTTGAAGAACTATAGACCCATTTCCCTTCTAAGCCACGTCTATAAGCTGTTCTCAAGAGTGATCACGAACCGTCTTGCGCGGAGACTCGACGAATTCCAACCACCGGAACAGGCTGGGTTTCGGAGCGGATACGGCACCATAGACCACATCCACACAGTGCGGCAGATTATACATAAGACAGAAGAGTATAATCAGCCCCTGTGTCTAGCATTTGTGGATTATGAGAAAGCCTTTGACTCGGTTGAAATCTGGTCTGTTCTGGAGTCCCTGCAGCGATGCCAAGTCGATTGGCGATATATCCAGGTGATGAGATGTCTCTATGATGCCGCTACTATGTCCGTCCAAGTACAGAACCAGCAAACAAGTCCTATACCATTGCATCGAGGAGTGAGACAAGGGGACGTCATCTTCCCGAAATTGTTCACAAATGCAATGGAGGATATGTTCGAGACGCTGAACTGGAAGAGACGTGGCATCTACATCAATGGCGAATACATCTCTCACCTGCGATTTGCTGACGACATCGTCATAATGGCAGAAACGCTGCAGGACCTGCAACAGATGCTGAATGACCTGGCTGACTCTTCTAAATGCATCGGCCTACGGATGAACTTGGACAAAACCAAGGTCATGTTCAATGAACATGTTCTACCGGAACCGATTGCAATTCACGGTGCCGTCCTCGAAGTTGTTCAAAAATACGTATACCTCGGGCAGACTTTGCAATTGGGTAAAAACAACTTCGAGGATGAGGTGAATAGGAGAATCCAGTTAGGTTGGGCAGCATTTGGAAAACTACGTCGTGTCTTCGTATCGTCGATACCACAGTGCCTAAAGACGAAAGTCTTCAATCAGTGCGTCCTACCCGTCATGACATACGGAGCCGAAACGTGGACACTTACGGTACGGCTGGTCCACAAGTTAAAGGTCGCTCAGCGGGCTATGGAACGAGCAATGCTCGGCATCTCTCTCCGAAATCGAATCCGAAATGAGGTGATCCGGCAGAGAACCAAAGTTATCGACATTGCTCACCGGATTAGCAAGCTTAAGTGGCAGTGGGCTGGCCATATTAGCCGCAGAACCGATAACCGATGGGGTAAACGGGTTCTGGAGTGGAGACCGCGTCTTGGAAAACGTAATGTAGGGCGCCCTCAGGCTAGGTGGGGGGACGATCTGCGCAGGATGGCTGGCAAGAGCTGGATGCGAGAAGCCATGGATAGATCACAGTGGCGAACAATTGGAGAGGCCTACGTCCAGCAGTGGACTGCGATAGGCTGATGATGATGATGATGATGATAACTAAAAATACGTCTACCTAACATGCAATGTAAAAAGGCTTGATTTCCAAGTACACTGTCTACTTAGATTAACTATTAGTGCATTCACTAATTAACCAAACTTGCAGCAAATTGTTAATGTACAATTTGCGCTAAAGAGCGTACCTCCCACTAATGAATTAAGTAGCAAAAAGAGGAATTACCATAAAACGGTCAACGTCGGACTGTTTTAGCGACAGACGCCGTAAATTATAACGTTGTTGTGCATATTTGCATTTTTATTGTCGCCAACATCCACTAAACACCATCTCCTCCAACGAACGATTATAAACCGTATTCCTATCACTATAAGGGCTATCAAACACACGTCACACGATGACGTTGTGCATGGACAAAGACCGTAATTTAATCGCCGGGTCGCAAAATTGAATTATTTATTATTCGTATCGATTGTAAAACAGAATTATTCGGCGGCCGAACGCAATCAATTTCTTTTTGCGATCGAATCAATTGATTCGGTGCGGTCGTTCGAAATCGATCTTTTGGCGGAATTTTGGGGTCTACATTGTTGATGTTTGTTGTCCCTTAATAATGTAAACAAGATAATTAATTTTTCATGCCTTTGAGATAGTTGCCACTCACATTTGGGGGATTCCGTCCATCACCACGCTGGAAGATTGATGATTACGTTACGTAGGTATTGTAAAGTGGACTCTTATTTCCGCACCTAAACTCTCCTCATCTTAGCGTGTAATTCTCAGTTGCGTCCAAAGCTGCCGCTCGCCCAGGGTTTGCTTGGACCATGATTCTTAATTTGGGGTGTCTGGTAAACTTAAAATCCATTCACCTTTTTACAAATAGCGATCTAAAGTTATTATCGCACTAACGCTCATGTCATCCCGTTCTAACATGCAATGTTAAAAGGGGCTGGCGCGAATTTTGTTCCCGAACTATCCTTAATTTATAATAAGGAGGACAATGTGAGTCTGATGTTCTGGCTAATCTTAGCCGGCCCCGCCCAGGAGAGCAGAAGCTTTCTGGGAACTCCAAGCTCTGTTTTTCCGGACTATTACAATCTGGACCTCTTGTAGGCAACAGTGAACATCTTCTAGGCAAACGCATTACATCCTAGACCTCATCGTCACTTTCCATCAGGTGAGATTGTGGTCACGCGTTAGCCTGCAGTTCATAAAAAAAAACTTTACAGATTTCGCGAAGTGACTTGATTGTTCCAAAGATTTCCCCACGTCGTTGGCTGGTCACAGCATCGCACTCCAGGATACTACTTACGAAAGAGACTGATTCTTCGGTGCTAAATCATCCTCTACATATCTGAGGTTGTCGAACGCGACTAAGGTGTGAAGAACGCAGGTTCCTTCTGTTCTATTCCCTTAATCGCCTTGTAAGACCCTGCGGTACCAGAATGCGGCTTTGATTACAGTAAAATTGTACCTATCCTTCTTTGTGTTGGCGCTTTTTGAGGGAAGCCTACACTTTCATTCAGCAGGCTGATTGATTGCCGATTGTTTTTTATGTGATAAGTAGCAGACAAGCAGACAAATCACTTCATGCTAAGTGATAGCCACGAGTGCGTTGCACGTCACACAAAAAGCTGTGTTTCGCTACGTGAGTGAGGGTACCGGGGCCCCATCCGGGGCAAATGGGGTTTTGAAGGTTGGCAGCGCACTTGTGATTGCACTTATGTTGCGGGTGTCCATGAGCGGAGGCAATCGCTTACCTTCTGATGATCAGTTTGCTCGTCTGCCACCTATTACATAAAAAAGAAAAATAAATTACTTCGTCGACCCCTCCCCACTTTTACGAGTGATGTAATTTATTTATGGATACCCTTTTTAAGGGATCTGTGTACATTATTTGATTTTTGCATATTACCGTAAAAAGATTCATTAATTATTAATCATAAGCAAAGGAAATCGCAAAATATGATTATTGTTTGCCAACACAATGCAAAACCACAACGATTAAAAGGCCCGAACATCCGAAAGATCATAATGACTTAATTCTTAAATTCATGCGATGAAATTCAATACTGCTTATTAGCAATTAATGCATCAGCAGTCAGAGACTTCTGATATTCGCGACGATCATAAAACGATGTTAATATAAAAAGGCACAATGATTTAATAAGGTTCATTCACTACCTGAGCGGAGAATCCAGTGGCAGATTGTAGATTAGCGACATTTATCAAATGAAACATTCGAATACTGAATTCCATAAATTTTTAATCGATTTGCATCGATAGAGACTTCTTGAAAACGTAAGGTTAAAGTTTTACTTCTCTCTTTTAAATACTGACATTGGTAAGGTGCATTTACTAAAAATAGAATTTTGCTCTTTTAACATTTGTTTGATATTTTGACCCTTTTAACATTTAGCATGTTTGCGTATACAGGGTGTTGCGGTGGATAGTTTCATTCGTTTGGTTCATAAAAAAAAACGGTGTTAATAATAAATATTTTACAACATCACATACATTGATCTGACTTCGAGATAGGTAGCTCAAGCACCTGTGTTACGGATATCAGAATCAAAAGTGGGATTACAAATATATACATATAATACTTTTTCTTTCGTAAATACATACTTATAATACATAGAAAACACCCAGACATGTTAATGCTCACAAACATGTTCATTCATGTACAGTGCGGGGATCTATCCTGCAACCCTAGGACCAAAGGCAGCGTTCACTACCACTGTTCCAAACGGATGGTCAAATAATTTTATTAAATATGTTTATTTCTTTTTTAATTTTTCTTTTGTGTTTTACGTAGATTTTTATCAACGTTGTGTACACCTATAAAAGGTATATGTAAAGACCTGTACTATATTAAGGATTTTTGTAAAAAAAAATATATATACTGTTGGTGTATTTTTTCAATAAATGAACAATTCTTTTATTAGATGCACAGTACAGTACAAGTAAGTTCTTGTGCATGCCTAATCCAAAATTTTACTTACAATTTTTTGCAATTGTACCAAAAAAGGTCTGAAAATTTATATGCTTCTATTTTTTTTATATGATAGGTGGCAGGCGAGCAGACGGATTACCTGACGGTAAGCGATTGCCGCTGCCCATAGATACCCGCGATACGAGTGGAGTCACAAGTGCGCTGCCAACCTTAAACCCTAATTTCCCTGGATTGGGCCTCTGGTACCTCACTCACGAAGCGAAACTCAGCACAGTGCTGCTCCACGCCGGTTTTCTACGAGTATGAGGCCGTGGTATCACGCCGGCCCAATCATGCCTAAGCGGTCTCACGGTCAATTCGATTCCATTAGTCTTCGACGATGTGAGCTCGCTGGCAGTAATAAGTAAATACACCCTGTGCGGATAAAGAATGGGATCAGAAATGCCGGCGCATCTATTCACTTCTCGCTATAGCTTCAGTATAGACACAAATAGTGTGCGACCGAGAAGTGAATTGTTGCGCCGCCATTTCTGATCCCATTCTTTATCCGCACAGGTTGTAAGTAATTTTGACATCCCCGGTAAAGTAAGCCCTCTATGAGCTTAAGAGATTAGACCGGAACCCTACATTGCGCGTGGCTACAACTTGGCTGGCTTATTAACAGGGTATTATTATTATTATTATTAATTTATTTTATTTAATACAAATACAGTACTTATTACAAAATCTGCCAAACTGCAGAACAGTTTGTCGGCAGTAGCTCTCGTGGATGCTTTACACAGTTCTTAAGTACTAACAATGTATTATGTTACTTTTACAGAGAAATATAACCTTGGTGTAAAGAAGGTAGTGCTATCAAGACTACAACGACTTATAGAAAATTATACCTATACCTATATCTGGCTAGATATATAGGTATATCACCCACGTATACATGCTTATGCATGGCTATGCATAAGCATATATACGCACATGATTATAGGATAATTAAACACATACACACATATATAATTACCTACATTATGCTTTAAATAACTAATTTTATACCTAGTTGAATAGACATATGGTATTTATGTTTCATTTAATAGACGATGTTTCATAAAAATAAATATAGATATAGTTTATTGGTTGGACAGACACATTACCAAAAACGAAGGATAGGTAGGAGACTGACTGCCGTCCGCTAACCAAGAGGTCGCCAAGTCACAGGGAGTCGCTGTGGCCTAGCGACCTCTCAGTCAGCGGACGGCAGGAATGTTGGCTTCACGGACACATAGATAAGTAATGCTTTCGGAGTGTCGTCTTCAGGTGATTTTTACTATGTATGTTGCTGATCAGTCCTTGAGGCAGCTCATTAATGAAAGTAGGTGTCAGCCAACGCCGTTCCCGCTTACCGAAGTAGTTATTTACCCTAGGGACAATTAATTTAGACACCTTTGATGCTCGGGTCTGGTAAGTATGTTCTCTCTTCCTTTTGTACTCATTGTTATTAAACTGTTCAATTAGGATAGCAGATTTAATTTTTAACTCTATCGGTAGTATTTTACAAATTTTAAATAATTTTGAATAATCTTTTTCAAGTGAGTGTTTAGTTTTTTTATTTATTAAAAATTTGAGAAGCCTGATTTGCAAGTATTTTATTTTATTTAAATATGTTGGAAATGTCAGACCATACGCACCAATCCCATATGACATGATAGCATCAGCGAGTGCATAATAAAGCATGTACATAATACCTTTCGACACCCTGTATCTTACACTATGAAATTTACCTATAACTGCTCGTAATTTATTGCACACTACATTTACATGTTCATTCCAGCTAAAGGCACTATCAACCGTGAGCCCTAAATACCTAAATGAAGACACCATTTCTAAGTTGCTGCAATCACAGTTACTTTGTTTGTTATGAAGACACTCGTACGAATGGCCCTTAACCTGCACCGTTATCATTTTATTCTTATTATAGGGTGATAGTATCGGCATACACTTTGTCTTCTTTACATTAATAATAATGCCGTTGTCGTGGGCCCAGCGAACGATATTATCAAAGTCCTCCTGTATCACCATTTGAATTTTAGATTGGTCGGTGTCACACGGTAAATTATTATTATCATATTTTTTTATGGTGGCAGACGAGCTGAAGGATCACCTGATGGTAAGCGATTACCGCCGCCCATGGACACCTGCAACACCAGTGGTGTCAGCAGTCATTAATTAAATCAAGAAGTAGTAATGGAGCGATGGTAGCTCAATGGTTCATAACGCGCTTTCCATACGGGAGGACCGGGTTCGAATCCGAGCATGCATCTCTGGTATTTTTAAGTGTATGTGCGTATTTCTACGTTCTCCTCGCTATGTTTCCTGCCCATTGCCACTTGAGGCATGCAATCCTTGGGCTATGTCTGTGACCTTAGTTCTCCTGAGGATCTCATCATTTCTGATACGATCACGCAGGGAGACTCCGAGCATAGCCCTCTCCGTCGCTCTCTGTCCGTTCCGTTATAATATTTACTAACAAATACGAGTATGTTATAGAGCGATGCTAGCTCAGTGGTTTAGAACGCGCCTTCCACACGGGGACCGGGTTCGAATCGGAGCATGCATTTCTGATTTTTTCACATCTATGTGCGTATTTCCACCATTAGCTCGGCGGTAAGGGAAAACATCGTGAGGAAACCGGCACGTTTCGGATAGTTTCTGAAACGGTGTAACCATGATTCAGTTGGTCTGGCTCCCCTGTTAAAGGGTTGCGAAGGTCAGACGGCAGTCGCTTCATTGTAATTACCATTATTGTTCATTGTAATTACATTATCTATGTGTGTATTTCTAGCATTAGCTCGGCAGAGATGGAAAACATCGTGAAAAAACCTGCACGTCTCGAATAGTTTCTGAAACGTGTAATCATTACTTACTCATAAATGCTACTACTCAGTGTACGAACATTTACAGGGTAAAATATAAGAAAAAATAAGTACCTACATGTGGATTATAAATACATTGCAAATTCCAAATATTACTATTACATAGAAGAATACATATCAAAAGCAAATACCAAGTAAATAAAATAAGAAATGTCTGCTCCTCTCTATGCCAACTTGCGATGCCTACCAAGGCGCATATGTTCTTTTGATTGTGTAATGTTACCACATACCTAGTCATATAGTCATATGTAATGCAAATAATAATAAATAAATAAAAAAATGATTTAGTTGATTGGTCTGGCAGTCGCTTCATAGTATTTACCAGACTCCCCAAAAAAAGAATACATGGTCGAAGCGTACCCCGGGCTCCAGAGCGACAGCTTCAGACGCAACTGGAAATTACACGCTAAGATGAAGAGGCAATCATGAAGTTTTTGTTTTTTTATGAACTATAGGCTAACGCTTGACCAGAATCTCACCTGATGGAAAGTGACGCATGACTGATGGAAGTTGACGTCTAGGATGTAACGCGTTCGCCTAAAAGAATATCGCAAGATATTATTATTTTCATGGGAATGAGTCGTGAATTCCACCGTGACCCTGGGCTCCGAAGTGACATCTTGGGACGCAGCCGGGACAAAACGCCAAGATGATAATGATGAGTCGTGAAATCTGACATAGCCCTATCTACCACGAACCCGATAGTTAACAAAACCTATAACAAGAGACAAAAATATAAAAGCCATTTATCTATTTAACCAATTTTCAAGGAACTTTCTAATAATTGCGTACAGACATCCGCTAAAACATAATTTCCTTGGTCATCCAATCAAGTTAGATACTGGGTACTCATCCGACTCGTCTGGACTTTGTGCCATCCTTAAGTTGTTGAGCATAAGGACTAGAATACAGCTTGTTCTGTGTAGATTGATGTGTTCAACTAGCAGATTAGTTCAGCGTTGTATTGACTCAGCCATCCCGTGGTTAGTTAAAGAACTGATACGGATCTTGCTTCCAACAATCGCTAGAGTTTGGTAAAGTTGTCTAAGCACCTGGGGCTAGGTTGCAATGAAATAAAAACTTAACTTACAAATACTGCTTAGAAAATGAAGAATATTGACTTTGGCCTGATAAGAACCAACCGCAGATAGATACCTAGCAACTTGATATGGATATGGCCAAGGCATATTTAAAGTCTAAGCAACATTAACCAATGAGGATGTCCAGTAAAGACAGTTCTACAGAATTTGTAAATATTCCCACTGAAAAAATGGACTGAAAATTTCATATAGGATATAAGCAGGTATCAAATATTATATTTTGGACTACATCCGAACCGAATCCGTTAAAAAAATTGATTCCAGAATATACTGCCTCTTTTCATCTCAGTGCTATTCCTGGTTACGACCAAAGCCTTCGCTTCGAAGCCCAGGGCTTGATTGGACCTCATATTGATGTCACATCGACTCCATACTCTTCTTCATCTTAGCGTGTAATTCCCGGTTGCATCCAAAGCTGTCGTTTTAGAGCCCAGGGTACGTTTGAATCATGTTTAGGGAGGGTAATTACAAAGAAGCGATTGCCTTCTGACTTTCGCAACCCTTTAGTCGCCTAAATCGCCCTAAGCAATCAACTTCCATAATCATCATCATCATCATCATCATCAGCCCATTTAAGTCCCCACTGCTGGGGCATGGGCCTCCCTTAGTCACATGAGGGGTGATTGCCATACTCACCACGCTTGGCAGACGGGTTGGCGAGGGTTTTGATATTAATGCAGAGTTTTCCTTCTCTGGGTGCTGATGATCATGCCAGCAGCTTTACCTTAGTCGCCTTTTACGACATCTCGGTAAGAGTGAGGTGCCATAAATAATTTATTTATTCCTAGGATGTCGTAGAAGATAGGATTCCCCAATCTGATGATCTCTAGAACAGACTGGCCAGTCGTAAGGGGCCTTGAATTAACGGATTCTTATGGTACGGTATACTTCAGCGTAGCATTGCATCCTATCTCCTTGCTTATTATTGACAAGCGTTGTAATACCAAAGCTAAACCGACACAAAGACAGTAGATTGAATGGAAGGAATTTAAGCCCCGACTGTACTCCAGACTCAAGTTCTCACAACGCCATGAGAATGCTCTTTACATTCGATATTCAAAAAAGAACAACATCGATGTCTCTGTTGTCAACGGACAATTCTTTCGAAGATCAACAACAAAAGTCACAAAGGAAAAACTGCCTTGTTTTAATGTGACCAAGTTTGAAAGTCGTGTTGTATGATCGCGTATTTTATTGTTCCGTTTCGGCGTTGAATTGCGTCAGCGTCTAAAAAGACAAAGCAAGGAGTAGTGACGTGACTTGAGGCGATTTTCGCGACTCGAGTCACAAGATTAATATTGAACTTTTCGAATAGTAGAGTCATTTAAGTAGCTATGAAATTTCGAGAGGCTTCTGTAAAACGCACGGTTCTGCATCTAAGCACTTCTTTTAGAAGGGTAATACGATACTTTTTTAAGACTATAATTGGGCTGGCAGGTGGATTTGGTACCTAGTTACCCTGTTTTATACTACAAGGGTTGTGGGTTCAAACCTTAACTAACATTCGCGTTATAAACACTCGCCCAATGATGTATATTTAGGTAGATATATCTTTGTAAATAAGTATTTAGACCTAATGATCTATGTTTATGATATTTCCTGATATTTATTACTCTAAGGAACTCACCTCGTCTACTCTCGTCCTGTCCAGCCAGCAGACTCAATAGAAGATAAATATTTTTGGCTTTAAAAAGGACATTTGGGCAGGGAGACGATAAGGAACATGGAGCCTAAGTCAACTTGAGTAGATAGTTTTTTCGCTGGAATATAATTTTCTTGATGTCACTCGAGTCTAATTTGTCCCCTCACTAGCATGGGCGATCGCGTTGTATTGTCGGCTAATGATGAGCTAAAACATTATTTTTAGACCGGCTAGCCGATTCACTTTATTTGGCGGTCTTTATCGATAGTTTTCTGATCAATCGTTTAACTGTCGAAGCTTATTCTAGGCTATGCAAATTTATTACGAGGTTTTTAATGCCGGTAAAGTTTTTAAATTGCGTTTTACTTATATCTATCTGCCTACGTTTACTAAACTTAAAAGAGCATATTATTTTTAAAAGACAACTGGTTCTCTACTTTTTATAATGATAAGTGGCTGACGATCAGACGGTTCACCGGATGGTAAACGATTGCCGTCGCCCATGGATACCCGCAACACTAGTGTAGTTATAAGTGTATTGTAAACCTTTAAACCCCCTTTCCCCGGATTGGGCCTTCGGTACCCTCACTCACGCAGCGAAACAGGACAGACGCTGCTTCACCCCGGGGTATCACTTGGTATCACTCTAGTCATGAAGGCTGTGGTATCACTCCGGTCGAGCCATCCCAATCATGCCAAAGCGTGGCTCTCCCACGTGACGGTACTGTCTATGTGTGTCTATGGGCGAATTGCTTACCAACAAGTGGGCCGTCTGCTCGTATGCCTTCTAGGTAGGTACTTCATATAAAACGCTTGAAAATATATTTGAAAATCCGAATATTTTTACCTAAACTTTAATAATTTCACTTTGGTTTCTAATATTGAATTAGAAACCAAAGTGATTATATTAGTATTGGGTTTTCCTAAGTATTTTTTCTTTTAAATTTTATTTCCACTACGTCATTAGACCCTTGAAACGCCCTGTTGGTCTAGTGGTTTAAGTACCGGGCCGTGATCTCGGGATCCTGGCTTCGATTCCCGGGACGAGCGAAAAGTATGGTACGTATTTTTCGAATATAGTTCGGGATTGTCCCCTGAACGCTGGAAACACGCCATTGTCACTCCCATCCATAAAGACGGCGATAAAAAAGACTCCTCTAACTACCGACCAATCTCACTACTAAGCATTTTCTCAAAGCTCCTTGAAAAAGTTATTAATAAGCGCCTTGTTAACTATTTAGAAAGCAATAACCTGATCTCTAGTAATCAATTTGGATTTAGGAAAGGAGTCTCAACAGAGGACGCTGCTTCCCTTCTGGTAAATAACGTTCCTAGACCAGAGAAAATGCTGCATTGGAGTCTTCATCGACCTGGCAAAGGCCTTCGATACGGTTTCTTCCTCCATTCTGCTCCGGAAGCTGGAACTCTTAGGCATAAGAGGAACAGCACTGAACTGGTTCAATAGCTATCTTACCGGCCGCTATCAATCGGTAAAAGTAGGTAACATAACCAGCAGTAAACAACCTATAAGCTCCGGAGTTCCCCAAGGAAGCATACTCGGTCCTAGTCTGTTTACTCTTTACGTTAACGACCTACTTGACCTGTCACTACCCGATGTAAGCATACTATGCTATGCGGACGACACTGCCGTTCTTTTCAGGAGCTCAACGTGGAACACCACAGTAAGCCTAGCAGAAATCGGGATGAGCTACATAGCAAACTGGCTTGACCGTAATTTGCTAACACTAAACACCAACAAAACAACCTTTTTAGCCTTCCACAAAACCAAAGCCTCTAGCCCCAAGAATCTGTCCGAGATAGTCATACACGATTGCCAATCCATAGATCACTTTAATATACCCATAAGAAACTGTACCTGCAAAACAATAAAGAGGTCAAGCTGTGTAAAATATTTAGGTATCCAGATAGACGAAAACCTTTCTTTTAATCACCAAATCAGCTACCTGTCAGGACGACTCAGAAAAACTCTTTATATCATTAAAGCCCTCAGACGCTCAGCTCCGAAAAAAGTCCTCCTCTTAGTATACACAGCCATATGCCAACCCATTTTGACCTATTGTATAGTTATCTGGGGTGGCTCATGTAAAACCAGGTTTATAGAAATCGAAAGGTCTCACCGAGCTGTCCTAAGAGTAATGCTACAAAAACCGTTTCGGTACCCTACAGACGCTCTCTACAGAGAAGCCAGGATCCACCGTGTCAGGCAGCTTTATATATGGCGGGTTTGCTGCTCTCAACATAAAAAAACACTTAACTCCCCAGACTACGGATCAATCGCCTCAAAACGCGTCTTTAAAATCCCAACACCTACAGTTAGCTTCTCATTTGCTAAGCGCCTTCCCGCATACTCCCACCCGTGCATCTACAATAAGGTGAACCGATTGTGTCCCCTAATCGATTTACCTCTGTACAAAGCTAAACATAAAGTAAAATCATGGCTCCTAGACCTTAACTACCTAGAAACAGAAGAAATTATTCCATAATCCATGACATGCTAATAAGAACTTACATTACAATACACGCTTATACACTCATAGACAACACACACGCACACGCACGCACACGCACACGCACACACACATACACGCGCACACACACACACACACACACACACACACACACACACACACACACAGAAACCACTTTCTAACTACACCCATAAGTCCCTAGTTTTGTTTATTTTATCCGATTGTTATTTTTCAGTTTTATTTTCTATTATTATATTTTTTTTTGTCCACTCGTTGTAGACATTAAGTAACCTTTTACAGATTTTTGATATTATAGATTTTTCTTTTAATTTGTTATGTTTCACATTTGGCAGTTAAAGAACTGGAGCATTACGCAAATTGTAACTAGGCTTAATTAGCTCACTCAACGACTTTATGCGACACAGGCCTGCGAGCCTAGTGCATAAGTCACTGAATCTACTTTAATTGTTTATATTTTTTGCCAATAAAAAGAATTGAAAGAATTGAAATTGAATTGAATTGTGATCACCAATCCGCATTTGGCAAGCGTGGTGATTAAGCCTAATCCCATCATAGTAGCGATAACTTGATTTGTATGATGGAGGCCTTTGCCCTGCAGTGGGACAGTTTATAAGCTGATACACATTATGCCCTTCAGCAGAGATTTTGGTTACGACGACCAATCATAAAGATTAGTCAAATAGAAGTGGTGTCGCAGGTGTCCATGGGCGGCGGCAATCGCTTACCATCATCAGATCCGTAATCTTGTCTGCCACCTATCACATTAAAAATTACTTTTTTATAGGTGGCAGACGAGACGATGGCGTCTGATGGAAGTAATGGAACACGTATGCCTAGATACCTTGCCTTAAGGTGACGGGTAGGGCACACTAGTGACGCCAATCGATTTTAATTTTTAGCTACTAAACCGGATCTATTTTAAACAATTTCGGGATTACAACCTCTCGGCAAACACTTATACTATTTATTAAATAATCATGCACAAATGTTGGGTCCGTTTTTATATGCGAAAATTAACTGAAATAGTATCGACAAAAGTATAGCAATGTTTTTAGAAATTATTATTTCGTCCTAAGAAAAGACATCAACGCATCAGAGGAGCTTTAATAAAGTTCAGCAAAAAAGAATACTGGGTATAAAATAAATAATTAAAATTGAAACAACAGCACATACTTTGTCCAAGTCCG
>CM032480.1:0-19343 GCA_019059595.1 Marasmia exigua
ATCTGTGTGCGTAGAACATGGTGGGGAGGCCTATGTCCAGCAGTGCGTTGATTTGGCTGAAAGTGTACTTAGATGATGATGATGATCCTCACGAACAAAAGGAAAAGGCGCGTGAGAAAGGGACGTGCGCATAGAAATTCGTCATTGAATTGCATTTCATACTGTGGCCCTCAATTCCGAAGCTTGGATAATACAGATCATTATCACCCATCAAGATCCCGCTGATAAAACGAAAGTGCTAACAGGT
Organism: Marasmia exigua; assembly: GCA_019059595.1. Classification (NCBI taxonomy): domain Eukaryota; kingdom Metazoa; phylum Arthropoda; class Insecta; order Lepidoptera; family Crambidae; genus Marasmia; species Marasmia exigua. Next base: position 248 of record CM032480.1, read on the forward strand.
ACAAACGGCGCATAACATCATCATTATAAAGAGTAATCACCAAGGGATCGCTTAGCTTACGAGTTAATTAATGTAAAAGGTCTGTGAAAGACGGCACAACATGTATAACGCAGTTCTACCAGCAAAAGAAATACAGGGTGTATCGGTAAACATTGAAATCCCGCTAACCACGTCTTCTACCAAACTCCCTCATCTTAGAAAGAAAGAAAATACGTTGATTAATTTGGACACAATAAATATAAGAAATTACACTCATTAAATAAAAACGCAAACAGAAGAATATTTAACCAAAAACAAAGAAAAAAATTACGCAAACAAATTAAATGAAAATAAATATAAATAAATATTTCACAACATATCATATAGGTTGTCTGGTAGAAATCGCTTCCAGCGATAAGACCGCCGAAATTGTACAATTAAGTTTCTGTAATGCCTTTTAAAGTTGTGTTTTTTTTGTGCAATAAAGTATATCTATCTATCTATCTATCTATCATACATTGATCTGAATCCGAGATAGGTAGCTCAAGCACCTGTGTTACAGATAGCAGAACCAACAGTGGGTTTACAAATATATACATATAATACTTTTCTTTTGTAAATACATACCTACGTATAATATATAGAAACACCCAGACCAATACAAACAGACATGTTCATGCATACAAATGTTTGTACTGTGCGGGTATCGAACCCGCAACCCTTGAACCAAAGGCAGCGTTCACTACCACTGTTCCGAACGGGTTGTCAGTCACAAAAATAATAATAAAACATGAGAAGACAAAATAATAAAGCACCTACTGTGTCATTTTCCATGAAACCAGGCAGTGTCAAGAGGTATTTGCATAATATGGTGTTGTGTTGAGTCATCCAGCATAAGCCCTCACTCAGCTTAAGTTACGACCCTAAGTCGTAACGCTGGTTTTCAGTGGGACCAGTTGAGTGGGTACCACTACTTCGTTCAAAGCTGTCGTTTCGGAGCCCAGGGCACGCTCGGCCCATGATCCAGGATTCGGGTCTAGTATTCAGGATTATGTGTTCTACTAACCATTCTGAACAATTTGGCACAAATGAGCAGACGGTTCACCTGATAGTGAGTACTCACCGCCATACAACATAGATACATTGATGGCTCTTAAGGAAGAAATAAGCTCTTTTCTTCAAGATCAACTGGTCGTATCTGTTGAGAAACTTTTCAAAGTCAGTCAGATGACTGGTTCATTTCGCATGGGTAGTAAAAAAACTATAATATATAAATAGTGCCCGCCCGCACTTAATTTCGGGCCGTTAGTGCCTCTTTGTACCAATAGAGGGCGCTAGGTGTCGATTAGAGCGCGCAAGCGTTTCGTTTTTAGGGTTCCGTAGCCAAAATGGCAAAAACGGAACCCTTATAGTTTCGTCATGTCCGTCTGTCCGTCTGTCCGTCTGTCCGTCTGTCACAGCCGATTTACTCGGAAACTATAAGTACTACAGTGATGAAATTTGATGGGAATATGTGTTGTATGAACCGCTACAAAAATATGACACTAAATAGTAAAAAAAAAGAATTGGGGGTGGGGCCCCCCATACATGTAACTGAGGGATGAATTTTTTTTTTTCGATGTACATACCCGTGTGGGGTATCAATGGAAAGGTCTTTTAAAATGATATAAAGTTTTCTAAAAAACATTTTTCTTAAAGTGAACGGTTTTTGAGATATCAGCTCTCAAAGTCGTAAAAAGTATGTCGCCCCCCCTCTATTTTTATAACTACGGGGTATAAAATTCTAAAAAAAATAGAGGTGATGCATGCTAATTAACTCTTTCAACGATTTTTGGTTTGATCAAAGTATCTCTTATAGTTTTTGAGATAGGTTTTTTGGATTAGGTATAAGCTTAGCCGCTGTCTGTTAACGCACTTTATTAATAACACTGTGTGTTTAATAAAACTGTGTTTCCGGCTTTGTATCCGGGGGGAAAGGGGAGTTTAAAGGTTGGCACCGCACTTGTGAGTCCAATGCGTAATCCGTCTGCTCGTCTGCCACTTATCACATAAAAAAACATCCAGAGTTCGGGCTGCCACTAGGAATTTCTTTCCGAAAACGTAGGTACAAATTTTTGGCTCGACCTGGGGATCGAACCCGGGCCCTCTTGCGTTACCGTCGCTTTAAAGTGCGACCCACTGACCACTGCCCCACCGAGGCAGTCTGATAGTATGATATAGTGCAATTTACGCCATACCTAAAACATTGTTGTGTTTTTTAATAGTTGCCTGTTATGTTATGTCGTGTCAGTAAGACTTAAGGACTGGTACCAGGCACCCAGTACGTCACAATCAAGAGCACTGTTATTATCGCGCTTCACGCCGGGACTCGTTCAATTATCTCAGATCAGTCACACCGCGTAGTGCGGCCGGCAAACTATGAAGGGAGAAAAAATAAAAGACTATAAACTCTCGCGTTTATAAATTTTATGTTTTGAAACTTGGAAAGTATTACAGATATACGTATGTGTCTAATAAATCTATATCTGATATCTGTAACACCACTTGTGTTACAGATATCAGATAAACTACTTAGTACGGAATCAGGTCAATGTATGAGATATGAAAAAAAAAAACAATGGGACGCTAAAAACTATGTGGACAGACGGATCACCTGATGGTAAGCGATTGCCGCCGCCCATGGATACCAGCGATACCAACGGAGTCACAAGTGCGCTGCCAACCTTCAAACCCCCTTTTCCCCCGGATTGGGCCTCCGGTATCTTCACTCACGCAGCGAAACACAGCACAGTACTGCTTCGCGGCGCCGGTTTTCTGTGAAGCCCTGGTATCACGCCCACGGATAATTTAATAAATTAAATTAATAATCTAGCCTAGACATACATCTGGCAGTAAATATAAATTTAAAAAAATAAAAATGTATGTTATGGAACTAAAAACAATTCGGACAAAATGTTAGCAAACGATAACACCCGTATTAGTTTCGAAAACTGTTGCCACATATACTATATATACTAATTACTACATATACTAAATCACACTACATCACTTCAACGGTCTCCATTTTAAATCAAATCTATTCGTCGCTCCGTCAGATGGGCATATAAACAGACATGCACATACACTTACCGATTTATAATGTTAAATATGGATACCATCACTCGATGGCCCGACTGCATAGCCTCTTCACACGACGCTCAGCGTTTCGTCAGAGCTGGATAGTTTCAAAATATGGTGTCGAACTGCTCGTGAACTGAGGGTTTCATCCTTTCCTAGAGCATAAATAACCAAAGCTCTCTTAGTTGCTTGTAAATCTTGTAATACTTATTCACGATTACTTGCAAAATTAGGACAATAGGAAGACGATAGAGAATATGCTAGTACCTATTGAAAATGTTAGTTGTTTATTTGACTCAAATTATCAAACTATTCCGTACTAATCAAATAGACCGTGGGAGAGCCAGGAATTCATGCCAGTTTCGGCATGAATTGCTTAAGGACTCGAGCTCAGAATTTGTTAAAAATAGGTCCGGTTTAATGGCTAACAATTAAAATCGCGTCGCTAGTTAGGCATACCCGATGCCTTAAGGTGACGGGTATGCCCACTAGCATACTAGCGACACCAATCGATTTGAATTTTTAGCTACTAAACCGGATCTATTTTTAACAATTTCGGGGTTACAACCTCTTGGCAAACACTTATACTATTTATTAAATAACCATGCAAAAATTTAGGGACGAACGCGTACGCGAAAAATTGAATACATTTTTCGCGTACAAAAACGGACCCAACATTTGATGGTTATTTACTACATAGTATGTGTTTGCCGAGAAATCGTAACCCCAATAGTAGAACAATGTAATAATGTTAATGAAGACTCATGACACCTCATTACTGTAAGAAACCTTCAAGTACCTACTACTACCTACAGCACATAAGTACAGTCAACTTCAAAATTATCTAAGTGTTCAAGCCTATCAAAAATATCTAAGCATAAAAGTCAAAAGACAACAAACAATGTAAGTATCCCCTAAAATATATTCAGTTGTTGTTAGAGAACAAAATGACAAAAGAATAAGTCATCATCAGGCCACTTAAGTCCCCAATGCTGGGGCACGGGCCTCCCTCAATCACTTGAGGGGTAATTGCCATACTCACCACGCTTGGCAGACGGGTTGGCGAGGGTTTTGATATAAATGCAGAGTTTTCCTTCTCTGGGTGCTGATGATCATGCCAGCAGCTTTACCTTAGTCGCATTTTACGACACCTCGGTAAGAGTGAGGGTGGCCTATTCTACTCTGCCGGGGACCAAGGTGATCCGTCTTGTCTGCAAAAGAATAAGTAGGTACACTTAAATGTATTGCGCTATAGTGCTCAGATATTTTTATGTGCATATTTCTATGATTAGCTTGGCAGTGAGGGAAAACATCGTGAGGAATCCTGCGCGTCTTGGATAATTTGGAACGACGACCGACGACCCGATAGGAACAGTGGTAGTGAACGCTGCCTTTGGTCCAAGGGTTGCGGGTTCGATCCCCGCACAGTACAAACATTTGTGTGCATAACATGTCTGTTTGTATTGGTCTGGGTGTTTTCTATGTAATAAGTATGTATTTACAAAAGAAAAGTATTATTTGTAATCCCGCTGTTGATTCTGATATCCGTAACACAGGTGCTCGAGCTACCTATCTCGGAGTCAGATCAATGTATGTGATGTTGTGAAATATTTATTTATAAAAAAAAATCTCAATATTGTGGATACCTACGCTATTTTTGCGAATGATTCTGTACGTGTGACCGTGATCTAGCTGGTCTGATCCCCATTTCTAAGGATTGCAAAGATCAGACGGCAGTCGCTTCATTGTAATTACCAGACTTCTCGAATCCTTTTTTTTTTTTTTGTTGACCCGGTGGAAATGCCGCCGGCTCACTGATAGGAGCCGACGTCGGCGCCGTGTGGTCGGCGCCGCCTTATGCACACCCGGCCGCTGGGAGTCGGCCGGGTAGTGTGGGGCTCTCCCCTGGATTAGGCCTCTGCTAATCAGAGGCCGTCCAAGGGCATACCCACTAAAACCACCGGGGCTTTTTCCATTCCACGCCCGCTAAGTCGGGACGGAACGCGGGATTACCACCAGGCTGCCACCACGAACCGTCCTGGGCGAAGAGGCTCGCCAGCACGGCCTCTTTCCAAAACGCTGGTCCATCGGACCCAGGGCCTCTCCCACGGCCCACCAACTCCGCCCCCCGAGTGGCATCCAAACTGCTGGCTGCAGTGCAGAATACCACCGGGTGGAGGACTGCAGGTACCCCTCCCCACCCGTACACTGCTGGCTGCAGTGCAGAGTGGGTTGGGGAAACAAAACCTGCAGGCTTCAAAAGCGAAGCCGCCGCAAGTCCAAACTCCGCTGGATGCGGAGCCAGGAAGATTGGCAACACCGGACTGCCGCCGAGCCGCTCTGGCTGAGAAACCCGACGCAGAACCTCCAAAACACACGGCCCTACGGCCACCAAGCCCGCATGCTCTCCACCCAGGAAGGGGTGGCACAAGACAAAGCGTGACCAGAGTGGGAGGGCTGGACTGGGCACTGAAGCCCTCAGTCGTCCGACATTCCCCCAACTGCCACTGGTCCTGCACCACCTTAAGTGCGCGGACGAATTGGGCACAACCACTTTCGTGGCGAGTGCCGAGGGCCTCCACCGGTCAGAGACGGCATGTCCAGGAGGATAACAAGGGACAGGGTTCACCCCCAGCGCACTAGGCGTGAACCCTGCCGTCCGACCCCGGCCGATGGGACGTGGGAGTCCCCGGGATTTACGTCCGAAGACTACTCACTTCTCGACCCCCGCCGGCCGGTTAAGGCAAGCGGGAGGAGCAGGGCCCTTAACGGCTCAGCCCATCCGGATAACCGCCGGTGAGAGACCCAGGTCCGCGCACAACCAACCAAAACTCCAGGGTGTCAGAACACCCCCCACCAAATGCCTCGCTCCAGAACAGAGCGGTCCACTCAAAGACCCAGACCGAGCCCGGCCTAGGTCTGTAGGGGGGGGTTATGAACCATAACCCCCCCTCCATGTGCGCAGCCATCGGCCGTCGGGTAGCAATATGGCGAGCGCGCCAAATTACTACCCGCCGTTGCCCAGGGACGCCAGGACCCCTTCGGTAGCAGCTCCAAACAGAGCAAAAATACTACCGAAGGGGCCACACGAGGAGGCCGCCGCACCGTAGTCCCCAGACTTCTCGAATCCTGGATCATGATTCCAGCCCATGGCTCCGAAACGATAGCTTTAGAATTACACGCTAAGATAAATAGATATATACTCCTTATTGCACAACATTTTACAGAACTTAATGTGATGGCGTTACGCTAAGGTGAGAGGGAGCTCACATTTTTTTTTTACGATTAACCGCTTACTTATTATACACCATTATTTTTTATCGTTTAAATCCCGAAAACCTCATAATAGGTATCGTGAATACAGTCTATTTAGCATGTTCATCATCATCATCAGCCCATTTAAGTCCCACTGCTGGGGCACGGGCCTCCCTCAATCACATGAGGGGTAATTGCCATACTCACCACGCTTGGCAGACGGGTTGGCGAGGGTTTTGATATAAATGCAGAGTTTTCCTTCTCTGGGTGCTGATGATCATGCCAGCAGCTTTACCTTAGTCACCTTTTACGACACCTCGGTAAGAGTGAGGGTGGCCTATTTTACTCTGCCGGGGACCACACGTACCACCATATTTAGCATGTTAGATCAACAAAATAAGCGATTAAAAAAAACAGCTGTTCTATTCATTATTGCTGGGATTTTCCTTTCCCTGGACAAACATTCGTGCGATGAACACTTAGTTTGTTCAGTGTCTGGGTGTAATATATGTATTTAAGTATATATTTGTGTTCCTCTGTTGTCTGATATCTGTAACACAAGTGCTTAAGCTACTTAATACGGAATCAGGTCAACGTATGAGATGTTGTGAGAATTATTATTATTATTATTTTCTATTTTGTATGGAACAGCTGATTTTTTATTTTGATCTAACATGCTACGTTATTCCTCTACCCAAAGGTATTCTGGAAGAAATCGCTACAAACGATAAGACCGCCTTATTGTACTGTCTGTTGTTGTTGTATCATATTTGAATTTTGTGTTTGTGCAATAAAGAATATCTATCTAACTATCTATGCTAAATGAACTTTATTCACGATACGTATTATTAAGAGTACAAAGATAAATCTATGTATATTAGATATAAGAAAAATGTCTATGTCATGACCAGATTGTTATTTTAGTACCTACTTATTTAAGATTTTTATATTAATATTGTTATTAGGATAAAGCTGCCCTCACATTTGCGATTACCTAAAAAGTAGCTAAGTTATAAGTACCTGTTTACTAAAAAAACACCTAATATTTGTATGTAATACTAAGCAAGCAAATAAATATTTCATTTCATTTCAAGAGTTCGGGATGTAAACTATAAATAAATAACGATGTATGTATTTACAGTCTTAATTTTTATGAATCTGACTGTACACCCTTCACTATTTCCATTAATCCATTGATATGTCAATAGCGACTTGCTTTCATCATTGTTCACGTACATTTCTCAAACAATTGCTATATAACTCATTATATTATTGAGGAATTTGCTCCCAGCGTTTGTGGTATAATGAGGTATTACCATAAACCTTGGTTGGAAAGGAAAGTATCTTCTGTACCTATCAATGTTGCCGCAATATACCAATCATCCCGTAGTACTTATTTGATTACCCGGCAGAGTAGAATAGGCCACCCTCACTCTTACCGAGGTGTCGTAAAAGGCGACTAAGGTAAAGCTGCTGGCATGATCATCAGCACCCAGAGAAGGAAAACTCTGGATTTATATATAACCCTCGCCAACCCGTCTGCCAAGCGTGGTGAGTATGGCAATTACCCCTCATGTGATTGAGGGAGGCCCGTGCCCCAGCAGTGGGGACTAAATTGGGCTAACGCTGACGCTGACTTATTTGATTGCCAGAGGTAGGTACATACAGGTCTTTAGATACAGCAAGTTTGCACTAAACAAAACTGCTTAAGGCGACGGGTAAGCCTAACTAGCGACACCATTCGTTTTTAATTGTTAGCTACTAAACCGGATCTATTATAAACAACCTCTCGGCAAACATTTATACTATTTACTAATTAACCATGCACAAATGTTGGGTCCGTTTTGGTACGCGAAAAATTGATTACCGCCAAAAGTGGCCACTCAAACAAAGTGAATCAATTTTTCACTTACAAATGTTGGGTCCGCATTTGTGCATGGATATGTGACCCCAATTTTTTTTACAATAGATCCGGTTTAGTAGCTAACAATTAAAATCGATTGGCGTCGCTAGTGTGCCCTACCCGTCACCTTAAAGAGATAGAAGATAATGATTTCTTTATTGACCACAGAACACAAATTTAAATACGAGCGACATAAATACACAAAAAGTACAAATTCCGTCGCCAAAAAGGCCCAACCACAGCATTTTCTGCATTGGCCGAAGCCGCTGCAGCGCTGGGTTGCTTGTGTTGCATTAACAGTTTAGAATTGGTAGTTAAGGTAGGGCACACTAGCGACGCCAATCGATTTTAATTTTTAGCTACTAAACCGGATCTATTTGAAACAATTTCGGGGTTACAACCTCTCGGCAAACACTAATACTATTTATTAAATAACCATGCACAAATGTTAGGTCCGTTTATGTACGCGAAAAATTGAAGTGGCCGGTCAAATCGGGCCTAAATGAAATCAAATTAAATATAAAATGATGCAGTTTAGATTCCACTCGCAACAAATTCGTCATAGTTTCATTATGGTAGGATATCTCGAATCCGATGTTCTTAAAACCATCTTTAAGCCCTAATTAAGCTTAAAGTACCAAGCTACAAAACCTACAGGAGATGGCGAGCAGCATGCAACTGCATTATGTATGTACGTAAGAACTTGCACACTTTTCCAAAAAAGTCCGATAGTCATAGTCTTAATACCAGACATAAACATAGACTTGCCGTCCCGGTCCTCTGACTTCATTAAATCGGTAAATCATTAGTTGGCTTAAGTATTAAGATATTTAATAAGCTACCACAAAATGTCATTAACCTATCACTGGATAAGTTTAGGTATCATATTAAAACCTGCCTAATGAAGAAAGGTTACTATAGTTTACAAGACTATTTAAATGATAAGGATTCTTGGTCACGTTAATTGATTAATCTTTTGAGTTGTTATTCATAGTAGTCTATTTACTTTCATAATTGTATTTTTCTCTTCTCAATTGAAACTCTGTAACATCATCAATATTTGAAAAGAGTAACTACTGAGTTTCTTGCTGGTGTCTTCTCAGTAGAAATCGAAATTCCGAACCAGCGGTAGATATTATGTACCGATTTTGACATTATAATTATTCTTTATACATAAATTGAATAAAGATTTTTTTTATCTTTATCATTTATCTAGCCTTGCTGAATCTTCCAAACACATCGGTCTTCGGATGAACTATGATAAAACCAAGGTCATGTTCAACGAGCTCGTTGATCCGGGACCGGTCGCTGTTAATGGAATACCTCTCGAAGTGGGTCAGGAATATGTCTATCTAGGACAAACGCTCCAATTAGGCAGAAACCACTTCGAGAGAGAAGGCAATAGAAGAATTTAGTTAGGCTGGGCAGCATTTGGTAAACTTCGTCAAGTCTTCTCGTCGCCCATCTCTCAAAGTCTTAAGTCGAAAGTCTTCGACCAGTGCGTCCTTCCGGTCATGACTTGCGGTGCCGAGACGTGGACACTCACGGCTGGACTAGTCCACCGGTTCAAAGTCGCTCAAAGAGCTATGGAAAGGGCTATGCTCAGAGTATCTCTGAAGGACCGCATCAGAAATGGTGTAATCCGACAGAGAACCAGAGTCACCGACATAGCCCACCGAATTAGCAAACTGAAGTGGCAGTGGGCTGGTCATATTCGCGGCAGAACTGACAGCCGTTGGAGCCGTAAAGTCCTTGAATGGAGACCGCGACTCGGTAGTATTGGACGCGCTGCGACAAGATGGGATAATGACATTCGAAGCCTGGCTGGTGTGGGCTGGATAAAGAGTGGCCGAAAATCGGGAGCAGTGGCGTGCATTAGGGAAGACCTATGTCCAGCAGTGGACGAGCGTGGGTTGCTGATGATGAAGCTTAAAGTTGTCCATAAAAATACTGTCAACTGAATTTTAGTCGATTAAGTTGCGCTTCAATTACAAATTAGACATATCTCTAATCCGCTCCAAATCCAATTAACTACTAGATTGAACTCTTAACAGAAGGTTATTCTGTTCCTATCCACGTTTGATTCATTTATTCAATTGACTTTCAAATATCTCCCGAGCCTCATCGTCACAGTTCAGGCCATCGCAAAAAATGCAAACCAGATTAGGTAAAGAATCTTTTCTATTCTTACCATTTATAGAACTAAAAGGACCGGGGCAGGTTTTACATTTTGATTTGGATTTATTATGAAAACAATAAATATTATCCCCAATAAGTACATCTTATTAAAATGATATTCATCGGCAATCAATATAGCTTGACACTGACACTTTATAAATGAATGGATAAATTATCAGTGCGTCTACACATTGGGCGAACACGCCGCCAACACTAAGCGACTTGATATCGAACATATGAATGGTTCAAGAATATTTAACTTTTAATACGCATCTTGAACTTTCTCCCCCTTATTACAAAATCCGATCTAAAAAGAGTTTCGGAACTAAACTCGTTTCAGCCCCTTTTAATATATATTTTTTTATTTATTTACTCTTGAACCACAAACAAGTTTACAATTTATTTAAAGTTTACAAGACACTTAAACTAAGTTAATTTATATTATTGTAAACCCAACAGCAATGGTTACATATTATTTTTAAAACATAAATTAAGATTGGACCCAAACATATAGTGTATTAAGATTTACTAAACAAATAAATTCTTTCTAGTAAAACTCAACACTACAAATTTCTATTCTATTTCAATGTCACATATTATGTAACACTAAAACAGAACAAAAATCCGCAGGCGAGTTACTAACTGAGATGGAATAAGAAAAAGCGTAGGTATGTGCGTACGTGTGTTTTTTATTTATTTAAAACAAGATGACATGAACTTTAGTACCGTAATAACTTTAGATCGCCTTTTGTAATAATGGGGACTAACTACAAACGTAACTGACTTACGTGTTGACTGATACGCGTGTAGATGACAGGTAACCTGCTTACCCTCCTTTTCAGCGTGCAAATCTACGTATAGGGTATAACCTTCAAGAAAAAAACGTACTCCTTTTTAAAAAGGCCGGCAGCGCACCTATAACTCTTTTGACGTGACAGGTGTACATGGGTGGCGGTAATCGCTTACCATCAGGTGATACATTTGCTTCTCTATCCCCCATGTCATAAAAATAAAAATAGGGAAACAGCCCATACATCGTTTCCTGAGGTTCCGAAGTAATGACTTTAGAAACAACTGGAAATGATATCATAAGATGATGATGACTTAATTGATGATTATTCAATAAGATTTAAAAAAATCGAAGTTGATGTCAAGAATTACTCACTCATCCGAATGCTTCCGCCGAAATTCGAATTTGAACATCTAAGAAACTCCGCGAACGTTCGCTGAGAATTCGCCCAATAGTGTAGACGCCAATCAATTTTGCATAACATCAAAATCGGTTCTTTATAAGGAAACATTATTAAACCTATTGGCAAGTTACATTACTAATCCTCTATGTATGATAACAATAGCAAATACAAATGAATTGAATCTCATTGCGCGACCAGACAACCCACTCATCCTAAAACCGATCTAGAGATAGCATTTTGAAATATTGTTACAAGAGTTGAGATCTAAGATAGCTTAGATGCAATTTTTGTAAAGAATTGCATTTGTTATATCTATGATGTATCAAACAAGACTAACCGAAGTGACAGCTTTGGACGTAACTACGAAATACACGCTTAGATGAGGGAGAGTACCAGACAAGATTACTTAACATCTTTTTTAGTTTTTTTTATGTACTAGGTGGCAGACGAGCAGACGGATCACCTGATGGTAATACACCCGCGACACCAGTGGCGTCACAAGGGCGCTGCCAACCTTTAAACCCCCCTTCCCCCGGATTAGACGTCCGGTACCCGTCCGGTATAATATCAGCCCACGTACCCACTGCTGAGTACAGGCCTCTTTATTTCGCCACTTCTCTCGGTCACCCTCCGATCACATCCACTGTTTCCCTGGCACTTCCACAATATAATTGAACTGGAGCTGGTGCTTTGCCCACTGGACGTCGCCCATTTCTTGGCTGCCATGAAGTTTTATCAGACGGATACGACTAAGGGACCTTCAAGAGAAGAGCGTAGGCACTCCTTTCTAAAAAGCCGGGAAAGCGCCAGATGTTAATAAGCGGTGATAAGCATTTACCATCTGGAGCCTAATTCTCGTGCTCGTGATATTTATTTTCATACGACATTTACCACTAAAACATAGGTTTTTTTGGTTGGGTCCCAGGTGATATCTGTCATGTTCTCAAAATATCACGAACCCGAGATTTGGGCTCCAGGCCAACCCTCCTGCTCGTATTTTTCCTTTAGCATTAAAATAATGCTCAAAACTGATGATAAACGATCATAAAGACAATCAATAAAAATATTAAGGTGTTACTGGATCGAACATAAAACAATTTTGCTTAAAACCATTAACACTGCTAATGTATAACATCCGATAATATTTCCTATTTTAAATAGATCAACTGACATTGAAATGAATAATTGCACCTCTTTTAGGAGGTCAAGACATCAAAGTAACGACTTCCATCTTCCATAGGGCACTATAATTCAATATGAGCAGTTTTATTCCAACTGATGACATTTTAACAATAAAAGAATCAATTCCGTTACATAAGAGGTTCGATCATAAAAAGTTAATACTCTAATTAATACTTACGGGCAGTTACTTGAGTAATAAACAACTAAATGGTTAATGAAACACCCAGACCCGATAATAGAGATGAACAAAAAACGCTAAACGTTGAAGTCGATCACACACGCAGTGTCGACATGTGAGTCAAAGATTATTGAATAATGCGCAGAAGGCATTTTCATTTGAAAACTATTGACAAAATAGATAGATACTCTTATTGCACAAAAGATAACAAAACGAATTACTATGGTTGTATGTCAACATAGGTGTTTTTATTGCAAAAAATATTTCGATTTCAACCTCTTACCGAGATAAAATAAAAATATGTATTCACAGACATGATTCTAAGCTAAACACTATTACAATGAAAGGATATTTGAGATTTAAAAAGTAACATTTACATATATTATATTCTATTCTATATAGTGTAACGCTGGACTCCACACAAGGATTTCCTGTGTGTCGTGGAGGACAGTGTCTTCCCATTTTTTTTCTTTAACTAAGTGTTTGATGTCTGCATGTGTATGTTTGCCTGTTAAGGTGCGTCTTTAGTATGTGTGTGAGTATATTTGTGTGCATGATTGTGTTCGCATGTTTGTGTGGGTGAAGAGGAGAGAGTGTGCGCAAACACACACGTTTGCATTCTTGCATGTGTGTGTTATGCATGAATATAACTATATACTAAGTTTTTAATTGTACGGTTAAGTGACATCATCATAAATATGGATAGTACAATATCATTGCCTTTGCACATGACATGAGTTCGATATTAAGTCCAAAGTGTTTATCAACTAGTGCACTCTCTATTCCCTTACCCTCATATTTCCATGGCACAACAATATTAGAGACCGACCATAAATCGGGTGAAGCAGGCGATGGCGCAGTGGCTTGGGGTCGCACTTTAAAACCACACCAATGGTGTGAGGGTACCGAAAAAGTGAGCCTTGGCCTAAGAGTCTCCATCTAGGTCGGTCCTGCGCCACCTCCTGCCAGCCATCCGCCAAAAGTCCTTTTAGATCTTTTTTTTTTAATAAAAATAACATTACATATTTTGACGTGACCTGTCTGTACTCCGCATCATCCACGCATGTCGACATTGTAATTACATATAAGTGTAATAGCTATATGGGTCGCGGTGATGGCGAGAGCCCTATGGGGTCGTGTGAACTATTCGGAAGACCCATAATGACTCTATAATATAGAGATCCGTTTAAGCTTCAAACTCAAGGTCAAGTCTGTTAGACATGCGTTATGTAATAGTTATTGTTGCGATTTATTGCTTTTCAAGGTTAGATATTTACTTGATTTTCAAGGTTGGATGTTTATCTGTTTTACAAGGTCAAAGATTTTTTTTTATCCAAGAGGTGGCAACCGAGTAATAAATAGAAAGAATAGATATTGAATACGAAAATCATTTAAAGACCACTAAAACTCCTCAAATTCTGGACGCTGCAATTTATACTTTATACTGATAGACTGGAATCTATCGGTGACGAAGAGAAGAAGGGGACGCAGAAAGGGTTTGCTTGAGTGCTAATAACATACGTATACAGTAGGACAGTCGACCCTGGGTTCTGAAGAGGCAGCTTGTAACGGAACCAGAATTTAATGATAAGATGATGACGATGTGACAGTTGAAAAGTATAAGTAGCCACGAGTATATCTCCATTATTTAACACTGAAGAAAAAAGTGTTCATCACTCGATTGTTTATCCAGAATGGGTCTCTAACCCACGACCTCTGGTCCGCAGGGTCAACTCACTACCAAATACGCCATCGGGCCAGTCGGATGTTCACACGATGTTTTCTCTCACTATTGAGCAAGCTCACTTACTTACTAGAGTTGTGTAGTTGCTGGGAGATTAGTTCAATCGTACCAGTTTAATTCACAAGCCAATCTTTGTCACTCTTTCTAGCCCCACGTATCTTAGTAGTTAATTTAGACGTATGCGAATTGACCCGGCACGACTTATGCTGAGCGGGCGCCTATTTGGCACAACGCTTATTTATATTTTGTTATCTATTTGTGTAATTGTTCCCATATTTTCCTTCTCGTGTGATGTCTGTTATGTATTTTGTATCTGTTGTGGCAATAATTGCCTTATTCATTATGTTCAGTTAATGTTTAAGAGATATATTTATTTATTTATTGTATTAGCATAACAAGTTACATCAAAACATTTATAAATTTTAGACTAGAGATAAAGAGTGAAAAGAATGGACAATAAACGAACTAAAATGAGTCAATTACGTGTTTTACCTTGTTGTTGTTAACAGAATTTAACTCTTTATAAATAGTATTGATTTGTAGATAGATAGATAGATATTCTTTATTGCACAAAAATAAAATACAAGCATGATACAACATAGCCCAAAGGATTGCATGCCTCAAGTGGCAATGGGCAGGGCACATAGCGAGGAGAACAGACGGCCGTTGGGGCGGAAAGGTCCTCGAGTGGAGGCCACGTACAGGAAGTCGCAGCCGTGGCAGGCCCCCCACAAGGTGGACCGACGATCTGGTGAAGATCGCGGGAATCCATTGGATGCGGGGCACAGGACCGATCTGTGTGGAGAACATTGGGGGAGGCCTATGTCCAGAAGTGGACGTCCATTGGCTGAAATGATGATGATACAACAGCAACAGACAGTACAATAAGGCGGTCTTATCGCTTGTAGCGATTTCTTCCAGACAACCTTTGGGTACAGGAAAGAAATATCGTATTCGTAATAAGGGAAGGCAGTGCAAAGTAGTTTAACATATGAAATTGAGAATGGCAGAAATATGCATTATTTCATATATTAATATAATTGTGTAAAGTGAACTAAAACGAAGCATTGAACTAGATGAGTAATACAGTTCTTAAGAGGCAAAAGAACTCCAGCACTCTTTTCATTTGAGTGAACTGATATGCGCAGATCTATTGCCTGTGCAAATACTTCACTTGATGTTGCAGGTTTGATTGGTGCAATCAATTTGTAGAGATTTTACCTCACGATTTTTCGTTTAAGGGATGACGTCTGCGCATCATTTTTGGTAACTTATTAGTCTACTACTAACTAGAAGTCATTCTCACGATTTGTAACAGATATGGTCGTTACCGGCACCTGATCACTTTTACGGCAAAATCCGATGAAAGTTAAAATGTTTTTATTTTTTTTATGAGAAAGGGAGTCAAACGAGCAAGCGAGTCACCTGATGGTAAGTGATCACCGCCACCCATGGACATTAGCCACACCAGAGGGAGTGAAAATGCGTAGCCGGCCTTTTAGGAAGGTATAGGCTCGTTTCTTGAAGCTCGCAATGTCGTACCGCTTCGGAAATACCGCTGCGGGAAGTTGATTCCAAAATGAGGATGTTTAGCCGTACTTAATGACACATAGTGTATTAACCTACCTACTATAACATACGCGGAGCAATTATAGCAATTTATCTTACTCTTATTATCATCATCGTCATCATTATCATTTCAGCCAATAGACGTCCAATGCTGGACACAGGCCTCCCCAAATGTTCTCTACGCAGATCGGTCCTGCGCCGCCCGCTTCCAATGGAATCCCGCGTTCACCAGATCCTCGGTACACCTTGTGACGAGCCTGCCACGGCTGCGACTTCCTGTACGTGGCCTCCACTCAACTCTTATTATAAGACACGCAAAAAAAGGCACGGACCCAGAGTCTGCTGTTGCAACATTCACTCGATTAAAAAACCCTTTGACGAGCCGTTTTGAACAGTGGTAGTGAACGCTGGCTCTGGTGCAAGGGTTGCGGGTTCGATTCTCGCACAGTACAAACATTTGTGTGTATGTTTCTTTGTATTGGCCTGGGTGTTTTATATGTATTATTCCCAATGTTGATTCTAATGTCCGTAACACAAGTGCTTGAGCTACCTATCTCGGAGTCAGATCAATATATATGATGTGGTGATATATATAAACAGGAGTATTAGTCTACAAATTATGGATAGCATTCTGATCCTAAAGGTCACCAGACAGTGATGACGGCCAGTAATTACAATATCTCCTGACCTGATTCCTTACTAGCACTTGTATTAACGGATGTCAGACAACAGAGAAACTACAAATAATGATTCATGTGTTTATGACACGAAAGTCCAGAGTGGGAATCGAACTCACAACCTTTAGCTTATGACTCATAATTTTTCATTATGAGGGTCACTACCGTACGCCATAGGGCCAGACATGCTAAAACCCATTCGGTCGCCTAGGAAACGAAGTTTCGAAGTAATGATTCTTCTTTCAAAATTAAATTCGATGTAACAATCAAATTAAACTCAAAAAGTAAGTACGTCATAATTTATTTATTTACAACATTCATCACACAGTGACTCTTCTCCTACGAAAATTCTATACACTTCTGTACAAAACTGATTCCACATTTTTTTTAGATTTTCTAATGCCTTCTATATTTAATATCATTAGCTTAGAACTCACTATCGCAGACTTTGGTTTTAGTATTTGTATCCTTCTTCTTCGGAAAAGCTGGGGGGCTGGCGAGGGCCTCCGAACTCCTGGCCTGGTCTGGCCTGGTTGAAGCCGGCCTGGCCGTTAGGCCTCTGAGGCTGAGCTGATCCTTGGCCTCCGTGAGGTCCCTGGCCTCCGTGAGATCCCTGGCCGCCGTGAGGTCCCTGGCCGCCGTGAGGTCCTGGGCCTCCGTGAGGTCCCTGGCCTCCGTGAGGTCCCTGTCCTCCGTGAGGTCCCTGGCCACCGTGAGGTCCTTGGCCGCCATGAGGTCCCTGGCCTCCGTGAGTTACCTGGCCGCCGTGAGGTCCCTGGCCTCCCTGAGTTGCCTGAGATCCTGGGCGGTTGTATTGGTAAGGAGCTGATTACTACTAAAACTCCTCAAATTCTGGACGCTGCAATTAATATTAGAAAATTAACTAGTCAAAACTTTATTGCAGGTAATTGCAACTTTTTTTTTGGTCTCCCTGGGAAAATGCCTTATGGACTCACCTCTGGCGACTGCTTCTCCTAACGAGAAGCCAGCCAGAGGCATACCGACTAAAAACCCAGGGGTGCTCCCGTCTTCGCCAGAGTGGGGATGGGACATGAGAATCTGACTAAGAAGTCTCCCTTAAGGTGACGGGTAGGGCACACTAGCGACGCCAATCGATTTTATTTTTTAGCTACTAAACCGGATCTATTTTAAACAATTTCGGGGTTACTACCTCTCGGCAAAAACTTATACTATTTATTAAATAACCATGAAAAAATGTTGGGTCCAACACGTACGCGAATAATTGATTACCGCCAAAAGCGGCCACTTTAAGCCTGAATCAATTTTTCGCGTACAATAACGGAGCCAACATTTGTGCATGGTTATTTAATAAATAGTTTAAGTGTTTGCCGAGAGGATGTAACCCCGAAAATTGTTTACAATAGATCCGGTTTAGAAGCTAAAAATTAAAATCGATTGGCGTAGCAGGAGTGACAGGGACAGCCGGGATGTAATTGCAACTATCCTAAGACCGATAGCTTCAGGATCGAGCATTGGGATCTTGAGCTATAGGTACAGACAGCACACTTCAACGTATACAAATCTTTCGATTTCTTCAATCGATTCTCACAGATTTGTTAACCTGATATAAGGCTGCTCGTACGCCAAAAACCCAATATCGTTTGGACATTGCGGTACACTTCCATCATGTGTTTGTACCATTAGATTTTTAAAATCTGTTCCATTGGGAGAAACCAATCTTTTCAAGTGTCCTGGCCTAGGGGCCTACAACAAAATAGAATTCACGACTAAATCACTATCTCTATAACCTTCGCATGCGGTGTGCATCTCTTTTGTTTGAATGTGACAGGTATATTCTCGTTCGTTACGGGACGGTTTTGCTGTAGCCCCTCTGACGTGGGCACGATGCCATTAAGGAGTGATTTGAAGGCCATAATTATGTTAAATGTGACAGTTGAAAATTATACAAATGTCGACAAACTGGCCATGCCACCACCGATAGATCCCGGTAGAAGGGGACGCAGAAAGGATTTGCTTGAGTGCTAATAACATACGTATACTGTAGGACCCTCGACCCTGGGTTCTGAAGAGGCAGCTGTAACTCAACCGAATTTAATTGAGATGATGATGATGTGACAGTTGAAAAGTATAAGTTAGCTC
>CM032480.1:19443-35338 GCA_019059595.1 Marasmia exigua
GGGTGGGTCTTTCAAGTATTTAAATTAAATTAATGGAAAATAATTCATTACTAACATTAGCATATAGGATAACTAGGTACTAACCACTCTGTATGGATATTTTGTCCGAAATGAATGTTTTTATTATTATTATAGATATAAAAGATGTCAAATTAAAATAAATTTAACTACCAATGAATAGGTAAACAAAGAAAGTAACCCAACATAATATAACCGTTAATAGTAACCCATTCGACTCCTCATGGGCACCCTCCCATTTCCAATAATGTTTCGGTCATCCTTTACAGCTAACTTTTATGTGATCGCATCTAACTAGATACAGCCTGTGAACCCGTTTTTACGGCGTTACTACCCATAAAACAACAGCTAGTGTTGCTAACTTAAGACATATAGTGCTAAATCTAGCACTTTTTCATTTTTATTAGAATAGTTATTTGAATTTTTTGCGGGTAAGATGTTACTGGCAGACAAAACGGTCTACCCTCCTTCGCAGTCTTTTACTACGCGCACCTGCGGTACCACTGTTCATTAACTCACTATTTTCTCGCACCTGTTCTCGTCACACAAAACTCACAGTATCTGGCCGGGAAATGACAGTTTTACGGTTATTACATCGAATCACTGGATTCCAGACATTTGACAATTTAAACCCATCCTCACGATTGAAATGTTTGTACTTTGTAATTACAATCGCTTCCCTGACTAGTCTTGGTATGTAGTAGCGTTCTGTCGAAGTTATCTAAGGGTTATAAAACTCAATCCAGTGATTTGGACCCGATTCCAACAAATAATCGTTGTTTTTGACTGCTTTTAAGTGTTCCTTTATTCGGCATGTTCAGTTACTCCGTGACCATGGCGCTTGCAACAGTGCCAAAATATCGGAAACTCAAACATAAGGTACCTGGTAGATATGTCGAAAATAACTTTTCTTATGTTAGTGACCATGAAAGTTTATAACATTTTTTTTCATTTTTATGTCATAGGTGACAGACGAGTAGACAAGTCCTCTGGTGGTAGTCTTCCGGTAAGCTATTGCCGCCGCCTCAATAAGGACTAGAGTCACAAGCACTTCAAGCTCCCCTTCTTCCTGGATCAGGCATCCAGGACCTTCATGAACTTAATTGTTAAATTTTACATTTGACACGAACCTTTCTCAGCACTTGTAAATGGAAAACTTCGTGATGAATTTAATTAAAGACAGTTTCTTTGGTTTTCAGCCCCTCAGTTAGACTTTCTATCCTAATTAAGGGTCGAGCACTTGTGACTCCACTGGTATCGCTAGTGTCCATAGGCGGTGGCGATCGCTCTCCATCAGGTGATATCGTCTGCTCGTGTGTCACCAAGTGAAATGGAAATGCGACATTTTTTGCGAGACTTTTTTTTTATCTTTCAGACAAAATTGGTTATAGTCTAATAGAATAAATGATTGGATTAGATGTTTTTTTATGCTTTGAGCGATTAACGAGCAAGCGAGCTACCTGATGGAAAGTAAGATGTAATAGGCCTTCCGAATTGTTTTTTTTTTGTGATAGGACGAGCAGACGGATCAACCGCCGCCTATGGACCCTCGCAGCTGCAGTGGAGTCATAAGGCCTCCGGTAACCACACAGGAAACACAGCAGAGACGTTGCTGGACCTCGCTTTTCTGTATGGCCGTGGTATCACTGCGGTTGAGCCGGCTCAATCATGCCGAAGCGTGGCTCTGCCACGGTCAGCTCAAACGCTGTTTCACGCCAGTTTTCTGTGTTTTGAGAACTATTAATAATTTTGCACTTTTTCACATTAGCACGGCCCATTCCTGAGGCTTGGCAACACTATAACAACAGTGGCTGACAACCTCGAATGTGACAGACCAGTAATCATTGCTTCATGTTTTATTGCCCTGTTCATAAAGTTTACTAGCCATATTATTATTTACTTATTTTCTGACTCTCTTACATTGTAGGAGTGAAATGTAAATGTAATTTGTTTGACATCACGAGACAACTAGGGACGTAGTCGAATTTGACTGCCTCAGTGGTGCAAAGGCTGGTAGGTCGCACTTGAAAACGACGGGTTCCATCGGGGTTCTGGTTTTCATTTTTTTTACGTGATAGGTGGCAGATGAATCACCTGATGGTAAGCAATTGACAATACACCGAAACAAAAACACACGCTTTTCGAATAAAGAAAGAAGAAAAAGGTAACACATATTTTTTAGTTTTCATTAATTGTTGCCTTTTTTTTTCATATTAATTAATATGCCGGAAGTTACGTAGTCCTAAGGCTCAACGTACTGTGATATCGGTGCTATATGTACAATAAAAAAAGTTTTGGTGACTGGTCATGTCATTATTTGACATTTGGTTTTTTGGATTACTTTTTTTAAATCAACGAGAGCGAAATCGTGATGTTTGTCATACTGAGATGATGCGATAATGACGTCACAGGAGGATTTTTACCTTTTTTTCTTTTTTCTCCCCAAATATCTACTCAAAAAGTCTAATCTAGAAATGGTATTTTTCACTTCGGAAAATGATTTTTTGCCGTATTGGAGTCACAACCACCAACTTTTAAACTCCCCTATCCCTCGATCGGGGGTCCAGTACCCTGACTCACGCACCAAAACACAGCACATACACTGCTTCACAGGTGGCTTTATAATATTTGTCTCCGAAATATTTGCACCGAAGTTTTTCTTGAGTTCAGACTCCAGTGGTGTTAAAGGACCACCAGGTGCCACAAGGTGTTTTCTATGTATTATAAGTATGTATTTACAAATTAAAAGTATTAAATATTTGTTATCCCACTGTTGGTTCTGATATCCGTAACACAGGTGCTTGAGCTACCTATCTCGGAATCAGATCAATGTACATGTGAGTTGAGAAATATTTTTTATTATTGTATTTATATCCTAAACAGGCGGCAACATAGGAGGCCCAAATTAGGTGGACGTAAAAAATATGCTACTTTTTTATAAACAATACATTTCCCATGTATTTCCTTTTTCTTAATCGGACGCTCTCGAGTGAATCCCGAAATCCCGTCGTAGGCTTACTTCGTCTACTATAAAACATTACCTAGTTCTAAGCTAAATCGCGTGTTTTGAGAAAATTCTAAGATTTTTCTTTTGATCGCATTTCGCACGATTGCACTAATGTCTGCCTTTTATCAGGTCCCTACTAATAATTATGTAAGTGGATGATACGGCTGTATTTTACGACCTAGAGGTTCGTGATTGTTGTTATATACATTAAAAGATAAAATAATATGAATGTTTTAGTTTTTTGCAAATTAGCGACGCCTTCGGTTTTTTTTGTGTTACCTATGATGTATTTTTACTGATACCACTACTACCGACTTTTGACCGTGGTAAAACGCTTTGGCATGAATGCGCCGGCTCGACCGGAGTATACCACGGCCTCACAGAAAACCGGGGTGAAGCAGCACTGTGCTGTGTTTTGCTGCGTGAGTGATTTGAATCCGGGGTAAATGTCGTCTGCCACCTCTCATATTAAAAAAAAAATGTTGACAGCGCACTTGTGACTCCACTGATGCCGCGGCCGGTATCCATGGGCGCCAGAAATTGCTTTCCATCAAGTGATTCGTCTGCTCGCCAACTATCACATAAAAGAAACTAATATATGCTGAAAGTAGTTGGCCTCATTCACTTATCTCCATCATGTTAGTGAACTGACTTGCAGTTGGCGAAGATTTTAATGCACTTCCCTTGAATCATGCATAACCTCCGAACACCTCACTCACGCAGTGAAACGCAGTAAAAACTACTTCACACTGGTTTTCTGTGAGGTTGTGGTATTTCATCGGTCGAGCCGGCCCATTCATGCAACGACAAGAAACCGTTGCGTGGCTCTACCACAGTAAAAATGTAATAATAAAAAATAATATAAAATAACTACACACTACTTAACATCAATATAACATAACTACATAATATACATACCTACATATATTATACCCCATATTCACAGTGAGACAGGTTATACAGAAGACCAAAGAGTATAACCAGCCCCTGCGCATGGCGTTTGTGGACTATGAAAAAGCTTTTGACTCCGTCGAGACCTGGTCTGTTCTAGAGGCCTTGGAAAGGTGCCAAGTCGATTAGCGATATATCGAGGTGTTGTCTGAAAGACGCTGCTAATATGTCCGTAGTAATCCAAAATGGCCAAACTGAGCCTGTCCAGCTGCGACGTGGTGTGCGACAAGGAGATGTTATATCTCCGAAACTTTTCTCCGCTGTGCTGCAGGACATGTTCGGAACGCTAAACTGGAAAGAGCGCAAAATCAATATTAATGGCGAGTACATGTCACACCTACGATACGCAGACGACATCGTCATCTTGGCGGAAACCCTACAAGACCTACAGGAGATGGTGAGCAGCCTGGCTGAATCTTCCAAACACATCGGTCTACGGATGAACTTAGATAAAACCAAGGTCATGTTCAACGAGCTCGTTGATCCGTGACCGGCCGCTGTTAATGGAGTACCTCTCGAAGTTGTTTAGGAATATCTCTATCTGGGACAAACGCTCCAATTAGGCAGTAACAACTTCGAGAGAGAAACCAATAGAAGAATTCAGCTAGGCTGGACAGCATTTGGTGAACTTCGTCAAGTCTTCTCGTCACCCATCCCTCAAAGTCTTAAGTCGAAAGTCTTCGACCAGTGCGTCCTTCCGGTCATGACTTACGGTGCCGAGACGTGGACACGGCTGGACTAGTCCACCGGTTCAAAGTCGCTCAAAGAGCTATGGAAAGGGCTATGCTCGGAGTATCTCTGAAGGACCGCATCAGAAATGATGTAATCCGACAGAGAACCAGAGTCACCGACATAGCCCACCGAATTAGCAAACTGAAGTGGCAGTGGGCTGGTCAGTAGCCGCAGAACTGACAGCCGTTGGAGCCGTAAAGTCCTTGAGTGGAGACCGCGACTCGGTAAGCGTAGTGTAGGACGCCCTGCGACAAGATGGGATGATGACATTTGAAGGCTGGCTGGTGTGGGCTGATGAGAGTGGCCGAAAATCGGGAGACCTATGTCCAGCAGTGGACGAGTGTGGATTGCTGATGATGGTACATACCTACATATATAAATATATTATTAATAAGCACATTGTAAATCAATACAATATATAGCTGTAAACAAAAAAGTAAAATACATAAGAAAAAAATTACTACATATAATATGTTATTTATAATAACTAAATAAATATAAATAAATAAATATTTCACAACATCACATACATTGATCTGACTCCGAGTTAGGTAGCTCAAGCACCTGTGTTACGGATATCAGAATCTACAGTGGGATTACAAATATATACATATAATACTTTTCTTTTGTAAATACATACTTATAATACATAGTAAACATCCAGACCAATACAAACAAACATGTTCGTGCACACAAATGTTTGTACTGTGCGGGGATCGAACCCGTAACCCTTGTATGAGAGGCAGCGTGCACTACCACTGTTCCAATCGGGTCGTCACTCACGGCTGGACTAGTACATAATATAAATATACATATAAGC
Source organism: Marasmia exigua (assembly GCA_019059595.1). Classification (NCBI taxonomy): domain Eukaryota; kingdom Metazoa; phylum Arthropoda; class Insecta; order Lepidoptera; family Crambidae; genus Marasmia; species Marasmia exigua. The sequence goes on from CM032480.1 coordinate 24,972, forward strand.
AATTAAGTCGTACGGAAAGATTAGATGTCAAAAAATGCTTACAAAAATAAATAGTTTATTGTGCTTACTTTGAAATAATTTGTACATTACATAACAGCTAAATAACTACAAATATTTTGATAATAATAACTAAATATTGCAGGTAAGTACAAAACGAATGATTCTTACTTTCCGTACTAGTAAAAACTGTGTTACGGCAAAGTAATAATTCTCGCCTTACTGTTAAGGTACATTTTTAAAGTGACAGTCACTAAGCCTGTCAACCAATCCCGACGAACAAAAAGAAACCAGTATCCAAGTTGTAAACAACTTTGCATAGTATAATCACAAAATGTAGAAGCGACTTTTTTTTTTTTTTATTTAACTTTTAAAACATGCATGCAAGTTTATTAAGTATAATTTAACAGTAATAAAAAATAAAGTAACAATAATAACTAAGTTTCGATTGAGTTTAGAGTATTAGATTGTAAATGATACGTACATATTTATTATTCATGTATGCAACGTGTTTGGTAGGTTGTATTATATTATACATACATATAATCAGATGTAGGTATATGTATACACAAAAATACATACATATTATGAATTATTGTAAGACTAAACTCTTTACATACTGTATGTGAAAAAGTATTTTTTTAATATATATATTTTTACAATAGCTTTTCATTTCATATACCTGTATTTATTATATATGGTTACATATTTATTTTAAATAAATCTTCAGTCTTATTATAATCATTGTCTACTAAATAAGCCCGCAGTGTCTTTTCGCATACATGCCTGTTTTTATTAAATAAAGATACGTGTTTGCTAATGCGATTATATATAAAGGGACATAGAAAATAAGAAAATCCATGTGCGAAACCAGTCTTGCATGCTGGGACTTTATATACCATATGTGGTCTTCTATCAGAGTGATAATCACGACTTGCTGCATGCTGTCTTAAGATTGCTACTTTAATGTAAAGCTGTCTGACAGAAAGAACATTAAATTCTTTATATAATTCGACTGTAGGGTGTCTGAGGCGCTTGAATAGAATTACTTTGAGTAGTATTCTTTGAGCTCTTTCTAATTTTAGTAATGTAGTTTTATGCGCCCCTCCCCACGCAATAATTCCATAAGCAAGCAGTGATTGACAAAGAGTATAGTATACAACTTTGGTGGTGTGGTTGCATCCTAAATGTCTGACTTTTTTAAATAGTGGTATCAACTTACGAATGCGACCTTTTAGGTTATCAATATGCGCTTTCCAATTAAGATTCCTATCAATTAGGACTCCAAGATATTTAATGCTGTCCACCGGAACAAGTGTGTAACAATCACATTTGTCCGAGTTTTTATTATTACACACGTGCGCCTTAAAGGACATGGTAGATATTTGTTGTGTATGAGTAGTATGTATTGAAAAAGGAATAAATTTGGTTTTTATTAGATTAAGGGACAGTAAGTTATTGTTGAGTAATTTCATTATCTCCTGCATACCTTTTTCTGCATATGCTTGTGTGTTTCTCCATGTATTACCTGTAAAGAGTAGCACAGTGTCGTCGGCGTATGATATAATCTTGCAGTTTTGTATATTAGCGTTACATATATCATTCATATAAATTAAAAAGAGAGTTGGACCGAGCACAGAGCCTTGAGGCACACCGTAATTTATGTTCTGTTTGGAACTATATAATTTATCAATTTTAACTGACTGAGTCCGGTCCGATAAATAGTATTTTATTAGATTAAGGGGTTCTCCCCGACCACCAATTTTTTCACATTTATTAAGCAATAATGGAATTGAAACAGTGTCGAAGGCCTTAGCCAGATCCAAGAAAACACCCATGCACTTATGTTTACTATCTAGACTTTTAACTACATGTGTGACCAATTCTTCAACAGCATCAGACGTTGATTTATTTCGTCTGAATCCGAATTGATTTCCAGAGAGTAGATTTTTAGATTCAAGGTAGTTTACGAGCCTACTGTTAATGATTTTCTCCAAAATTTTTGCCAGTGTGGGTAATATTGATATTGGTCTATAATTTGATATGTCTTTAACGTCACCTTGCTTGAAGATGGGAATGACTACTGATTCTTTTAGTAATTTTGGAAACACCCCACTAGATATGCTCAGATTGCAAATATGTGTAATAGGCAATGTCAAAATACTTGCAAACCTTTTCAATAGCCTTGATGAGATATTATCCCAGCCTGTAGAAGCACTATTTTTTAGTGATCTAATTATTTTGAGAACTTCATGTTCATCCGTCTTTAAGAGCACAAAAGAATCCTTTAGACTTCGGTCACTATTGTAGCTCATAATCAGATCTTTTTGTGTTATGTTCGTATTATTAAGTACCTGTTGAGCCAGATTATTTCCTACATTCACAAAATACTTGTTCACAGTATTCAAAGATTTTTCTGGCGTCTGTTCAATTTTAAGAAGATTATTGGACACGTTTATTAGTTTCCTAGGATTTTTTAGACAGCAAACACGCTTTATAGTACTCCATGTTTTCTTAATGTCACATTTATTTTGTTGTAGTTCAGAGATATCATAAGCTTTTTTGAGATTATGTAGTAAATTATTACAGTAATTTCTATAGCGCTTAAACGTCACTTCCAAATTGAGATCATTAGGATTTTTTTTATGTTTTTGATGTAGCCTATCTTTAAACTTTATACACCGCAATAAACCAGGCGTCATCCAAGGTTTAACGGTAGCTTTTCTGCAGGGTACCCTTACCAGGAACGTGGCCTCCTCTATGGCAGTATTAAGAATATTAATAAAAGTTTTTGTCGCAGTATTCACATTCGTTATGTTCTGAAAATCAAACCAATTAACCTTCTGTAGTGTAACAGAGACTTTGTTGTAATTTATTTTATTAATAGTAGTTTTTTCTTTGACAAATGGCGCTAGGTTTGGTTCTAGAATAACTTCCAAGTGAACCATATCATGATCAGTGACCGAGGACTCACAAACCATTGTTAACGTTTTATATTAAGACTTTCCAAAACAGTGATCCAGACAGCTGTTGCCACGAGTCGGTATTCTGTGAGTTAATAATAGACCATGCATTGCAAGAGTATCCATGTAATTTTCTGATCTATGATCAGAGTTAGATGTGGAAATATCAATATTAATGTCGCCTATCATGAAAAATATTAGGGATGTATTTTAGGTCATGTAAAAGCGAGTCAATAGAATTTAGGAAGTTAACAGGAGAAGCAAAAGATGGTGATCTATATACACATATAAATGAATAATTAACCCCGATTTTAACTATTAAACAGTCAGAGTCCTCAGTCACCGGTTCATAGACAGAAACATCCGGAACATTTTGTCGGACATAAACAACAACGCCACTGTTTTGATTGAAATTTCTGGTATTACTATAATAATTGTAATCCGGTAAGTCAGGTATAATGTCACAATTCTTTAGCCAACATTCTGTTAGTACGATGACATCATATTCAATTTCAGTTCTTGCTAGAAACACCTCAAAGCTATTAAAGTTTTTGTTTATACTTCTCACATTCTGTGTTAAGATTTTAAGAGAGTTATTAATATCAGTTCTATGAATACGAAAATCACCCGGATCACCAACCAATGCCGAAACACCAACGCTGAGTTGATCAACGTCAGTGGCAAATTCTTCGAAATCATCCATTTTTATTTATATATAGTAGATAATAATTAATGTTCTGATTTAGTTGGTGATTATTATTCGTATAGACGTGGACTAAGATTAGACTGATACAGTAGTTATATAGATGTAATAAATATATTAAATAGTTTCTAGTGTAAGCGCATGCAGTAAGAATATTTAAAAACTTGATATTTGTCTCATAGTTACCCAATCGAAACAGGAACACAGTAAAAATAATAAAGTTAGCCAAAGAAAGTAGTATAAAAAAGCAAAAATAGAAGAACAGCATTAGAATGTCTATATAAAACACCATAAAATAAATGTAATAGGCACGCAGTCACGCAGATGCCGCACGCAGACTTTCAACGTGTTTACAAGATTTTAATACCAGGGCTGGCTGTCCATCAGTCTTACGAACTAATACATTTCCTCGTGATGTCCAGCAATATTTGTAAATGCCGTCCTTGACAAGATCTCGTGCAGCGGCCAGAATTTTTCTATTCATAGATGTCAAAGCTTGCGAGATATATACCGGTTGACGATCTCCATCAAGTCCAAAATGTTTTGAATTGAGTTTACAATCTCTGTTATCTGCATTGAAATTTTTGGAAGTCTTGATCAGCTTCTCTTTATCACTATAGTCTTTGAACTCAATGATGATAGGCGAGTTGTTCTTCCCTTTCCTGTAGCACTGAGCTATTTCAGTGGCATGGGGGAGTTTAAGGCTGTCATATAGTGAGGAAATAAGTGTGTTTAGGTTTTCCTTTTCCTGTCTCGGAACATTTCTGACTTCAACAATGTTCCTGTTACGATGCCTCTGTAGGTCATTGAGCTGGCTTTCTAGCTCATCAATACGTTCTAATGCTATATCATGCTTAGTTTCCAGTGTAATGAATTTATCGCTGAGCTGTTTGAGATGTGCAGTATTAGCTTGCAAAGATTCCAGAATTTCTGTGTTTGATCTCATAACTTGAGTTATCTGAACTTTCATGTCACTCACTTCAGCATTAAGCATTTCTTTAAAGGATTTCATTAGCGATTCTTACGTACCCTTTTCTTGAATTAATGCTTATTCAGTGAGGTTCATTGCTAGGTACTTGACTTTATGTTTCTAAACCTGACGGTAGTTCGTCAGGTCTGGAGACATAAAACCTCCACCAATCCTCTCTTAAAGTAATAAATAGTGGCCTCCACCGACAACTTAATTTTCTAAGGAAAGACAATCATGCGAAAACTGATAATAAACAAGTCGACACGTTTACTGCCCCATAACAAGAATTGGTAATGGTTGCCATAAAACCACCGAAGTACCCGACGTCCATCTCTTCTGTTTAGAGAAGCGCACAGTGAGCGACTTGGTCACTATAAATGCTTTTTTAATGTGATAGGGGGCAGACAAACAGACGGATAACTTGATTGTAAGCGATTCATCATCATCATCATCATCAGCCTATCGCAGTCCACTGCTGGACGTAGGCCTCTCCAATTGTTCGCCACTGTAATCTATCCATGGCTTCTCGCATCCAGCTCTTGCCAGCCATCCTGCGCAGATCGTCCCCCCGCCTAGCCAGAGGGCGCCTTACATTCCGTTTGCCAAAACGCGGTCTCCACTCTAGAACTTGTTTACCCCATCGGTTGTTGGTTCTGCGGCTAATATGGCCAATCCACCTGTGAGGGCCATTTATGCCGAAGCGTGGCTCTGGCAAAAATATCAAAAACCGGCCAAGTGCGAGTCGGGCTCGCGCACAAAGGGTTCCGTAGCAGCAAATATACATTATAAAGATTTTATATCATCGCGGATTTTTAAAGGTGTACAATACTGTAGGATATTTTTTGATCTATCTTATAAGGTTCAGCCATCGTTTTCAGTGTAAGCACAATAACTTAACCAAAATTACAGTTAAATCAACCTATCTCAAAAACTATAAGAGATACTTTGATCAAACCAAAAATCGTTGAAAGAGTTAATTAGCATGCATCACCTCTATTTTTTTTAGAATTTTATACCCCGTAGTTATAAAAATAGAGGGGGGGGACATACTTTTTACGACTTTGAGAGCTGATATCTCAAAAACCGTTCACTTTAAGAAAAATGTTTTTTAGAAAACTTTATATCATTTTAAAAGACCTTTCCATTGATACCCCACACGGGTATGTACATCGAAAAAAAAAAATTCATCCCTCAGTTACATGTATGGGGGGCCCCACCCCCAATTCTTTTTTTTACTATTTAGTGTCATATTTTTGTAGCGGTTTATACAACACATATTCCCATCAAATTTCATCACTGTAGTACTTATAGTTTCCGAGTAAATCGGCTGTGACAGACGGACAGACGGACAGACGGACAGACGGACATGACGAAACTATAAGGGTTCCGTTTTTGCCATTTTGGCTACGGAACCCTAAAAAAGGTTAGTAGTATCAAGGCGCGGCGAGGGCTTTCATCCTTATGTGGTAGAACTACCCCTTATCCGCACGAAGCGATTTGCTTCCACATTGATAATGCGGAATGGAACTCCCTGCCGAGGTCTGTTTTTCCTGACCACTATAATCTGGACATCTTTAAGGCAAGAGTGAACAGGCATCTTTTAGGCAATCGCGTATCATCCTAGACCTCATCGCCGCTTTCCATTAGGTGCGATTGTGGTCAAGCGTTAGCCTATTGACCAAAAAAAGAAAAAAAAGTTTTTTTTTATGAGAAAGGGAGCCAAACGAGCGAGCGAGGGAACTATGAAAGTGTTTCGCGAAAAATAATAATAATAATAATTCTCACAACATCTCATACGTTGACCTGATTCCGTACTAAGTAGCTTAAGCACTTGTGTTACAGATATCAGACAACCGAGGAACACAAATATATACTTAAATACATATATTACACCCAGACACCGAACAAACACAAGTGTTCATCGCACGAATGTTTGTCCAGGGTAGGGATCGAACCCACGACATTTGGCGTACGAGGCAGGGTCACTACCAATTGCGCCATCCGGTCAGTCGAAAATAGAACCTTTTTTTACTCATCAGGTCATCAAAAAACGAGAGAACAGCTATTATCTAGGTAAGCTTTTGCCCGTGAGAGTGCTACGCTTCGCCACGCTTGCGCGGCCGGCCTCACCAGAGTGACACCACAGCATCACAGACAGCCGGCGCTTTGTTTCGCCTAGTTAGTAAGGGGACCCGAGGCAAAATAGGGAGTGATTTCACTAATGTTGCGGGTGTTCATAAGCGGCGGTAATTATCATCATCATACATTTCAGCCAATAGACGTCCACCACTGACGATGACGACACGTTTGGAACAGTGGTAGTGAACGCTGCCTTTGGTCCAAGGGTTGCGGGTTTGATCCCCGCACAGTACAAACATTTGTGTGTACGAACATGTCTGTTTGTATTGGTCTGGGTGTTTGTATGTATTATAAGTATGTATTCACAAAAAAAAGTATTATATGTATACATTTATAATTCCGCTGTTGATTCTGATATCCGTAACACAGGTGCATGAGCTACCTATCTCGGAGTCAGATCAATGTATGTGATTATTTATTGGAATATTTATTTATTATTTAAAACCACTGGGCATAAGCCTCCCTTAATACTCTCCACACAGATCGGTCCTGTACCGCTCGCATCCAAAGGTTCCCGCGATCTTCACCAGATCATCGGTCCACCTTGGCCTGCCACGACTGTGACTTCCTATACGTGGCCTACGCTCAAGAAAATACTTTTCCAGCCCGACGCGACAGCTATTCTCCTCGCAATTTGTCCTGCCCATCTTCAATCGCTTCACATCAAACAGCTCGTCGCTACTTGTGGTAACTTTTTCAGCCACCACAAACTCAGTGTGCGAACAGGCTTACAGTCCTCGGAATGGCGACCAAATTATTTCTCTGATGATGCCATCTTAGTGGAGTTTGTCTTAATAATGAGGCTTATTTAGATCGGCCGATGATGAAAATGAATGGGGACGAATGAATCTTTGTCTTGTAACTAAAGCAGTAGGAATCATTAGATATTGCCAGAATTAATCATACTTGTCGCGCCTTTGAATGGGTGCCTGTCTTTATTCTAGTTGTTAATTTGGGAGTCTCCTTTTGATTATTGTAGATTCGTTTTAAGTCGAATTAATTTATTTGTAACGGTTAAGTTAAATGAATTAAAATAAAAAAAATCTTTATTCAAATTAGGTCCATAAGGAACACATGAATGTCACAATAGGTACACATATTATCATCTACAGCTGGTTCGGAATGTCGATTTCTGCTGAGAAAACACCAGCAAAAAGCTCAGTAGTTACTCTTAACAAATATTTATGATGTTACAGAGTTTTAATTGAGAAGAGAACAAAATGTTATTATCAAAGTCAACAGACTACTTTTATAAAGAATAACTCACCAATATGTAGAAATTATTGTTTAATCACATGTATAATTCAATCACAATTTAATTTTCAACTGGACATATGCTACCTAGATTTAGGCACTATGATTTTAGACCTAGAACAATTAATTAACTGTCAGAATAACGGCGTATTAGAACTCGATCTTCACTCCTCGGCGACTGCAGCAAAAGTGAGCTGCCACTTCGTTAGCTCACGCTTAACGACTTTTTGGCGCCAACTCGACGCGCTCACCCGCCGACCAATCAGAGCGCTCACTCGCTGGCCAATCAGAAAAATGTACGCAGACGCTTCACCGGAAATCAATTGAATTTTTGCATGGCGACAACACTATGAATGACAACTCAAAAGACTAATCGATTAACATGACCAAGAATCCTTATCATTTAAATAGTCTTGTACACTATTGTAACCTTTCTTCATTGGTCAGGATTTAATATGAGGCTTAAACATAACCAGTGATAGGTTAATGATATTTTGTGACAGCTGAATATCTTAATACCAACAAATAAATAAATAACCAATTTCATGAAGTCTCGGAATGTACAAAGGTAATCTTACATTATTTGGTTTCTCTTTTAAAACAGGGATTCATGTGTTCATTACCGTGGATAAGCCACGCTATTTCTATGCTAGAGGCGACCAATAAGCAAGCGAATCATTTGATGGAAAGTCATCAACGCCGCCCTGCGCAACTGCGAATATGTAACTGACTGAATATGTATATGTCACTTTTATAATTAATTCAGTAAGGCTATCTCTGAAGAGAGGTAGTTTTGTGGCTAGTCAGTTGCAAAATAACGACTGCGCCTGGGGTCCCGGGTTTGATTTCAGGTTCAGGCCATAATAATGTATGTTAATTCAATGTCCAAAATGTCAGCCCCTAGTGGACAATACGGTAAAAAAATATGTTAGCATTTTTATACACTTTTCGAATAGAAACGAGAAAAAAGATGACCCATCTTTTATTTTTATCATTAAATGTTTGTTTGTATTAAAAGATTTATTTTTTAAAGTATCTATAAATATGCCGGAAGTGACGCATTGTGATGTCGGTGCTATTTATGTCTTGGTGTTGCTCTTATGAGACAAATCTGCCAATGTCATTATTAAAGAGACATGTTCGCTATTGGTTAATGATTATGATTGCTGGCATAAATTAAATGATCCACGTTTTATACAACCTTGATATTTTTGCACATAATAAACAAAACATATTAAAAAGGCAGTTGAATGATCGTGACTAAAATCCTACCAACATGACAGCGGAAATTACGTAATCCAAGCAACTTCCGGTTTTGGTGAAATATTTCCAAGGAAAAGATGTGGTGATAAAATAAGACCCGAATTTAATCTAGAGATGAGAATGTCCAGGTCTATGGACTAAATTATTTATTGTGGGGTAAAATAAGCTAGGTTGGAACAGTAATTTGTAATAATAAAATTGTAAGTTGGATTTCTACGCCGTGTGGTCCCCGGCAGAGTAGAATAGGCCAACCTAGGCATAAACATCAGCACCCAGAGAAGGAAAACTCTGCATTTATATCAAACCCTCGCCAACCCGTCTGCCAAGCGTGGTGAGTATGGCAATTACCCCTCATGTGATTGAGGGAGGCCCGTGCCCCAGCAGTGGGGACTTTAATGGACTGACGATGAAGTTGGATTTCAAAGAATATGGTCACGTAAAGTATCAGCTTATATACTGTCCCACTGCAGGGCAAACGCTTCCGACATAGAAATCTAGTCTAATCTAAGCTACTATGGTCGAATTGGGCGTAATCACCACGCGTGCCTAATTGGGATTGGTGATCACAATGCAGAGCTATGTTCGAAAAATTCGAAACATATCTTTGATCGACCCGGTAATCGAACCCAGAACTCCGAGTTCGCGGCCTGGTACATAAACCACTAGACTAACAGGGAGAATATGGTTGGTTCGTATGATATAAATTGGTAAATAAATTTAATTGAGATCACATCATAAACATTGGTAGTTGATATGTTTATAGCAATTGTATGCAATTAACTCTTAAGTAAATAACGTACTTAAAATTTCATCTCGTGTTCAGGTGGGACTCGAACCCACATCTTCCACATTCCGGGTGGCTGTTCTACTAGCGAGAGACTATCGACAGCTCATGTCGAATCAAGCACTTACAAACGTCAGCTTAGTAACGCATTCAGCGGTCTAATTGGTAGAACCACCTCCCGGATCGTGGAAGATGTGGGTTTGATACCCGCCTGAGTGAAATGTTTAAGTGCGTATCTGCGTGCAAGTCGAGCAAAAAAAGCGGCACGGCCGTACCATCCTTTTCTCTCTTCAA
>CM032480.1:43313-56325 GCA_019059595.1 Marasmia exigua
CTATATTATATTTTTGTTATAGCAATGTAATGCAATCCATTCTTAATATACAGTTCATGGGGATTCTTCTTCTTTGAGTGCCTCTTCAGTTCTGAAAGTTGGCCGTCAGCTTTCCAAAATCCTCTCTGTTAATTGCGAGACGAAACAGTCGTTCCACAGATGGCGTTAGTGTCCTAACGATTTGTGATGCATATATAAATAAAAAGCGGACTGTAGATTGAATAGGGCCTGCAATCTGCCGGTTGATTTACAAAGAATAGGTCAGACGCGAAGGCTAGTATCGGCGGTGGGGGTCCCAGGCAGAGTGTGCGATGCTGCGTCGCAGGGGTCATCCGCGCCGGCCGCTGTGACGTCACTCTTGCACTGTGTCCCGCACCCCTCCTTCCGCGCGCACGACGATGTTGCTCCAACAGATGCGATGCCAGTTTACACCCTTATCGCTCATGTCATACTTAGATATCGTGCGTGTATGGGGGTTCAGGCACATACAAATTTCGTCGGCTTAGTAACGCATTCAGTGATTTAGTTTAGACCTGGGAAAAACGTATCTTTCAAAAGATTGAAACATTTGCATCTGGATCAGTGCAGAGATGCGGACCAGTGAAACCCTTCATTTGGAACATCGACTCTCAGATATATCCGTGATTCATTCCGATCATTCGGATCATTCGCCTCACTCGGATCATTCAGCTCATTCGGATAATTCGGCTCATCGGATCAGTCATCTCATTCGGAACATTTTTTTTTATGCTAGAGGCAACAAACGAGCAAGTGAGTCACCTGATGGAAAGCAATTATCGCCGCCCATTAACATCCGCGAAATCGCTAATGCGTTGCCGGCCTTTTTAAAAAGGATTACGCTCTTTGCTTGAAGGTCCCTAAGTCATAGCCGTCGGAAAATACTCCCATAGGTAAACTGTTCCACAGAACTGAGGTAAGTGGTAGAAAGTTCCGCGAAAAACGCACAGTATTAGACCGCCATCCATCGAGATGATGAGGATGGAATGACAATCGCTTGCGTGTGGTTCGATGTTAGAATTCAGCTGCAGGGAGTAGTTCCTCAGAGACCCCATGATAGATGCGGTATAGAATGCTGAGAGAGGTTATATCCCGCCGCAGTGCTAGAGGATCAAGTCGACTAGAGAGAGTCAAGTCACCATTTGACAGACATTTGAAGACATTTGGTTCAATCGAACTCAAGATCTAATCTATTTGAGTCGAATGATACATTCGGAGTGAACATTAGAGATTCGGAACTATGTATCATTTAGATGAGTCGTTTCAGTAAAAAGTTACACACATGTAATTGGTAGAATGGCCACTCGAAATGTGGAAAAAATGGGTACAAATGCCACCTGAACACGCGATGACATTTTTAAGTACGTTATTTACTTAATCACTTTTATCATTGGTCGCCAAAACAGGTTTAATTTAGATGTTAATTATAATCCCATACGTTAATAAATACTCTTCGCAGTAGATTTAACAAGGGCTTATACAGGGTGTTACCCAATTACAGTGAATGTTGAATGCTGATACACGAGCATGATTTGCAAGTAATCCACATCGTTTGGAGCCAGAGATTCCACTCATTCGGGTTCAATTTGATATGGGTTCAGTTAATGCTCGAGTTTTGTAGCGGTGTAATTAGACAAATTAAGTAGGTTGGTTTTGATGGTAGCTTTTGTAGGGTTGAATTCATGTACTAACAGCTACGACTTAGGGACCTTCAAGGGAACAGCGTAGGTACTCTTTTTTAAAAAGGACGTCGACATATTCTTAAGTGATCTCTCTCTCTCTGATTTCGCGGATGTTCATGGCCGGCGTAGATTACTTTCCATCAGGTGACTCGATTGCTCTTTGTCGCCTCTAGCATAAAAAATATATATCACGGTTATTCTTTATAATATGAAATGTATAGATATTTTTATAGCAATTTTTGCAATTCTTAACGCACTTCAAAATTTCATCTCGTGTTCAGGGGGAATCGAACCTACATTTTCCACATTCCCGGTGGCTGTTCTACCAATTAGACCACTGAAAGCGTTACTAAGCCGATGATGTCATTTTTAAATACGTCATTTACTAAGTGAATGATATGTTGTATGGATTTATTTATTTATTCTTATTTTTTCGGATTATAGGCTAACGTTTGACCACAATCGCACCTGATGGAAAGCGACGGTGAGGTCTAGGAGGATACGCGTTTAAGGCGACAACAAGGGTTCCGTAGCCAAATGGCAAAAAACGGAACCCTTATAGATTCGTCATGTCTGTCCGTCTGTGTGTCCCTCCGTATGTCACAGCCACTTTTCTCCGAAACTATAAGAACTATACTCTTGAAACTTGGTAAATAGATGTATTTTGTTAACCGTATTAAAAGGCTGCCCTCAAGGTGGGGTCATATATATATATATATATATATATATATATATATATATATATATATATATATATCTTTCCTGATCCTGTCCGCTGCCCGTTGGCATCCTTGACAGTTGTCAATGGGTGCGCTTTTACCGTTGAGATTACCTTGCAGAGTCTCATTCCTTCTGGAATGCTGCCGATGGATTCACAGTGTTCTCTTCAGGCCTTACGTTTGGCTTTCCGCACAGCTTTATTATAATTGGTCAAACATCGTGCATAGCTCCCGTAGTCTTTTGTTGACCTGGCGTTATTAAACGCCCTTCTGGTTTCCTGCCGCAGCTTGACCATTCTGGCGTCCACCATGGTACCTTTTTAGCCCTAAGTTCCTTTTCAGGGCAGTTGTTAGTCCAAGCTGTGCTCACAGCCCGCACCAAATTGTCTGCTGCAAGCTCTATGACTAGTGAGGAATTGAGCTTACCTTTAGAATCCTTGAGATCTTCCCGCAGATCACTCCTGTAACTTTGCCAGTCTGTGTTCCTAGGATTCCTTTTACGAAGCACTGGAGCTGATACCAGCGTCCTGTACTCAAAGCACACATAATTATGATCAGATAAGGTTATCTCATCAGAAATATGCCAATTAACAATCTTCGAGCTGGCCCTATTATTGGCTAACGTGATGTCAATTACCTCCGCTCGTCTGCAGTCTACGAACGTTGGCCTATTACCTTTATTTAGAATGTGCAAAGAAGTACTTACCTCATATTCCAGTAGTTTCTCTCCCCTCACATTTACATCCGAGCTTCCTCAGACCGTGTGGTGTGCGTTGGCATCGCATCCCATGATTAGGTCCAAGTTCTCCCGGCTGCCATATTCAACAAGGTCCTTGATCCTGCCAGATACAACTTTCTTGTCCGTATAGTCGAAGTATGCAGAGGTCAGAATAACCGTATCCTGCCCTCCGCTCCCCCTCACGTTGACCTTTACCGCCGTAAGGTCCCTAGAGCACTTTCTGAGGAAACCAAACAGTCCTTCAATAGCGGGGAGACGAAGAGGGAACAGCCGAGGGAAGCTAACCAAATGGGGGAGCAATCCAACGCTGCAACCTCCTGTCACACGCACAAGAGGAAGAGGCGCAGTGGCTGTGCTATACGGAAGAGGAGAGAGCTACAGCGACAGCAGGCAGTAGCGCCTGATGCAGCCCCTTCCAAAAGGGTCAGGGAAGAGAGCGACGAAACCGCTCAGGTCCAAGTTGGCGACACGAAACGTGCCAAGACCCACGGTGACTCCTATAGGGAGGCGCTGACCGGTGTCAAGATGGCAATAGTCGCCGACAACTACCCAGACACAATGCTTACGCAAGACCTGATGGATCCCATCCAGGCTGCGATGTGGGGCATGTTGGAAGACACTCCGGATCCCCTTCCGGTTGTCACACCAGGTGCACTGTTGGCAGGAGTACTGCACGTTACGTGTGAGGGGGAGAAAGCTGTGGAGTGGCTTCGCGGTCTCAACGGAAATACCGTTGGGAGCGTGAAGCTTAAAGTGGTCAGCGCCAAGGAGCTTCCAAAGCCAATCAAAATGGCTTGGAAGACCAGGAATACCTGGTGTTTAGACACCTCCAGGGTGCTGAACATGCTGCAGCGCTTCAAGGGGTTGAATTACGGACCTGCGAGTGGAAGGTGCTGGACATGAAGGTCGAGGAAAAGCACACGAGACGCATCATCCTGATGGACAGTGTGTCTGCAAGGGTTGTCAGGGAGAAGGACTACTGTCTCCATGCTGGGCTAGACAGGAGTACCTTCAAGCTGCTTGATGACCCAAATAGGCAGAAGGAGCCTGTCGAAGGGAGTGAGGGAGCAGAAGCTCCTTCTGTAGTAGGCCAGCGGGAGGAAAATGATAGGGTGGAGGAACCTGCTGCTGGAGGCGAGGTGGCTCCGTCCATCTGCACCTCATCGCCCTGCGCGTCTCCGAGGACTGACGACATCATAGGCCAAATTGACGAACTGGGTCTGTCGTCGCCGGTTGGCGCTGAGGAGATGGGGGACATGGACGTTGCTGAATGCGAGGGAGGCGGCCAATAATGGCAGCCTCAGTTAACGCCGCTACCACACTGGACCTAATGGCGGGAATAAGGTGCGTACAAATCAATCTTCGTCACTGCATCGGGGCAACGGCCATCTTGGCACGCCACCTGCAGATGAATAAGTACGATTTTGCATTGATCCAAGACCCTTATATAAGAAAGGGAAGGATTAGTGGCTTGGGTGGAACGGGAGGGTTAATTTTTCACAACTGTACCATTAATGATATGAGGACTTGCGTCTACGTCAGGAATGGCATAGATGCAATGCCCTTATACAATTTCTGTTCTAGGGACCTTACGGCGGTAAAGGTCAACGTGAGGGGGAGCGGAGGGCAGGATACGGTTATTCTGACCTCTGCATACTTCGACTATACGGACAAGAAAGTTGTATCTGGCAGGATCAAGGACCTTGTTGAATATGGCAGCCGGGAGAACTTGGACCTAATCATGGGATGCGATGCCAACGCACACCACACGGTCTGGGGAAGCTCGGATGTAAATGTGAGGGGAGAGAAACTACTGGAATATGTGGTAAGTACTTCTTTGCACATTCTAAATAAAGGTAATAGGCCAACGTTCGTAGACTGCAGACGAGCGGAGGTAATTGACATCACGTTAGCCAATAATAGGGCCAGCTCGAAGATTGTTAATTGGCATATTTCTGATGAGATAACCTTATCTGATCATAATTATGTGTGCTTTGAGTACAGGACGCTGGTATCAGCTCCAGTGCTTCGTAAAAGGAATCCTAGGAACACAGACTGGCAAAGTTACAGGAGTGATCTGCGGGAAGATCTCAAGGATTCTAAAGGTAAGCTCAATTCCTCACTAGTCATAGAGCTTGCAGCAGACAATTTGGTGCGGGCTGTGAGCACAGCTTGGACTAACAACTGCCCTGAAAAGGAACTTAGGGCTAAAAAGGTACCATGGTGGACGCCAGAATGGTCAAGCTGCGGCAGGAAACCAGAAGGGCATTTAATAACGCCAGGTCAACAAAAGACTACGGGAGCTATGCACGATGTTTGACCAATTATAATAAAGCTGTGCGGAAAGCCAAACGTATGGCCTGGAGAGAACACTGTGAATCCATCGGCAGCATTCCAGAAGGAATGAGACTCTGCAAGGTAATCTCAACGGTAAAAGCGCACCCATTGACAACTGTCAAGGATGCCAACGGGCAGCGGACAGGATCAGGAAAGGAGACTCTAGCAGTAATGCTCAACACACACTTTCCAGATTGTATTGTGATAGATAAGGAACAGGAGGACCCGACAAGCTTGGTTGAAGAACAATACCGTACAACCAAAGCAGATTGGGATACTGCAAGGAAGGTGGTAGATGAGGGTAAGGTTGCATGGGCTTTGAACAGTTTTCAGCCGTTCAAATCACCTGGTCCTGACTCGATCTATCCCATTATACTTCAGCAGGGTGTTGGAATCTTGAATCCACACCTGTGTAGACTGTATAGGGCCTCCATTGCCTTTGGATATATTCCGAAGACATGGAGACGAGTTAAGGTCATCTACATACCGAAACCAGGAAAAGTAGACTATGAGGAAGCTAAGGCATTTCGGCCAATTAGTCTCGAATCGTTCTTTTTGAAAACCCTGGAGAAGTTAGTAGACAGACATGTAAGGGAGGGAATGCTAAATAGACTTCCTCTCCACAGGCTACAGTGTGCCTATCAGAAAGGAAAATCCACTGAGACAGCATTGCACTATGTAGTAAGCAGAGCGGAACAAGCTTTAGAGAGCCAGGAAATATGCATTGGCGCATTCCTGGACATAGAGGGAGCATTCGATCGAACCACCTTTGATGCCATAAAAAGGCATCGACAAATCATGGCATAGAACCAACTATTTGTAGGTGGACAGACAGCATGCTCAAGGGCAGAATAATTAGTTCTGAGTTAATGGGAGAAGAAATAAGAGCGATGACTACAAAAGGCTGCCCTCAAGGTGGGGTCCTTTCACCACTCCTATGGTGCCTAGTAGTTGATTCGCTCTTAGAACTACTAAACAAAGGTCCGTACTTAACGGTCGGATATGCGGATGATTTGGTGATACTTATTAATGGTAAATTCCCAGATACGGTATCTCATCTCATGCAAGGGGCCCTAAACATAGTGGAAGAATGGTGTGGAAGTAACCATTTATCCGTCAATGTAGGGAAAACAACTGTGGTGCCGTTCACTAGAAAGAGGGACCTGACGGGGTTAAGGGCTCTCTTTATGAATGGATCGCAGATACCATGGTCAACGGAGGTGAAGTATCTGGGTGTAATCTTAGATAAAGAACTGACGTGGAAACCTCATGTGGACAAGACCATAGAAAAGGCCCAAAGGGTCTTCAATATGGTTCGTTCTACGTATGGGAGGACCTGGGGGATGAAGCCCAAGGTAATCAAATGGCTATACATGATGATAATAAGACCAATAATTACGTAAAGTAGCATCGTCTGGTGGCCAAGGTCTAAACTAGAAACATGCAGGAAGGCGCTGTCAAAAGTGCAGCGACTAGCCTGTATGGCAGTCACGGGGGCGTTCACTACAACGCCAACGGCAGCGATGGAGGTCTTGCTGGATCTACCACCATTGCACATTATAGTTGAGGTAGAAGCCATGAAGGCACTAAATAGACTATCTGTGCATGGGCTATGGAGTGTCGACTTGCCTGTAACTCGACACACGAAATTGGAGATCTCAAGGGACCTCAGAGGAATATTAAGCATGGGTTGCGACAAAATGCAGCCATTGCACATATTCAAAAGGAACTTTAAAATCACGGTCCCTACGAGGGATGAATGGAGACAAGGTCTACAATACCCCGATAAGGACAGTCTCATATGGTACACCGATGGTTCCAAAATGGAATCGGGATCGGGCGCTGGTATCTACTCTAATGGATGTAGCATAAGTCAAAGCATGGGCAAATATGTGACGGTTTTCCAAGCGGAAACTTACGCTATAATTGCTTGTGCACAGGAGATTGTAAACTGCAATGTCGTGGGGAAAACTGTTTACATTCTCAGTGACAGCCAAGCTGCGCTTAAGGCCCTGAACTCATACAGGGTAGACTCCAAGCTAGTTCTGAACTGTGTGAAGACTCTCAATAAACTTGGCAGACAGAACACGGTCAAGCTAGTATGGGTGCTAGGACATGAAGGGGTTCTCGGGAACGAGGCAGCCGATGAACTGGCTCGTAAGGGCTCAGAACGGAGATTTGTTGGACCTGAGTCATTTGTGGGACTCTCCGCGAGTACCGTTAGGTCAGCTTTTGATGCACATGGCAATGAAAAACGAAACCTGGAGTGGCAAGCAACAGTTGGACTGGAGCACTCCAAAAAATTCATTGGAAATATGGCCACGGGATTCAACAGTAAGTTGTGCAGTGTCGATAAGGGCCAAATGCGTCTGCTCGTGGGAGCATTCACAGGACACTTTGACACTAATGACTTCCTGTGCAAAATGGGACTGGCCAGCAGCACTACCTGTAGAGCCTGTGGCGAACAGGACGAGTCCATATCACACCTGCTGTGTGAATGCGACGCGTTGGCAGGCATGAGAATGAGGCTGATGGGCTTAGCTTATCCTAGCCCAGAAGATTACAGGCTACTCCCCTTGAAGTGTATAGTGCATCTAATGCAATATATTCACAGGGAGATAGTAGGAATATAGGGTAATGGGGATGACACAAAAGATCCCATTGGGTCGAAGTGTCGCTGGCTATTCCTAGTCAGCCCCCAATAGCAAGATAAGATAAGAAGGGAATAGATAGCACTTGTGTTTGCGCATACACTTGAGCACTATAATATATACCGCGTTCGTGGCTGATCGTTGAAATTGGATATTATTCCTGCGGGGAAACTCTCAGAATTTGCGAGAGGGAGGTTGTTAACAAAATTATACAGATATACACCGTTTTTTATCGTTTACATCCCAAAAATCTCAAAATAGGTATCGTGAATGAAGTCCATTTTGCATGTTAGATCAACAAAATAAGCGAAAAAAAAACAGCTGTTACATATATTATTGCCGGGTGGATATTCTATTTCGTATGGAACAGCAGATTTTTTTCACTTATTTTGTTGACCTAACATGGACTTCATTCATGGTACCTATTTTGAGGTTTTTGGGATGTAAACCATAAAAATATTACAGTGTATATTTTGCATGTTAGATCAACAAAATAGTAAAAAAAAACCTGTTCCATACATTATTGCGGGGTGGATATTCTATTTTGTATGGAACTAGTGATTTTTTTTCGCTTAGTTTGTATTTTGTTGATCTAACATGCTAAATGGACTTCATTCACGATACCTATTTTGAGGTTTTTGGGATGTGAATGATAAAAATATAACGTTATATACACACAAAACCAAAAATTATATATATAAAACCTTGCATCACCAGTTTCTGGTGAATTATGAGAGCTACATTAATATTTATACCACCTCTGGTACACCTTTACCGGCAATGATTTCTGATTTCTGATAAATCATTATGTAAATTAACCACAAAGTAGACGAGTAATTATAATAATTCTCGTAAATTGTAATGTATTACTTCCATTTTACTGAAATTTGTGGTAAAAATTCCAGTATGAACTTTATCCTCCAACCGACCGCCGAACGCTACAGCGGCCAATCTCAACGATCAGCTACGTACACAGGATATTATAATGTTCAAGTGTGTGCGCAAACACACTCTATTCTCTTACCCTTATATTCCGACGGGACACAACCGTGACACGACCGGAGAGGGATCGGGCGCAGGACCAAGAGGCACTGGGGTACAAGACCGCCAACTTCCAAACTCCGGCAGACGAGCAGATGGATCACGGTAAGCGGTTGCCGTCGCCCATAGACACCCGTGACACCAGTGGGGTTATAAGTGCGCTGCCAACCTTTAAACTCCCCTTTCCCCCTGGATTGGGCCTCCGGTACCCTCACTCATGCCGTGAAACACAGCACAGACGTGTAGATTGCAAATTACCAGAAGGATCACCAAATCGTAAGCGATTGCCGGGTGTCTATGAGTACTCATAGACACCCGGTGGAGTGATTATAGATTATCTGCATTATGGTTAGCGGCTTTTGCGAGACTTCTCCATCTTTCTCTGTTTGTGGCACTGTATGTACATTCAATTAAGGAGCACTTTGTAGCAGACTTGATATTGTCTGTGCGCCTTGTTGGTTTACCCCAGGAGCGTTGACCTTCCACTCTTCCCTGTACTCTTGAGCTCTCGTTTCGGATGATAAGTCCAAACATGGTGATGGTTTTCGCACTTGCACAATCGACGAAAGAAACGTTGGTGCGGTAAGCTGTCCATTTCAATCTGAGCACGAGCCTCCAACACCACATCCCGAGGGAGTCACAAATACTAATTATTTTATTCGCCTAAGGACCCTCGCCCCCCCACGGGTCCAACTAGGGAACCCCAATGGATACACCTAAGGACCCCCCCCCCCCCCATGGGTCCAACTAGGGAACCCCCTACGGAACCCCCAAGGATCCACCTAAGGAACCCCCCACGGTTCCACCTAAGAAACCCCAATGGATACACCTAAGGACCCTACCCCCCACGGATTAACTAGGGAACCCCGTACAGAACCCCCACGGTTCCACCTAAGGTACCCCAATAGATACACCTAAGGACCCCCCCCCCCCCCCCCGGTCCAACTAGGGAACCCCCTACGGAACCCCCAAGGATCCACCTAAGGAATCCCCCACGGTTCCACCTAGGGAACCCCCTACGGAACCCCCAAGGATCCACCTAAGGGACCCCACATGGATCCCCCTAATGAACCCTCAACCGAATCACCTAACAGATTCACCTACAAATGCTGTGACATACCAACAAAGAATCAATGAAATCATTTACAAAACGGTATATAGTTTAAAAACATCGATTTAATATTACTGAATATAGACCGATTCGCCAATATATAGTTTCAGAATCCGATATCAGATATCGATATATAGTTTCGATTCGATATTGCATAAACCCGATATTACCCATCGCTATGCTATGAGGCTGTAGTACCATTCTAGTTAAGCTGGCCCATTGCGAAGCATGGCTCTCTTACGGTAAGCCAACTGCCGTCGTATGCGTAAAGTACTAAGCAGACCTTTTACGGAATAAAATAAAAGAGTATGTTTTATTTGCCATTTATCTTTGTCAGACGTCATTCGAGCATCTATTTTATGTCATCAATCACACTGGATAGGTCCGCCTATCTTGTTCTCAGGTTATCTGGGGTCAGCGCAGTATTTTTTGACTTCGAAACACCCCGGTCACGGTCTAAGGGCCATCTATTGGTTTTTAAATCATTTAACACAATCATAGTTTTAGGATACAATTAATAATGGTATAAAGATTATATTGTTTCAGATGATAACCTTTATAAACCAACTAGAATTTTTTAATTTTTTATTGCACAGAAAAATAATAATAACAAAGAAAAGGTTAGTACAGTTTAAAAATAGTGCGGTAACAGAAATAATTATATTTGCAATTTAACAGAGGTCCCCAAACTAGGCATTGCCTGTATCTTGGGAAAACATTTTGAGGTGAAGTGACTCGTTTGCTCGTCAGCCATCCATCACATAAAAAAGTTCATGTAATTATGTAGTATACAACGTTTTCATAGTCTCCCAGTAAAACAGTGCCCAAGTGATCAAATTATATTTAAGATAAAACATACCAATTTAGCTTCAAAATCACTTAATTTCCCCACCTGCCAAAAAGCCCGCAGTGAAAATTATATTTACAATAACAAATAATACGAGTTTAACAAAATTTGATGTAAAACTTAATTAATTAACGAATTTGGGATTGAAACCAATTAAGTAACCTCATTTAAAATAAGCGAGGTAATTAGGTTCTAATTAATAAAATTTCTTTATTAGTAAAATAATGATTTACAATGTCAATAAAGGCAATATTAAAGCAGAGAATCTGGCTCACTAAATTGATTTAGTGGAACAGATTCCACTGCGAATTTCTAAGCGTTCCACTCTTTTCCACCGTGTGGTGCGACTTGGTTGGCCAAAGTGGAAATACTAAATGTGACATAGATACTTATCGATACGAAATGTCAATTTCTACTAAAATTACAACATGCAAAAACTTAGGTCCTGCTTGATCCGTAGTTTAAGTGAAATGGTTTAAAAAGTAACCATTGTCAAATATCGCCCAAATGTGTCTTGTGTGTTATTGGTTATCCAATACTTACGGCCGCACTCAGAGACGTCATTTAAGCTAATGTGCATTAACTTTAGTTTCGGTAGTGTGGCATACAGAAAAGGAGACACCGATAAGGGGGTAAAATTAATATATTATCAAAATAAAATTATAAAAATAAAGAAAATACAGAAATTTTTATGTTATCGGCCGAAACGTCAGAAGAAGAAGAAAACGTCAAAGAAATACTTTCTCTATTTATAACGGGCGCCTAAGCGGCAAGGAGGTCTGTCCTCGACATAGCCCTACCCGTAAGGGACCAAAGGACCTTACTAAAACCAACCAAGAGGTCGAGGGCAGACCTCCCTGTGGCCCTACCTAGACACTAACATATTTCTCACACACTGCACAGGTCATCATTACGATGTCTCAATGTCCTCGTAAAATAATTCACACGACGAGGATGTGGAAATTACTGTCGGTCACTTCAGAAGATACCGATGGCGGTTGTAGCGGCGCTGGAACTGGCTTCATTGCTGTGGCTTCGGGCGCGGGCGTTCCGCCCAACGTTGCGGCGCCCGGGCAAAAGTGTGTCTGGCTGCTGGCTTCACAAAACTCACTCCGATTGGCCCCTGAGTTATATCTGACATCGTTGGCAGGCCAAGGGCGCACAGTACGCGGCGAGGGTCCTCCGCCCCCAGGAACGCTGCATCCTCACGAAAACCGCGAACAGTAGGATGTAGGCAGACGTCTTGAGGGCCACGGTGGAGGACGTCGCGCATGTGCGGCACCTGAATTGACCAAACGTGTGGCAGAAGAAGAAGAAAACGTCAAAGAAATACTTTCTCTATTTATAACGGGCGCCTAAGCGGCAAGGAGGTCTGTCCTCGACATAGCCCTACCCGTAAGGGACCAAAGGACCTTACTAAAACCAACCAAGAGGTCGAGGGCAGACCTCCCTGTGGCCCTACCTAGACACTAACATATTTCTCACACACTGCACTGGTCATCATTACGACGTCTCAATGTCCTCGTAAAATAATTCACTCGACGAGGATGTGAGCAATTACTGTCAGTCACCATAGATGACAATGATGGCGGTTGTAGCGGCGCTGGAACTGGCTCCATTGCTGTGACTTCGGGCGCGGGCGTTCCGCCCAACGTTGCAGCGCCCGGAAAAAGGTGCGTCTGGCTGCTGGCTTCACAACACTCACTCCGATTGGCCCCTGAGTTATATCCGACATCGTTGGCAGGCCAAGGGCGCACAGTACGCGGCGAGGGTCCTCCGCCCCCAGGAACGCTGCATCCTCACGAAAACCGCGAACAGTAGGATGTAGGCAGACGTCTTGAGGGCCACGGTGGAGGACGTACCCGCA
>CM032480.1:56425-222141 GCA_019059595.1 Marasmia exigua
TTTATATATTTATTACAATGTATGAATGTCAAACATTGTATTGCTAATATTAACTATTCTATTTTGTATATGACCTGTAATTTGGTTGAAAGGCGACTAAGGTAAAGCTGCTGGCATGATCATCAGCACCCAGAGAAGGAAAACTCTGCATTTATATCAAAACCCTCGCCAACCCGTCTGCCAAGCGTGGTGAGTATGGCAATTACCCCTCATGTGATTGAGGGAGGCCCGTGCCCCAGCAGTGGGGACTAAAATGGGCTGACGATGATGTTAATAAGGAATTATTTGAGTTTTAAGTTTTTTTTGAGTTTATACTTGTAAAAGCGCACGAAGCCGTTAGCACTGAGGTGACGTGCTGAGTGACGTTCTTTCTCTACAGCACCCTTATTGAATCTGCGTCAGAGCCGGTTGGATCTCTTTTACACTCTGTTACATTTTTTTCTGAAAATGGCATATTCCGTTTTCTAGCTCCTGTTCCTAATATTTGAGATCCCTGTATCTATGACACAAGGTTGATGGCGATTCAAGTATGACTATAGTCCGATCACAATCATTTGGCACTCGGCAAGAGTAGGAACTAATGAAAAACAGATTAAAAATATCCAGTTTAGCCAGACGATCCTCCAATATCACTTCTTGTAAGACCAACTATTTTAACGGAAAATTTAAAATTTATAAATCACTTATGAATTAAAAAAAGGCAACCGTCATCATCATCGTCATCGTCAGCCCATTTAAGTCCCCACTGCTGGGGCACGGGCATCCCTGAATCACATGAGGGGTAACTGCCATACTCACCACGCTTGGCAGACGGGTTGGCAAGGGTTTAGATATAAATGCAGAGTTTTCCTTCACTGAGTGCTGATGATCATGCCAGCAGCTTTACCTTAGTCGCCTTTTACGACACCTCGGTAAGAGTGAGGGTCTATTCTACTCTGCCAGGGACCACACGGCAAAAAAAGTCAATGGTATAATAATTTACAAAGTCCTTTTTTAGAAAGTTAGTTTAACAAATATTCTGAGAGTCATCTCATCCATACATCAATACAAAGATGTTCCGTTTTATATAAAACAAATTATATATCATAATTTCGTAACATTTGAAATAGGTTTCTCAGATGCATCCTAATAATTACCAACTTAAAATATTTTTACATTCATCATCATCATCAGCCCTTTCAAGTCCCCACTGCTGGGGCACGGGCCTCCCTCAATCACATGAGGGGTGATTGCCATACTCACCACGCTTGGCAGACGGGTTGGCGAGGTTTACATTACTTGTAACTTTATTGTTATATTGTCACCCCTATGAGAATGTCACTGAAGTGCCTTCTGATCGTGGTCGGTCTGTACTTTGGTGGCGCAGACTATACTTTTGATATTTTACTCGTGCCAAATACATATTTTACTATCCACTGAATCGTTTAACTGAATTCCAGTAATTCGTAGAGAGTTAACGCAGGTTCGAACCGTAAGCGGCACCCTTTGAATGACTTTTTAAAATTCCATCCTTAATTTTAACAAGGTTAAATACCTCCCATTTCTTTATTCTTTGGACCTCGGAGAATTCTCAAAAGGTGAGACGCGAAATTATGCGACTGACCGGAATGCTGAAGTTAATAACGCACTTGAAAAATTCATTGCGTGTTCGAGGACTCTAACCCATTATCTTGCACGTTCCGGTTGAAAACGCGGTAGTAAAACATTTTTATGAGTGTTTAATTCGCCATTAACTGACAATTCAAAGGCAAAGGCCGTGTGGTCCCCGGCAGAGTAGAATAGGCCACCCTCACTCTTACCGAGGTGTCGTAAAAGGCGACTAAGGTAAAGCTGCTAGCATGATCATCAGCACCCAGAGAAGGAAAACTCTGCATTTATATCAAAACCCTCGCCAACCCGTCTGCCAAGCGTGGTGAGTATGGCAATTACCCCTCATGTGATTGAGGGAGGCCCGTGCCTCAGTAGTGGGGACTTAAATGGGCTGATGATGATGATGATGAACTGACAATTCCAGCTATTATGCCGCTAACCAGCAATCGATTTTGACTTACCGGGAAAAAACCATACAACACCAAAATTCAACAATCTTTCCCAAATTGTTATATTATCTTGTTTAGTTCCTGAGATAGTTGAGACCGAGAGCTGATACCAGAGGGTGTGGCAGACCACAACAGCGCTGGGTGGACGACATCTGACGACACGAAGGTCGGGAATGGATGAGTCAGGCATGGGTGGAATATGATATCTAAGTGAGCACAAACCCAACTCGTAATTTTTTTGTTAGCTGCAAGTCTTTCATAGGATACATTTTATTTATACATCGTCATCATCGTCATCGTCAGCCCATTTAAGTCCCCACTGCTGGGGCACGGGCCTCTCCCATTCACATGAGGGGTAATTGCCATACTCACCACGCTTGGCAGACGGGTTGGCGAGGGTTTTGATATAAATGCAGAGTTTTCCTTCTCTGGGTGCTGATGATCATGCCAGCAGCTTTACCTTAGTCGCCTTTTACGACACCTCGGTAAGAGTGAGGGTGGCCTATTCTACTCTGCCGGGGACCACACGGCGTTTATTTATACAAACAGCTCTAATTTTTGAGTATTTGTGTACGGCAAACAGACAATCCACAACTCCCATTTGCTTTTTAATTACGTGAAAGTTTTCTGAATATCAAAATGAAATCCCTGCATACAAGGGTGTCAGTCAATAGAAAAGTTACCTTAAACGCTTACATTGGAAAATTAAAAAATAAAGATTAGATGTTATACTGAACGCAACAATTATAGATGTAGGGGTAGGAGTATGTGGGAAGGCGCTTGGCAAATAAGGAGCAAACTCAACAGCTTACATCCACGTGTAGGGATTTTAAAGACGCGTTTTGAAGCGATTGATTCGTAGTCTGGGGAGTTGAGGCCGTGCGCTGCGTTAAGCGGCAAACAAATTAAGCACGTCGCGGGCATCCGCGCCGTGCTCCGTCGCGGACATATAGCCCGTCGCTAGCTATCCGAAATGACCTCCCTTTAACGCAGCGCCGCCAATCGCCCGCGGGGCATGCTCCGTCGTCCGCGCCGGGCGCCATGCGGGAGACAGCGCTGCTTTGTGGAGTTGACATTTTTTTATTTTATTTATTTATTAATTACATACACAAGCAATAAACATTAGGTAAGATAGTTATTAAAAAAAACTATCGAGATTACAATATTCATTGTCAGCCCATTTAAGTCCCCACTGCTGGGGCACGGGCCTCCCTCAATCACATGAGGGGTAGTTGCCATACTCACCACGCTTGGCAGACGGGTTGGCGAGGGTTTTGATATAAAAGCAGAGTTTTCCTTCTCTGGGTGCTGATGATCATTCCAGCAGCTTTACCTTAGTCGCCTTTTACGACACCTCGGTAAGAGTGAGGGTGGCCTATTCTGCTCTGCCGGGAACCACACGTATTACAATATTACCTACTATTGTATAGTGTCGTACATGGTATATCTATCCATAACAGAAATACAATCTAAAAAAGTATTGCTTAAGTTAATCTTTAATATTTTTATGTATTAAACATGTTACTAATTCAGGCGGAAGGTTATTGACAATGTGCGGGATAAAGTAATTAGTCATGCGCTCGCCGTACACATTGTTTGCACCTAGTTTGAACAGCTGGTTTTCCGCAATGGATTCTTAGAGATTGATCAAAAGTTTTGCTTTAGCAAAGTGTATTTAATTTTTTGGTAAATAGTCAAGGAATTGCAATGGCTTAAGATATCATTAGAATTATCTTGAAATTGAATTCTATTTTATAAGAAACAAGCAACTCAAAACAGCGTTGCTCACCGGATTAGCAAGCTTAAGTGGCAGTAGGCTGGCCACATTAGCCGCAGAAGCGACAACCGATGGGGTAAACGAGTTCTGGAGTGGAGACCGCGTCTTGGCAAACGTAATGTAGAGCGCCCTCTGGCTAGGTGGTGGGAGGATCTGCGCAGGATGGCTGGCAAGAGCTGGATGCGAGAAGCCATGGATAGATCACAATGGCGAACAATTGGAGAGGCCTACGTCCAGCAGTGGACTGCAATAGGCTGATGATGAAGAAACAATATTTTTTAGAATTCTAAATTTTAAATTATAAATTTGGTCAATGTATGATTTATGACATGAAACAGTACGCCGTGCGGATGCCAGCGACGTGTACCCGCTTAACGCAGCGCACGACCTATGTGTTTTGGTTTTTGTAATTATATGCAATAAATAATTTGGATTTGGTGCAACTTGCGTCTGATAAATAGAATTCTAAATTTTAAATTATAAATTTGGTCAATGTATGATTTATGACATGAAACAGTACGCCGTGCGGATGCCAGCGACGTGCACCCGCTTAACGCAGCGCACGACCTATGTGTTTCGGTTTTTGTAATTATATGCAATAAATAATTTGGATTTGGTGCAACTTGCGTCTGATGCAACCCTACTGCTGCACAGCTGGCCGCGATTGTCGCTCAGGCGTGTGTGCAACTGCAATTTGCGCTCGGAAACTTTTATGCAGATTGCAGGACGCGGGTGCGTTGTGACGTCATTGCGTTAAGTGCGCGCTTTGCTGCCTATTATGATTTAATTTGTTTGCATTTGTTGTCTGAGTTTTGTTTTAACTGCGTTTTACATTGGACACGCGTGGTTATGAAAATAAAAGTTAATTTCTTTTTGTACTCGGCCACACGAATAGTCGTCATTTGTTTGAAGCGTGCTTCTGTCTTTTCATGTGTTAGTTAGCACTACCGGTGTGGCGTTTCCAAAAATGTGCCTAAAGGCTGGTATAATCGCGTGGTTAAAGTAAAGTTAGGCTACGGCCTTTCCATAATTTGTTAAAAGACTGTTTAACAAATTATGGAAGGGCCGTAGACACGGACAAGTTCTCGTTCCTGTTCTAATTCAAATCGACCTTACCAGGATTTTTCAGAGTAATGTAGCTAGATCGTCCATTGAGTGCATGCAACCAGTCGCCGGCCGGTGACTTTTATTGATGATGAGTAAAGTTCCTTGACGGCGCCGCGCCATCTGACGTTCACAACACTTCAAACAGTCCAGACACAACGTAACACAACGTATATTATATATTTTTGGTAATTTGCACAAGAGGTTGCCCACGATTTTCTTTTGCGAGAACCCCAAAAAAAAAGCATAGTTCACTACAGACTTCCAAATTCAAATTTTGAACTTCGCTCTTTCTTTGGTTAGATTTAAATAAGATGAGAAGTTTGAACAGGCCAAACATCATGTGATATGCAAATTGTGATAACACTGAGAATTATTCTAGACTAGTCACCCGCCCTCACTTCATTTACATTACCTGTGGGTGAGCCACGCTTTGGCATGAATGGACCCGCTCGACCGGAGTCATACCACGGCCTCACAGAAAGCCAGCGTGAAGCAGCATTTATACCGCTGAGAGTTATGAGAGTTCGCTGCGTACTGGAGGCTTCTTATTTTTCAAGGGAAACATTCATACTGAACACAAAAATTACATAACACACATTTCCAATCTAAAAATAATAAAAAATACTGCGCAGTATAAACTGTATTAGGTATTTTGAAATTTATACCTACACAAAGAAGCATTTCATGTGTGTCCAGAACCGACTACCTGAAAGAGGAATTCTAAAAATCGGTTGGATGGCTTGGTATCGTGTTGCCGTCTAAAAAAGATAAAATGTCACCTGTGTGTACGGAGTGTCTCCATTCTGAAAAAGAAAATACGGAAAATAACACGAAAACGCCATGGAATAGTGGACGCGACTGAAGTTCTCAGTGTGTTGAGGATTCGTTTTTATTGCGTTTTCGGTTTGCTGTAATACCCGTTAGCACTTTTGTGAAGTGTGTGCCGCCGTGTGGTCCCCGGCAGAGTAGAATAGGCCACCCTCTCTCTTACCGAGGTGTCGTAAAAGGCGACTAAGGTAAAGCTGCTGGCATGATCATCAGCGCCCAGAGAAGGAAAACTCTGCATTTATATCAAAACCCTCGCCAACCCGTCTGCCAAGCGTGGTGAGTATGGCAATTACCCCTCATGTGTTTGAGGGAGGCCCGTGCCCGAGCAGTGGGGACTTAAATGGGCTGATGATGATGATGATGATGACTTTTGTGAATTGTGTTGTATTACAAAAAAAATCTGCAAAAAAAACCCGCCTTCATCTTGTAATTGAAAATTAAAATTACGAGATAGAATTGGGTGTCGACTTCGGTAACATCTTTTGTCGAATGTACTGTGTTATAAAATGTTATTTGAGGTGTTTAAGTGTAAAAAATATTATTTTACACTTTTTAGATCGTGGCTATTGAAGGTGGTTTTTTTTTTGCAGAAAATTTTTTTCCAAACATTTTAAGTGTCTCATTTTTTGACAACCCCTCCCCCCGTCTTCCACCCTCGCTAAATAACTAAAAACTAATTGTAAGTACAGTATTAAAAGAGTTATCCTTTAACTCCTTACCGTTGAGGAGTTGACCATCCATAATCAGCCGAGCCACAAAATTAATACAGTCAGGCGTAAATACTGGTGTACTTTTGAAAATTATTACTTACGTACGTATATTACGTGTCCCTATAAAATTTGAGAGTTCCCCTCATTTTTTCCAGGATCCCATTATCTGATCCTGATATCCTGATCATGGGTCCAATCCCGGACTATCTACTTTCCAACTAAAAAAGAATCATCTAAATCGTTTCGGCAAAGTTATCGGCGAACAGACATACATTTTTTTATTATACATGCCGAATTGAGAACCTCTTTTTTTTAAGTCGGTTAAAAATCACCTTAAACACTAAATTAGCGCGCGTGTAACTAGTGTACCTACTAAGTAGTGTTATGATTAGCAATAAGTTCATCTGTCATGCATCTATCATGGGGAGTGCACTGAGGAACTGTTTGATCTACTCCCTGCAGCTGAATTCTTAAATCGAACCACTCGCAAGCGATTGTCATTCCATCCCCATCATCTTGATCTTGGTCTAATACTGTGCGTTTCTCGCGGAACTTTCTCCCACGTACCTCAGTTCTGTGGAACGGTTTGGCTGCAGGAGTATTTCCGGACGGCTACGACTTAGTGACCTTCAAGAGAAAAATTGCCGGCCTTTTTAAAATAGAATACGCACTCTTTTTTAAAAAGGCGGGCAACACATTAGTGATATCTTTGATTTCGCGGATGTTTATGGCCGGCGTTGATTACTTTCCATCTAGCATAAAAAAGAAGAAAAAAGTTATGGATTATATTGGTTTTGATACGAAATTTAATAAACAACCGTTTTGTACTGCCGTCTGCCTCAGGGTAGCCATGGTTAGTGGGTCGAACTTTAAAGCGACGGTTGCGCAAGAGGTCCCGATTTCAATCCCCGGGTCGGGAAAAAAATTTACACCTAAAACTTCGGTAAGAAATTCTCAGTGTTTGCCCATAGTCTGGAAGTTGGCGGTCTTGTACTCCCGTGCCTCGGAAAGCACGTTAAGCCGTTGATCCTGGACCCCATCCCTCTTTGGTCGTGTCACGCTGGTGCCCCATCAGAATATTATAGTGAGAGAATAGAGAGTGCACTTGTGTTTGCGCACACACTTGAGCACTACAGCCATCCAGCGTACGTAAGATATGAAATATCGGCTATTGAGATAGCCGATATTTCATATCTATTACAAATTCGCGCTTGGCGTGATCGCCACAGTTCGAGAAAAAGGATATGATGTTACCTACACAAGTAAAGATATGGGGACGATTTTACGGATCTCTTAAACGAAAACATAAAAAGTTAATAAATTTACTCACATTTATTTTGCTTGTCGTTTCAGTAGTAGTTATAGCAACGCGAAAATCTAAAAAACTATTTTTCCTAATCCTCTGAACAGGCGATCAGGTGAGAACAAACAAAAAAGTTAACTCGGATGTCCATCGTCAGCCCATTTAAGTCCCCACTGCTGGGGCACGGGCCTCCCTCAATCACATGAGGGGTAATTGCCATACTCACCACGCTTGGCAGACGGGTTGGCGAGGGTTTTGATATAAATGCAGAGTTTTCCTTCTCTGGGTGCTGATGATCATGCCAGCAGCTTTACCTTAGTCGCCTTTTACGACACCTCGGTAAGAGTGAGGGTGGCCTATTTTACTCTGCCGGGATCACACGGCCAAACTCGGATGTGAGCTACTACAATTGAACTCGCAAAGGCGAGTTACTCGAAAAACTCAATCAACAAGAAACGACCTGCAAACGGCGTGAAGTAGCACTGTGCTGTGTTTCGCTGCGTAAGTGAGAGTAAATGGGCCCCAATCCATGTAGAAAGGGGTGCTTTTAAAGGTTGGCAGCGCACTTGTGACTCCAATGGTGTCGCGAGTGTTTACGGATGGCGGCAATCTCTTACCATCAGGTGATCCGTCTGCGCGTCTGCCACCTATCACAAAAAAATAACTTCTAAAGAAGACTATATTCACTCGCAAGTGCACTTGCGACTCTTCTGGTGTTTGCGTGTGTCAATAGGCGACGGTAATCACTTAACATCAGGTGATCCGTCTGCTCATCTGCCTCATATCTCATTAAAAAATAGTGTGAGTTCTTGAAGTGCAGCTACTCGTCAGGCTGACTCGTACGCCAACTAGCATTGTGGAAACCACTGCCGCCGCCTATAGACGGATGTCCAATGATACGACATCAGGAGTCAGAAGTGGACTGCCGACTTTTTATTATGTTAACGGGTTTTTTCCCGGGTGAGATCCAAGTCGTCGCTATAGAGCCTAGGATTTTGGTCTGGTAATTACAATTAAGCCACTACCGTCGTTCGACGTCCTGTTGGTCTAGTGGTTTTAGCACCGGGCCGTGATCTCAGGGTCCTAGGTTTGTCGGGTCGAGCAAAAGTATATTTCGAGTTTAAGAACGTATCACTCCGGCCGAGCCGGCCCAATTATACCGAAGCATGGCTCTCCCACGTCTTCGGGTGTTATGGCGTAGATATACCTATGACGATTATTCTATGCGTTTCGCAAATCAATACGTACATATATAAATGCAAACTGCTGCAGCAAACTGAGTTCATGATCAAATCTTTATCCTCGTCTTTCTTACACGCGCTGTACTTCTGTTACTGCCATTTTTATTTACCCCCCGAACGCTCAGCCCGTGATATCTGAGAGATCACGGCCCAGTACCCCAGAATCCCGGGTTTGATTCCCTGGTCGAGCAAAGGTATGTTTCAAATTTTTAGAACATGACTCGGGCTTGTGATCACCAATCAGCATTAGGCAAGCGTGGTGATTAAGCCTAATCCCATCATAGTATCGATGACTTGATTTCTATAGTTTCTTGGAGGCCTTTGCCCTACAGTAACAGTATATATTTATTACCGTTAGATAGGGAAACAAGACTAAATCAACCATGGCTACACGTTTAGAGTATCCGAAACGTTTTAATCTCACGACATTTTCACTGCGAAGCTAATGGTAGTATGCACTTCGATTTGAAAAATACAGAGGTGCATGCTCGCTCAGATTCGAACCCGTGATCTTCTGTTAAGAAAGCGCACGTAGGTATTTACCATCGAATCCACCATCGCTGTAGCAATTCCCAGAAGTTGTAAAATCTCCAAAACCCAAAACCGTCTGATTGTTCCTCATAAATAAAAATGTGAATGGCTTCTCAGGCTGATCGCTGCAAATTAAAAGGTTCTTTCTAATTAGAATTCCAATTAATGTCGATTCCTTTGTGGCGCTCGAGCCAGTCCGCCGCCGACCGTAATGAGGGGTACCTTGTAGTGGACCCATGAAGGAAATAAATAAGAGATTTCAAGAAGGACTTGGCTTAGATCCCTCAGGGCAGCGATTACGGAACAAGTATACTATAAAGAACGAAATCCTTTGGTTTTTTTTATGTGATAGGTGGTAGACGAGCAGACGGATCACTTGATGGTAAGCGGTTGCCTCCGCCCATGAACACTGGTGGAGTCAGAAATGCGCTGTCAACCTTGGAGTGGGCTTTTGGTACCGTGAGGGTACCGAATTGATACGAGTATAGAATTGATACGAGTATAGCCTAGGAGGGGGACAAATATAGTATAGGAAGGGGGTAAAGCTGAGCGTATCCATGGGATTTAGCTCAGACACCCACACGTGTCCCCTGGGTAGTGCCAAATTCTCAGTACTACCGGTGGTAGGCTTCGGCCATGGCTGGTGACTTACCTTTTTTTTTATCACAGGGGAAATGCTGCCGGCCCCAGGTGCAATGGGCCGACGTCTTCATGTATTACCATCTACCGGGGGGCGGACGGTTTATGTGGGGCTCTTCGTCTGGCAAGCTTCTCCTGACGAGAGCAGTCCACAGGTATACCCACTAAAACCACCTGCGATGCTTCCTCATCGCCTAAGTGGGGAGGGGACAAGCACACCGGCTCAGAAGCCTCTCTTCATATCCCTCCCCAGGCGGGGAGGCTCGCTTATAATACGGGCAGCAAAACTACGCCACCAGGCGATTAACATCACGTTCCGGCATGATGCTAGGTGATGCAAAGTTGCGCCGCCAAGTGAGCCGGTTCCGGCAATGCATGATTGCTGCGCTGGGTGACTGACTGCGGAGGGTGGCGGGATCCTAAGTACGATTCTCCACCGACAGCAGTAGGTAACCACACTTACGCAACGAAACACAGCACAATGCTGCTTCACGCTAGTTTTTTGTAAGGCCGTGGTATCACTCCGGTCAAGCCGGCATATTCATGTCGAAGCATGGCTCTAACCACGATCATAAATGGGTATAAAACGGTTGGTAACTGATTGCCGTTGAAGTGCTAAATGTTTTGAAATTGTTGCTGCCCAGCTAAATGCAGACAGTGGCGGACAGATACACATCGCCTATCTGGTCATCTTTGATCCGGAGGGTGATTTAGTTTAAGTAGCTTTAATAATATTTTTCTATATCTCTTACTGTTACTAACTCTAGATAATAAGATACAAATATGAATACTAACAAACCATGTATGAGCCTCAGTTGTTTGAAATAAAATATTTTTATTTTTTATTATTTATTAAATTTACATCAGTTGGTCATCTGACGGTGAGACCTAACTGGGAGGAGAGCCCCTCTCAGCGTGCATAAAGTGCATTTTCACTGGCTCATAAAAAAAAAGGTACAAACCGGGAATCTGCTGCATAACCACTTTGAAACGAAATTCGCTAGCAAGCACGACACGAAAATATGGCGTCATTTCAAACAAAATACTAAGCGAGTTGCAAACGATTTTTGCTCTTCAGGTGGTTATGCCAGACTTTCCAATACACTTTCCTTCGTATCCCTCCTATTAAACACTAGTGTTAATAACACTATACATCGGACAAACATAAGTCAAAGAAACAAGAAATCGAAGAATGTTGGGCATATCAAAACTTCGAATAAACATACTGTCATAGAAACCAGCCATCGCAATAGTTTTCGAAGTGACACGGGGATTTTTATTTAGAAGATTTTATCTCCTATCCAACAATGATAATAACAATGATGCCGCAAGGCAGACCGTAGGACAGCCACGCTTCAGCATGAATGGGCCGGGACGATCGCATTGATACCACGGCCTCACAGAAAACCGACGTGAAGCAGCATTGTGTGGTGTTTCGCTGCATAAGTGAGGGTACCGGAGGCCCAATCCAGGGGAAAAGGGGGGTTTAAAGGTTGGCAGCGCACTTGTGACTCCACTGGTGTCGCGGGTGTCCAGGGACGGTGGCAATCGCTTAACATCTGCTCGTCTGCCCCTATCACATAAAAAATCTAAAATCCAACAATTGCCGTAAGGCATAATTGTTCGCCTATTGTACTTTTTACTTCGTGCAATAAAGACTAAATGAAAATGACAGCTGGACAGTTGATTTTTTCGTCGTTTTGTTCTGACAAGTTGTCATTATGTTACATTTTCAAAAAAACAGAAAAACGTAACCTTTCTGTTCCGCATAGACACATGCTCTTTTCGGGCATACGTCGATACATTCCCCACCACGTACGATGTCGTAGGCACTTCATCATTTTTGCCTTTCGTGCGTCGTCGCTGTCAGCCATTTTGCATGACGCACTGCCTGCTTTTTATGGCCGCGTTTTATGTCCTGGTACTGGGAAATTTGCACGCCATTTTTGTATAGGAATAGCTTGTGAATTGAATAGAAGGTATTCACCGGAGGAAATGGGATTGGTCTGTGGAAAACAAGTTTTAGGTAAAAAGATGGGTACACAACATTTTCGATATGTTTTCTCAGTTATCATTTTCATCAATATAATAAAATAGTAATATCCTCCAACCGATTTCGGGTAGGGCGGCCAATGTCAACGATCAGCCACTTATGCAGGATATATTACAGTGCTCAAATATATGCGCAAACACAAGTGCACTCTCTATTCCCTTACCCTCATATTCCGATGGGACACTACTGTGACACGTCCGGAGAGGGATCGGGTGCAGGACCAACGGCTTATCGTGCTTTCCGAGGCACGGGGGTACAAGACCGCCAACTTCCAGACTCCGGGCTGCCACTAAGAATTTCTTACCGAAAACTTAGGTACAAATTTTTGGTCGCTTTAAAGTGCGACCCACTAACCACTGAGCTACCAAGGCAGTCAGTCATATGCAGTATATATTACAGTGCTTAAGCGTGCACACACGTTTCACTCTTCGCCCTTGCCCTCATAATCCGATGGGGCATAAGTTTGAGACAACCGGAGAGGAATCGGGCGCAGGACTAACGGCTCAACGTGCTTTACAGAGGTACAAAACCGCCAACTTCCAGACTCCGGGCTGACACTGAGAATTTCTTAACAGAAAACTCAGGTACAAAGGCGATTGGCGAGGTGGGTACCGCCTTAACACCTAAACGTTTCAAGATCAAACCTGGCGCCATTTATTGGTCATAGTTTATTATCTTTTTTCCAAGTCTATATGTTTTTATAGCAGTTGGGAATTATTAGAAAAATGTTTTGCGATTTTTACGTAACCGTTGTATCAAAACGCAAATATTCGCAAAAAACGAAACGTAAAAAAATACAACTTAAAACTATGCTGTCAAGCACGCTTGCGACTAGTGTTGCCGGATAATCGATTATCAATAAATCTATGGTGTCCACCCTAAATAACCAAAAAATCGATTGGACTATCGATAGTAATTGATAATATCAATGAAATCGATAGGATCGATACTTCTGGGTTAATATAATCGATTACTAACAAATAATATATTACAATTGCTTAGATTGGACAATACTTTCGATAAAATCAATGAAATCGATACTGGGATCAAGCCAATACTATCGATATGGTGGCGATTATTGTTACAATCGATTGATCTGTCATTGTTATTATAAATATAGTTTAATCGTCATTTATATTATCTTCTTAGACATTTACTGTAGGATGATAGGACACCACAACTTATCATATGGTAATTGACCACGCATTATAATCGATTATTCGATTAAACTGGATAGACATACCGTTATCTCTGATTATTATCTCACATGTCAGTTTTGAGGTTATGTTAGTTATGAATTTATTATTCCCAACTTCTACGTCTATCTCATGATTACATTATTTTTTACACTCAATTCAATTGAAATGTACATATTTACATTTAGAAACGATGAAGCTAAATGCGGTACTCAAAATACATAGGCACCTGCCAATCGCCTTTTGGCCCGACCAGAGGACTGCCTCGTTGGCGCAGTAGTGCGTCGCTCTTTAAAGCGACGGCTGTGCTTGGGGTACCGGGTTCATCATAATATATTATTCCATCATCATCACTACGCTATCTAGACATTCGTACTCTGCTAATAGAGACTACGCCACGAAAGAAGTTCTGCGGAAAAACAAGAAACTAAAATTTGAGATTCCTTGTGTCTATAAGTATATAGCTCAAATTTGAACGACTATAAGATAACGACTCAAGCGTGCTTTTCATGGAACTTCTTTGTTGGCGCGGACTCCTATACCACTCAAAACGTTCATCAAGTATTGCCACAGTAAAATTGAAAAAGATTGTTATATTTGCGAGATTTTAATATAAGAAACGTTAATCTACTCCTTGCAGCTGAATTCTTACATCGAACCACACGCAAGCGATTGTCATCCCCATCATCTCTTCGAGTCGCCAAAGCGCTCGGACGTGTGACCAAGTTAATGTTTTAATATAAGCAATAACTTGCAACATCGTGACCTAGTCCTACACGGTAGAGTAAAAAGTGTGTCAAACTGTATTTAGTAGTAATTAGTGCCATGTACTGTGTCAGTAAAATTAAGTGATAAAACCCTAAACTTAAGAATCCACTATTATGGAAGGTAGCCCGTTTAACCGGAGCGGGCTCACGCGCCGTAGCCCTCCACCTACCCCCGCGCCCCGACCGTCAGCAGAGCCCGCGCCCGCCCAACAAGAAGATGACCCCCCGGAAACAATAACCACTTCTGACCTTCACACCTGGATGTACATTCATCGAGACCTGTCTCAAGGAGGTATGTGCAGTTTCAATGGAGGGAAAGTTAAATTCTGACCAAAAGGTCAGAATAAGCAATCTCTGCAGGAAAGTGAGTCATGGAACCTCACAGTTAGCTGTACACTACCAGTATCTGAAACAAAAAGCGATTCAGACTCATATGTTCCTTCAAGCCCTTAAAGAAAAGGTAGACCTCTCGCAGCGCCTCCATGACCTCAAGGAAACTATTGAAGTATCGACGATACCTGCCAGTAGTGCGACCTCATTTTCCGATATGGTAAAAAAGAACAGGTTTGTCCAGCCCAATAAGGTTAGTTCGGTAGCCATTTACCCTACCAACAAGCTGAAATCGAGCGAGGAAACCAAAAGCCTTGTTCAAAAGCTGATTAGACCTGAGGAAATGAAACTGCACGTGAGAGGTCTTCGAAAAACCAGAAACGGTGGCGTTATTATCAGCACCGAGACCAAAGACGACATCGAAAAACTCAAGCATTCCACGCAACTCACTACCTCTGGCCTTATGGTGAATGAACCGCAGAAGCGAAAGCCCAGAATCGTTGTCGTCGGAGTGCCTTCAGCTATGCAAGAGGCGGAGGTACTGAATTGTTTGTACCAGCAAAACTTAGCAGGAAACCAGGAGGAGACGCTTGAGACGTTCCTGTCTAGCATTACTCTGAGCCACAAATCGGGGAAAAGAGAAGCCGAGACCTGCAACTACATATTAGAAGTACCAGCTCAGATTCGCAAGGCCCTAATCACGAAAAATAGAGTTTTCATAAACTGGTCATCATGCCCAGTGAGGGATTTCACGCTCGTGACTAGGTGCTACAAGTGCCAACAATATGGCCACGCGGCTAAGACTTGCCGAGAGGAGTCTAGCACCTGTGGCCACTGCGCGGACTCGCACCTTTATGCTCACGCTTGCAAAATCCCTACGCTCGACCTTTGTCAATGCACAAAACTTGCACGCACTAACAAAATAAAATATCTAGGTGTAGTGATAGACCCAACCTTGTCGTTTAGGTATCACATTGAAACCTTAAACGGAAGGCTACGTAAGCTAATAGGTATTTGTTTTTAAGAAATTACGCACTTTCTCGGACTTTAATTCACTAAGCAGGTATATTTTAGTCTATGTCAATCAATAATAACCTATTGTATTACAACATGGGGTGGCATAGGTAAATCAGTTTTACTAACGATTGAAAGAGCCCAACGAGCGGTGCTCAAAGTCGCCACAAACCGTCCTTTCCTGTATCCCACTGCACTTCTGTATACAAATTGTAAGGTTCTAACAGTAAGACAGTTACTTATAATGAACACCGTTCTTAAACAGCACACCGCGCTTTCATACAGCACTGAATCTACTAACAAAAGAAGGAAAGATAAAGTTTGCTCTCATAATCCTCTAATGAAGCGTGCTTTTTCGTGCCGTTTCTATGTGTTCTTGGGCCCACTTCTCTATAATAGACTTAACGCCATGGACACCATATATCCACTGCCCTATAACTGCGCTAAAAAACGCCTTCAGGAGGTGCTCCTGAAGTTGTCCCTACGATGATACAGAGAAATTACTCATTGTCCCTAAATAACTATCACCTAATTTTAATTGTTAGCATAGGGTAAAATAAAGTTTAAGTTGTAATTTATTGCTTACTTATTCGATTAAAGTTTCTAAGATCTATTTTTAGCCTGAAACACAGGTCACCCTAGTTCAGGCAAAATGTTAAATATGTGTACTATTATATAAGATTCATTGATCAAAAGTTGTATTAGACATAAGTTATTTGAAATAAATATTTTATTTATTTATTATTTATTTATCTCGATGGATGGCGGTGTAATACTGTAAGTTAGTGTTGCTTATCGATAGACTAATATCGATAGTATTGCTGTATGTCAATAGTATCGACACTATCGATAGTTTCGGGCACATTTAATCAGAGAGCAATAATGTCCTTATTTCATTTTATATGTAAACATGCGTTGTAGACAAAAAAATGATTTCTTATTTTTATTCAATACTACCGAATCATAGCTGACTATCGATAGTACAAAACTATCGATATAACGATGGTATCGGGCATTAAACAATTGATAGTATTGGCGTTATCAATAGTATTGATCAAATTTTACTTTCGATAGTATCGATAGTTCTAACAAATAGCAATACTACCGATAGTACTATCGATAATCTGAATGATTTTCGAGGATAGCTATTGGTAGGGAAATTATCGATAGTTCCGCAACACTACTGTGCGTTCCTTTCTTTCTACCACGTACCTTAGTTCTGCGGAACGGTTTGGCTGCAGAAGTATTTCCCGACAGCTACGACTTAGGGATATTGAAGAGAAGAGTACACTCTTTTTTGAAAAGGCCGGAAACACATCTGATTTCGCGGATGTTCACGGGCGGCGTTGATTACTTTCCATCAGGTGACCTGCATGCTTGGTTGTCGCCTTTGGCATAAAAAAATACACCCTGAATATTTTAAAATCCTTTGAAAGCTTTTGAAATTATGGTTACTAGAAGAAGTTTCGAAGCCGATCCATAACACAAATAAGTCGCTGTTGGTTTTTGTTCAACGCCTTTGTGCAGTTGCCAGCTATATTTTGTTTTCTGTGTTCATCCCGTCCGTGATATAACAGAGTTTTATTGGCAAATAGGCATCTTTTGTTTACTACATCTTCAATTACACTGTAACCACCATGCCGGGATAGCGGTTTTTTTCATCTCTTCATCTTAGAGACTTAAACCGGGAATTCCATGAATTCCTGGGTGCGCTTAGACAATGATTCAGGATGTGATGAGTCTGATAATGGGGGCTATCACGTGCGAAAAATCCGCAAGATGGCGTACTATAGGACTGAGGTCCATCTAGAAGGTGATTGGGTATTTTTAGACGTGATATGTCAAATTATCCATTGTCTACGCCAATTGGTCTATTTTAATAATTTAAGTTAACTCTAGCAAATCTTAATTAGATAATCCTAGAGTGTATTTTACTTTGTTGAATTATGTAAATGTAAAAACCAATCGTGGCGAAACGTCACCTAGTTTTTAACCAATCAATTGATTCAAAATTTTGTACTGTATAAAGAGACTTAAGCTAAACACACGCCTTTGTAATTTTAACGTTATTTTGGAGTAAACCCAAATTTTCTAGTCTAAATCTTCTTTTATTTGTTTGCCCTAGCGCGAACATCCATGAACGAATAAATCAGCCAATGATGTTGAAGTAAGTCCTCTGTTCACATGCACACCATTAAGCGTTTAGAAATGGCCATGACCTTTGCATCCCATTAACAGGGGAACCAGATTAACTGAATCATGGTTACACGTTTCTACGCGTTTCAGAAACTGTCCAAAACGTGCAGGTTTCCTCACGATGTTTTCCCTCATAGCCAAGGTAATGACTTAATGTCCTATGTCGCCTAGGTGGGAAGATGGCCGTCCACAATAATCCGCCATCTCGAACGGTTTTGAGCTTCACGCTTTATTTCGCTCTAAGTTAGCCCTAGCCGAGGTAATAGTTGATAAGATAGATAGATAGATAGAGAAACGTTTATTTGTACTGCTGCATATACACACATTAAAGTAAAACAAATGACACGCATACAAGAACACAGGAACATTACATTATAATTAGGCATTAAATTAACAAAAAAAAAGAAACAACAATAAGCTGTTCACCTGTTGTGATACGTGTGTGCGCTGCAGCAATTCAACAAGGCCGTGGTATATGTTTAGCTTTGCCCGAGCGGACAAAACACTGATATTCTGCCACTACCCCAAAATTTTAAAGAGTAGATTCTGACACCAATATGCAACTCTGGGTTAATTAAATTTAAATATATAAAAAAAACAGCAGCGGACGTCTATTGGCTGAAATGATGATGATGATGATGATAAAAAAAAACAAAGCCGTTCTATGTATAGACATAAATAGATATGATTGTATACGTGTTTGACCGTGGAAACGCCACGCTTCAGCTTGAATGGTCCGGCTCGACTGGAGTGATAACTACAGCCTCACAGAAAACTGGCGTGAAGCAGCACTGTGCAGTGTTTTGCTGCGTGAGTAAGGGTACCGGAGGCCCAACCCGGGGGAAAAGGGAGGAGGTTTAAGTTTGGAAGTGCACTTGTGATTTCACTGGTTTCGCGGGTGTCTATGGGTGGCGGCAATCGCCTACCTTCAGAAGATCCGTCTTTTATAAAAAAATAGTCCGGCGATAAAAAATTAAAGTGACGGGTAGGGCACACTAGCGACGCCAATCGATTTGAATTTGTAGCTACTAAACCGGATCTATTTTATTATTATATTTTATTAATATTATTATATTGAGATTATAACCCTGAAATTGTTTTCGGGGTTATAATCTCTCGGCAAACACTTATACTACCTATTAAATAACCAACGCCGGCCATGAACATCCGCGAAATCAGATACATCGCTAATGTGCTTCCGGCCTTTTTAAAAAAAGAGTATGCTCTTCTCTTCAATATCTGTAAGTCGTAGCCGTCGGGAAATACTTCTGCAATCAAACCCTTGCGCAGAACTGAGGTACGTGGTAGCAAGTTCCGCGTAGGAAGAAACGCAAAGTAGTGTTGCGGAACTATCGATAGTTTCCCTGTCGATAGTTGACCCCGAAAATCATTCAAACTATCGATAGTACTATCGGTAGTATTACTATTTGTCAAAGCTATCGATACTATAGATAGTAAAAATTGTTCAATACTATATCAGATGATCCGTCTTTTATAAAAAATAGTCCGGCGATAAAAAATTAAGGTGATGGGTAGGGCACACTAGCGACGCCAATCGATTTTAATTTGTAGCTACGAAACCGGATCTATTTTAACCGATTTCGGGGTTATAATCTCTCGGCAAACACTTATACTACTTATTAAATGACCATGCAAAAATGTAAGGTCCAACGCCTACACGATAAATTGATTTACGTCAAAAGCGGCCACTTATGGCGTGAATAAATTTTTCGCGTACAAAAACGGACCCAACATTTGTGCACGGTTATTTAATAAATAGTATAAGTGTTCGCTGAGAAATTGTAACCCTGAAATTGTTTAAAATAGATCCGGTTTAGTAGCTAAAAATTAAAATCTATAGGTGTCGCTATGTATGCCCTACCCGTCACCTTAAACTAAACATTGCAAGAAGAATTTTGGTAGATTTTTATACATTAGTGTGTGGCTGTCCGTACAAAGACAGAAAGCATAGAAGGCTTACTGGGCTCAGGGATGACGTATTTGGACGCTACCGAATCAATATTTATTTTGTTTCTTATTTACTTTTAGATTCATGAATTTCTATGAATATATTTAAAGACAAATTTCCATCACAATAATTTACTAAATTAAATTCTTGTAACGCTCACCGATTTAATCATTGATTTCTATTCAATTAGAGCAAACAAATCGAGGGTAATTCGCAATTACTGAATGGAAAATTTTAATTAACTTCTTGTACTTAGATCCTTCTTAATTATTATTTTCAAGGAGTTTGAACATTTTGTCTCTTACCTATTCTTTATGAACTTCTGATTAATTCTAAAGTTCATTATACGGATGCGAAGTTTTTCTGGGCGTCTCGTTTCACTTGTCGAAATTATGTTACAAGACTATTTGTAATGTACAGTAAGAAATCTCGTATTTGATTAACCTATGGAGATCTATGATAGTGCAACGACGAGTGTGGTTATATTTGACCTTTTATACCAGTTGAACAATTAACATCAACAAGTAGGTTTAATTCTGAATGGGGCGTTAAGTCCGTGCCGACTTGGGCGCGTTAGAATATGAAAGTTTTTTTTTATTATGGCTCTACCCGAAGATAATTCGCCAATGTCAAGTAACTTATTGAGAATAAGTAGGTAGTCAACAGTCGAAGTCAGTCAAAGTCAATCAAAGTCAGTCAAATACAGACAAAGTCAGTCAAAGTCAATCTAAGTCAATCAAAGTCAGTCATAGTCAGTCTCAAAGTCAGTCAAAGTGACAGTCACTCAATAAAACGCCGATGTTTTACGTTTTATCGACCTACGGATTCAGCGTATATCACTCTAAAAGCAATCGCAGGTTTTAAGACTCTATTTGGTCCAAGCAAGTTGTCACGAGACAACTCACTCGACACACAATAGCAGTGTTAAAAACGATACAATCCAACGATTCTTATTATTAGGATCACTTTGCGGCACTTCACTGCATAAATAAACACGAAATTTGAACACTAAAAACCACTAGACACTAATTTAAAACCTTTGAATTGCATCAGCCCATGCGGCTTGTTTTAACTCTACCCGCCGAATCAATATGAAAGTTGGTAGCACCCAACTGGGTACTGTCAAAGGTAATGTAACATATTTACATACAACCTAGAAAACGGAATATGCTATTTTCGGAAAAAACGTCACCGAGTGTGAAATAGATTCAACCCGGACCTGACGCAGATTTTATACCGGTGCGGTAGAGAAAGAAGATCGCCGCACGCCGCACGTTACCCCAGTATTAACAGCCTTCACGCGGTTTTTCAAGTATGGCTTTCTATGAAAAGGCACAGTCTGTTTAGGGTGCATGTCTATGAATAATTAGCTACTCACTAGGTCCTCACCACTAAAGAAGTCCTGTGAAAAGCGCGCTTGAGTCGCCATCATCATTCAATTTAGAGCTTTATACTCATGTACACAGGGTATCTCAAATTTTAGTTCCGTGTTTTTCACCGTAATTCTTTCGGTGCGGACTGTAACCATGGAACTGGAAAACGCGCGCTTTACCTGATC
Organism: Marasmia exigua; assembly: GCA_019059595.1. Lineage (NCBI taxonomy): Eukaryota > Metazoa > Arthropoda > Insecta > Lepidoptera > Crambidae > Marasmia > Marasmia exigua. Next base: position 77,684 of record CM032480.1, read on the forward strand.
TACTCAAGTATCATCTTCTTAGTTTGTAACTATAATGTATCAAGACGGGAATTAACACGATATTTATTATGTGAAATAACATTGTGTACTCACATATTTGGCTCGACGTTTCGGCTACGTTACAGCAGCCGTGGTCACGAGCGGACTGGCGGAGCACGGCGTCGTCTGCTGGGGCCGGGCTGTGAATCTTTGGACACCCTCACATTTTTTGATATTAATTCGCCACTAGATGACTGGCAGGAGGTGGTGCAGGATCGATCAAGATGGAGGCTCTTATTACCGGAGGCCAAGACTCACTATGGGTTGCGGCGCCAACCTAGTTAGTTAGTTAGTTAATTCGGCACTAGATAAATTGTCAGTGAAGCTACTCCGACACACTACACTAACAGTATCGGTTTTTGTTTGCGTTAGTAACGGCCTAGCACCGGGTTTGCACTTGTTAATTACTGGATTCCATATCGATGATATTTTAAATCCATCCTCCCGATTGAAAGTCTTATACTTCTTGATCTCAATCGTCACGTACTATCCCGGTACGATAATGACGATCGGTGGAGAGGATTTCCGGGTCATGTAGTTCCATCCAATGATTAACTCCCATTTCCCGTAGATGTTCTGCTATTGCCGATTTATTCGCTTGTCGATTTTTCTTTTTTTTTTTTTAAACGTCGAGCCAAATATCTGAGTACACAATGTTGTTTCACTTAATAAATATCGCGTTAATTCCCGTCTTGATACATTATAGTTATAATGCAACGCGAAAATCTACAAAAATATTCTTAGTTTGTATTTTTGGACAAAGCACTGAACTGAACGGACCATGCCAACCACGTCACGTTCTGATAGTCATCCGATAGGATCCGACGTATGCATGATGATTACCAGCTAATTTTAGTTGGAATAATTAGGATAAAGTGCGTTCTACGCATCCTAAGTCTTATTTTTGCGATTTATTACAAAGTATGGCTGGACAGACGTCGTCGAGGCCTATTCTAATCTGCGAGAACTTTAGGTCAATGACAAAAAATAGTGCAGGATGTCCTATCCAAACCGATATTTCGGTCATAGCAACCAATCTTAGAGAACGGCTGTCGACGCAGGACATATTATAGTGCACAAGTGTTTGCGCAGACACAAGTGTACTCTCTATTCCCTTACCCTCATACTTTGATAGGAGACCAATGTGACAAGACCAGCAATGTCACATACATAGTGTAGTATAAAAGGACATATTATATTGCCCAAGTGTGACACAAGTTCATTCTCTATTCCCTTACCCACATATTTAGATGCGACACCAATGTGACACGACCAGCAATATTTGTGAGCCAGCGTAGTAAGTACAATGGATGAAGACCACATGAGTAAAAACGCCTAAAAAAGAGTAACTGGCGAGTTTCTTGCCGGATCTTCTCGACCAGAAACAACTTTCCGAGCCGGTGGTAGAATCGCATTATGTTTATTTATTTCTTTAGTATATTTTATGTATCAACATATATATGTATTAACATGTAAATTATACATAAGTACTTATAAATAGTTTTAAGTCATTCAAATGTATGACGATTTGTAAGTGCTGTGTACAAGCCTATGCAAATAGAGAATTATTTGAATTGAACTGAATTGAATTGCCTATACCAGCCCCTCATCATATATGTAACACGTCGTTACCTAATTTACCTATGTTTATAATTCTATCCCAATATCTCTCCACTTTTAACGCCATCTAGCGAGAACAAACCAAATTTCTTTCTAATCTTTGACAGCGATCACTCATTTGAGCATTGGATTTTTTTGTTGTCGATTTCAATATTTTTTCGTCAATTTTCTATAAATAAATATTTCTCATATTAAAGTAATTCATTTTCAATAAACCTCGAAGTTGGTAGCCAATTTTTATTTTTCTGCATTGACTGCGTTTACCTTTTTGTTTAGTAGACATATGATCTTAGATATCCAATACCTTCAGTCTATGGTTTAAAAAAAAATATAGATTCCTTTATGGATTTTTGACGTCTGCCATTTTTTGGAGCTTCTAATCTTGTGGTGCGCTGAAGCAAATTTAAATTTATTTTTTCAATTAAACTCTTGAATTGCATCCAAGATGAATTGGGACACCTGGCTATCCTTATAATGACGGCGAATGCCGCATTCCTTTTTTTTATATTTTAATTTTATATTTTTGGTGACGCCATGTGTTGGTAAGTTGGATTGGTTATGTAACCTAAATTTTCATATTTTACTATATTCCTCGCACATGCTAAGCCATTGTCTGTTGTTTTAGGCAAATGATGTCACCCTTTTTATATTTTGTGATGGGCTGAATACCTCCTGCACCACATCTTCTCATAATGGGTGAGCACGCTTTCGCATTTTCTGTTTTCTTTTTTTATTTGCCGCCTTTATTGCGCCTAAAAGCTCTTCACGCATCTGCCTATGTGCGCTGGAGACCATGGGTCGTCTGCATACCACATGCTATGACATTATGTAACTTTTTTCCCAACAGCACTACCATCTTGTGTTGGCTGGCTGTCCTAATGCTTCCTTTGTGTGAACATTTCAGGCATATAAAGCCTTCTTTATGCATGGGTGTCGATCTGGCGAGGCAAGGAACACTCCAGGACTTATAACCGGTCAGCTGCTGCATGCCATGCGTGGCTGATACTTGGAGAGGTCTCCGTTGCCATCACAGGACTGCAACACCCATGTTTAGCATTAAGTTTAGTAAGATGCTTTATTAAGGTACACATTTATTATTTTTTTCTTTTATTCCGGAGTAGAAGTTTTAATTTATATGATACTAGCGGCCGCCCGCGACTCCGTCCGCGTGGAAAAGTAACTTTTTACCCCCCTTTCAACCCCTTACAACCCCCTTTTCGCAATAAAAAGTAGCCTATGTCCTTTCTCAGGGTCTAGATTATCTGTATACCAAATTTCATTTAAATCCGTTGAGTAGTTTTGGCGTGAAAGAGTAGCAGACAGACAGACAGACAGACAGACAGAGTTACTTTCGCATTTATAATATTAGTATGGATTAGTATGGATGATACCCTATTTTATCTTTGTAACTTTTTCTAAGAGACTATCCTCTTGATAGGAGTCTTGTTACTTTGAACTTTTTCTAAGCGGCATAGACTAAGCTGTAATATTTGTATTTTTATCAGGATAATCCTCGGGATAGGAGTCCTGTTTAATTAAATGTAATTTTTATACGGCCTAGATTAAGCCTAGCATTAATAAATTTACTTGTTTAAAATCATTTAAGTTCTTACATAAAAAGATTTAACTTTAAAAGCCAGAAACAAAAATTCTCTTTTTAAAAACATGTATTTTGCATATTTTTTAAAATAAATATTCTGCCCTCACACTTAAACTCTTTTTATTTAAACTCTAACTTTCTAGCTAGGTAGTTTAAAAGCTAGTGGCGCCTCAGAACCCACGGAGCTAGCATTACCATCAGCCACTCAACATCCCGGCTCAAAGGGTTACATATACTCGTACTTACTATGACTTAGGAAACAAAAATTGATCACCAAAATCCTCTAAAAATACGCCACGCATAAATATCACGCCTAAGTAAAGCCATTTATCGGATTACCCATTTATAACAAAGCAAAATATTTTTCACCCAACAGACGAAAACAATATATTTATTCGGCAAATGGCGAAATAATTACCACTCGGTGACGTGACGAATTACCCGGAAACCCTTGACTCGCGTGTTGACAGACGAACTATAATAATGTTACAACTGCTTCCTTGTTGTCGGGAAATGGGATAATTAGCTAGACGCTCGAACGAAAATCACTTAGTAGGTTTTTATTGTTTTCTTTGCCTTTCAAAGCTGTGGTGATCAAATAGGCATGGCATTGATCGTGGCGTGGATCAGATGATTCGGAATTAATGGACTGGCTCGACTAAAGTAACACTACTAACAAATAACAGGCGTGGAGCAATAAACGCAAAGCTTTTTACGCAATAGATGTAGACTCAGCTCGTCTTTGCCCACGGTCAAAATGTGCTATTTTATACTTAGACAAACGAGCAGACGGGTCAGCTGATGGTAAGTGATTGCCGCATCCCATGGGCATCTGCAACAGATGAGGTGTCACAGATGCGTTGCCGGCTGTTAAGGGAGGTATAAGCTCTTTTCTTGTCCTCACTGCTGGGGCACGGGCCTCCCTCAATCACATGAGGGGTAATTGCCATACTCACCACGCTTGGCAGACAGGTTGGCGAGGGTTTTGATATAAATGCAGAGTTTTCCATCTCTGGGTGCTGATGATCATGCCAGCAGCTTTACCTTTCATCCCGTTATTCGTCATCGAATCATCCACCCCCTTTTCCATCATGTCATTCTTCACACAATCCATCCATCTCTTTTTCGGCCGTCCTCGGTTAAGTATCAAAGCAAAAGTAGCATGTTTAAGCATGAAAATAAGCATGTGTAAGAGTACCTTAAATGCCAATCGGTAGATAGGTATGTAGTTAGAACCCTTGCCAATACTCCGAATATTTACGAATCAACTTTTCCGAAGGAAGGAAGAATTCGCATTCCAAGATGGCGGGATATCGGGATATCTAGCTTTAAACGCAGCTATTTGAATGCAATCTTCTAATCCTGTGCGATGAGGAGATTGGATTCAAATCCGATACTAGCCAGCTAACATTGTAGGTAAGTTTTCGCCGGAATTGCGCTACGTTTTCGCCATTTTGTATGATATCCGTACACAAGTGCTTAAACTATTTAGTACGGAATCAGGTCAATGTAACCTATCTCCGCATATACTATGGGGCATACTCTGAGGAATTGGTCAGACTGACCCCTCCGCATTATTCCGTCATCGTTCCACTCGTCAAAAATTCCATGCCGATCATCAAGATGGTTTTCGGTCTTCAACTGTGCGTTTCTCAAGAAACTTTCTACCTCGAACGACAAAACTGTGGGATGAACTATCGCCCGGTGTTTGACGTGACAGGTGTCCACTGGCGGCGGGAATCACTTACCATCAGGTGATACGTCCTCTGATCTGCCCCCTATCTAATAAAAAAACATCTTTTATTTCTGTGACTTTCTTAGTCGAATGCAAAGTTGTCGTCAAGATGATGTCGATGGAACTGTTATATCGTTCCACGATGGCGAAATGAAGCGGCAAGGATCAACTCGAACATTTCCTTAAAGCTTTCTCCATAGTATAGGTGGGAGAGTATACATAGCGAATATACATCTCTACGCGGTGCTAAGGAGTCTGTGACTCATAATATAATGAATCATCATCATCAGCCCATTTAAGTCCCCACTGCTGGGGCACGGGCCTCCCTCAATCACATGAAAGGTAATTGCCATACTCACCACGCTTGGCAAACGGGTTGGCGAGGGTTTAGATATAAATGCAGAGTTTTCCTTCTCTGGGTGCTGATGATCATGCCAGCAGCTTTACCTTAGTCGCCTTTTACGATACCTCGGTAAGAGTGAGGGTGGCCTATTCTACTCTGCCGGGGACCACACGGCCTATATTATAATGAATACTATTTTAGAATTCTTGTCACAAAAGATACTCTCTCTAATCCTTTTAATAAAAATTAGAACTTATCAATTGCTGTGGTTCAGTGACTACAATCTCACGGATGAAATAGCGTGGCCGGACCCGTTTTTGATAAACGGGGTTATTGCGTATGTATGGGAGGATCAACAATTCAGTAGAGGAGCGGAGCGACATTGGAATGGTTCGATTGCTCTCGGAACATTTGCACCAACTACAAAAATGTTGGAAACAATTTTCGATTTCAATTGTTGAAAGTGCATAGATAAAGTATATGGCTTACTTAGTATTTAACTCCCTCTTTTTAGGGTTCCGTAGCCTAATGTCAAAAAACGGATCCCTTATAGATTCGGCAAGTCTGTCTGTCTGCCCGTCCGCCCGTATGTTTTAGCCACTTTTTCCGAAATCATAAGAACTAACTATACTAACTATACCCTCATATTCCGGTAGAGATTCCGGTAGATTCTCGTAAATAGAGAGTGCTCTTGTGTTTGCGCACACACTTGAGCATTATAATTTATCCTACGTATGTGGCTGATCGTTGAGATTGGCCGCCGTAGCCGTAATCGGTTGGAGGATATTATAACCTGTTTGCTTTGTGGCAAAGATCCGTATCGCGGTCAGCGCAGCTCAGTCCCGACAATGCGACTGGCTCGCGTCCAGCCAATGCTTAGCCGCGCCCTTGGCTCCCGCCCGCTGACCTACATACTGACCGCTAGTGTTCAAAGCTGTATTTCACTCAGTTTTAATATACTCTACCACAGTGCTTGCAAACTACGTTATTTTTTAGCAACTTCTGCACTGAAACCTATTGATATTTAATATAATTTATTTTGATATTTCACAACATCAAGGGAGAGCCGCGCTTCGGCATGAATGGGCCAAAATTTTCGGAATGAAAAACGGTTACTAGATTTGGTAGATTTTGCCTCACAAAGGGCATAGATGGGGCAGATGCCAAGGGTTTTCCATGGAATCCCAACTTACCCCACTAGTGAGGCCGCTTGGCCCATCAAAGTGGATAATCAGAAAAAACTGGCCGGTTTTTTCTTAATGCGAGCCGGACTCGCCCATGAAGGGTTCCGTAGCAGCAACTAAGATATTACTTTAATGTAAAACAACTGACTGAATGAAAAATATGAAAAAAACTACTTACTAGATCTAGTTCAAACCAATTTTCATTTTTAGTTTTCATGGTATTGTTCATATATCATATATTTTTCTTCGCTTCAAAAATATTTTAATATATAAGTTAGAGGGGGGGGGGGGGACACATTTTACCACTTTGGGAGTGTCTCTTGCGCAAAGCATTAAGTTAAGAAAAAAATATATGAGAAAACTCAACATCATTTTTAATTTATTTTTGTGTAAAAATCGTTAATGCACGTTAAGCCGTTGGTCTAGCGCCCAATTTCTCTTCATTCGTGTCACGCTGGTGTCCCACCGGAATATGAGTGTAAGGGTCATACACTCATATTCCGGTGGGACACCAGCGTGACACGAATGAAGAGAAATTGGGCGCTGGACCAACGGCTTAACGTGCATTCCGAGGCACAGGGTAACATGACCGCCGACTTCCAGTCTCCGGGCTAACACTGTGAATTTCTTACCGAAAATGTAGTTACAAATTTTGGCCTGACCCGGGGATCGAACCCGGGACCTCCGCTTTAAAGTGCGGCCCACTAATCACTGCGCCATCAAGGCAGTCAAACAGGTTATATGATGGGAATAAAGATATATATCTCACCATGGGGGTTTTAAAATAAATAATAATAAAAAATCATTTAATATCTAATAAACTGACCTGATTCCTAAATTAGCTTAAGCACTTGCGTAACGGATATCAAACAGCATGGGCGGCGGTTGTCGCTTACGAACAGGTGATCCGTCTGCTCATTTATTTTATTTATTTATTTATTTATTTGGACAACCAACAAGAACATACACCTTAAAAACTAAGGGATACAAATTGTCAAGTACATGAGTTGGTGCTGCCTTAATGACAGGTTGCCACGGAAAGCGTGAACAAAAGTAGTTGGGGGCATAAGGCTTCCCTTAGCTTGTAAAGAAAAAATATATAGTTAAATAATAATTACTTGTTTACACCCAGTCACTGATCAAACACAAGTGTTCAACACACGAATGTTTGTCCATAGTGGGAATCGAATGCACGACCATTGGCGCAATAGGCAGTATCACTACCAAAAGCGCGACTGGGCCATTGGACAAGTGAATCGAGATTTTATCTTATCTTATTATTTCTTATTATTAGACAATAGTAGGCGTAATTTATTTTTAAATGTAGGTAAACTAAGATTTTTTAAATGTAGGTAAACTAAGATTCACTCATCTGCCACTAATAACATAAAAAAAGCAGCTCCGACCTTTGAAAAAGGATAATTAGTACATCGAGGTCACCGATCTGATAGCTATACTCCTATCAACATTTAATCTAGTGCTCTGGAAAGAAGTCACTTTATTTTATAGCACTATTTTACCAGTGTTACGAACTAAGGCAGAGAAATTTCCATCCAATCAAATAGCTTTGATTCGAACCAGCAAATAACAGTAAATTATACCGAGAAAATGTCTACGAAATGTGCTAGATAGCGTAGGGATGTGACTTGAGCGACGTATTTTACCGATTATTTTGGTCTGGATCAAAAGTCGTGAATGTTTACACGTAATCGGTTTTTTTTCAACGACTACTCAAGTGATATTTAAGTCCCAGTAAATGGCACTTAATTAATTAATTTATTTATTAATAGGCACAACTACAGAAAACAATTTACAATACATTCTACACATTTATAAGCCAAGTTTCATATCAAAAGGGTTCAAAAAGCTGCTAAACACAAACTATTTCATAATCATTAGCCAACTTTCTCTGATCTGCATTTAGAGTTTAAATTGCTCATGATATCTCTGTGCTGGCCAAATAAAAACCGCTTGATATTATTTGTATGACAAAAGGAAATATAGTCTATAAGTGTTAGTGTCGTTTTGTATGGATACACCCGATATAAAAACAGTTTTTCATATCAGAAATAAATAAATAAAAAGAGTATTTATATTAAGTGAACGTTATATTTTTAAAAAGTTTTAGTCCATTTGTAAGCGCCGTCGTATCCATGTTATGATTTCATTAAAAATGCACACTAAAATCTGCAAAAATCCTTATTTTCAAACGATTCGATTTAGAAGAATTTTCATATTAAATTAAAATATATGTTCAGAAAATATGTTCAAAAAACGTGTTAAGGCATAGCTATTAGAAAATTGTTATTACAGTGTCAAAGATTTTTCAGAGGACAAGAATAATTATTTTTAGTTGTTATAAAATTTGGTTGACATTAATATTATTATCAATTTGTTATGTTGTTAATGTAAGTTAGATATTTTAATTTAATTTTGTTGACATAGTATTATTCCTGCGTAAATTGTAATATTTCAAATGTATTTATACCTGAAAAGGTAAAATTTAGCTGGTTTTTCCGCTAAAGCAAATGCAACTGCTAATTATGTACCTAAATTTATATATACAATAAACTTCATTCCATCTCATTTATCGTCACAAATATAAAAATCATCAACTATTCTAAAATCATTTTTTAAATGACTTGACGACGCGGCGACGCCACAAAACTAACTCCTTCAATCGTAATATATTGCGCAATATTTATGACAATAAAGGAGGTTCTAAATTCTAAACGACAATAAACGGTTTTTTTCACCATAAGGCGACAAAGCTCAGAGCATCACTAGCAAATAGTAATGTATTAACGTTGTGAGCTCGTAGCACAATTCGTAGCTTGTTTCGTAGCAGTGCTACGAGAGTCGTAGACGGTCGTCAACCTATTGTATTTTATTTGTTCCGAAAGTACTACTGGCAGTTGAAGTACAATTTCAATTTATGCATATTTCTTTTTCATCTGAAGTATGATGATAGACTTGAAATAGTGCAGTTTCTATGTGCTTTTTATCGCTGCTACAGATGGATTTATTAAACGAACCCTTTGTATTTGTTATCTTTCTTTCTCACTCCCCTGCTTATCTTAAGGTGTAAGTCCTAGTTGTGTTCAAACCTGTCTTTTATGAACCCAGGGTAAGCTTAGACATGATTTAGGATTCCGGACGTCTGGTAATTACTTATAAAATCATCTACCTATAATATATCTTTGACGACCCGTTTGGAACAGTGGTACTGAACGCTGCCTTTGGTACAAGGGTTGCGGGTCCGATCCCCGCACAGTAACAGAATTACAAATCAATCTTGGAGCCCGTATAGTGTCAGATAAAAACCACTTTATATAATTTGTATCAGAAAGGAAATCCTAGAGAATACTGCAAGGTGACTTTTGCAGATTTCGTTTGCCGTCTCTTTCAGGTATTTACGGTGGTTAAATATCAACCTCCATGGCTTTTTGTGAGGTCAGAAGAGTCGCTGATTTGATTTAGACCTTTCATTATTTTACTCTAACAAACAGACCGGAATAGCAAAGTCTTGTGTGGGGTCACAGACGACGCCTGTTACCTCATCACTAAAGTCTTGTATCGAAGGCCAAGATCTACTTTGGTTCGCTGCGCCAGCGTAGTACGAGGGTGAATCAAAAAGTTTTTAGAATCACTATTAAAATATAAGAAAATGTAAACAAATATATTTTATTTTTCGACGTAATCTCCTTCTAATCCAATACATTTAGAATACCGCTTTTCTAATTTTCTTATTCCTTCCGAAAAAAAATCTTCTTCTTGACACTGAAAAAACTCATCTACGGCGGCCATTACTGCGTCATTATTGGCAAATTTAGTTCCATAGATATGCTCCTTTAATTTTGGGAATAAGTGGAAATCACTAGGGGCTAAGTCCGGTGAGTATGGTGGGTGGTCAAGGATATTGAACCCAGCATTGCGGATTGCTTCAAGCGCAACTTCCGAACGATGAGTAAGTAAGTAAGTATTATTTTTAGTACGACTGACCGGATGGCGCAATTGGTAGTGACCCTGCCTCTTACGCCAAAGGCCGTGGTTCGATTCCCACCCTGGACAAACATTCGTGCGATGAACACCGAACAAACACCGAACAAACACAAGTGTGTTTGTTCGGTGTCTGGGTGTAATATATGTATTTAAGTATATATTTGTGTTCCTCTGTTGTCTGATATCTGTAACACAAGTACTTAAGCTACTTTACGGGATCAGGTTAACATATGAGATGTTGTGAGAATTATTATTATTGTTATATTATTTATTATATTAACACTATTATTACAATAATTATTCTACTTACGGAGGCTCGTGGTATTTTTGATAAAGCCAAAATACGTTGTCTTCGTAGATCTTCAGCTGCGCGGATGGCTTATGTTAGTGTCAATACTTGTGTGTATCAGGAGCCCAATTCTCGGGCTCGTGACATTTATTTTCATACGACATATATCACTAAAACATAGTTTGTATGATTTTCCAGGTGATATTCGCCATGTTTTAAAATATATCACAAGCACGAGAATTGGGCTCCTGAAATGTCCCCATGGACTAATGCCATCATTGAGCTGCGTTCTCTTGATCTTTTCCCTGGAAACTCCCAACAACCCCGTTTTGTTACAATCAAGTTCATAAAATCAAATAAAAAATATAGAGAAATCGCAACAAATGATACACCAAAGCTTGCTTATTGATCATTCTATCTTCAAGCCAGATGATATGGAAGATTCGAAATTGACATTCCAAATCAGCGATACATTACAATATATTTGGTACATTTATAAGTGTTCTATATGAACATAAATTGAATAAAGAATTTTTTATTTCATTATATCGCCAACGGTGATGGCGATATAATCATATTCGGAGTCAAAAAGTTTTTTTTTGTTTCGATATTTTATTTACAAGTATCTGAAGTATTGATGTATGAAGCATGTAGTTTGTGATAAACTATGGCCTTCCCTTACTTCGTTTAAGGATATAAGTTCTGCTTTATACGAATAGATGGCGCTAGGTATCGATTACATCGCGCAAGCATATCGTGACGGATCACCTGATCGCAAGCGATGGCCGCTGCCCATGGACACCCGTGAGACCGTTGGAGTCACAAGTGCGCTTCCAACCTTTAAACCCCCCTTTCCCCCCGAATTGGGCCTCCGGTATCCTCAGTCATGCAGCGTAACACAGCAGAGTGCTGCTTCACGCCGGTTTTCTTTGGGACCGTGGTATATCTCCCGTCGAGCCGGCCTATTCATGCCGAAGCGTGGCTCTCCCACGGTCAATGCATGTAGTTTATGATGAACAAGTGGCCCGCCCTCACTTCGTTTAGGGACATTAGTTCTGCTACATCCCAATAGATGGCACTAGGCATCGATTAAATCGCGCAACCGTTTCGTATTATAGGATTACCTATAAGCATTGCCGCTGTCTTTTGTACTTACCTCTTTATAAATAGTATAAATGACACGAGTATATTTGAAAAAGAGTTAATATTGAAAATAACCGATAAAAGCTTTTCCAAAACACGAATCCATCAGCAAAAAGCTACTAATAAAAATCCTAACTCATTGATTAGGTGTTGCCAAACGATTTTATGATTGACGAGCTTGTGTCCACAATTTGGAAATTGTTTTTTTAATTGAAAACGTTTTTGTTGCTGGGAAAAATATCGGGGTTTTTATTACGCTTCTGTCTCAAATTAAAAAATGTTGTAGGTATTCAGATTAGGAAGATTTGTAAGCAAATTAAAAAAAAACATTTCTGAATTGTTTATTTTAAATTTAATCTGAATTTGATATAGCTCAGTCGATAAGAACACGCCTTCCATACGGGGGGGGTCGTGGTTTTAATCTGATATTTATAAATATATGTTCATATATTTTTTTTATGTGATAGGTGGCAGACGATTAGACGGATCACCTTATGGTTAGCAATTGCCACCGCCCTTGGACAGCCGTGACACCAGTGGAGTCACAAATGCGCTGCTAACCTTCAAACCCCCCCTTTTCCCTGGATTGGGCCTCCGGTACCCTCACACATGCAGCGAAACACAGCACAGTGCTGCTTTACGACGGTTTTCTGTGAGGCCGTGGAATTAGTCCGGTCGAGCCGGCCCATTCATGCCGAAGCGTGGCTCTCCCACGGTTATATCTACAATTAACTCGGTGGTGCGAGCAAACATCGTTAGGAAACATGCACGTATTGGATTGTTTCTTGTAACCGAAACGTCGAGCAAAATATGTGAGTACACAATGTTGTATCACTTAATAAATATCGTGTTAAAGTGACGGGTATGGCAGACTATTTTAATTTTTCGCTACTATATCGGATCTATTTAAAACAATTTCGGTTACAACCTCTCGGCAAACACTTTTACTATTTATTAAGTAACCATGAAAAAATGTTGGGTCCAACGCGTACGCGAAAAATTGATTCACGCCAAAAGCGGCCACTTTTGGCGTAAAGCATTTTGTTGCGTTTGCACTGCTGTTGAGGGGGGGGAGGGGCGGCCAAAAAATTAGACACTAAAAAAGCTAGAATTTTTTTTTGTAAATGTATATGCGTTGCTTGATAAAAAATAAATAAATAAAAAAAAACACCCATGTACATACACCAATAGGGTATTTGACTAAGCTCGAGATTTTACAAAATATAAATATTTTATCAAAATATAGGTAAATATGTGCCAATAAAAAAAATTCTCAATTAAAAATATAACATCTAGCCGGTTTTACGGTCATTCAAAAATTCATGAACAAATCAATTTTAAAAGTATGAAATTATTAAAAAATTATTATACCATTGAATAACCTCACCTCAAATTGAAGTACCTCAGGGACGGTTTGGCTGCAGGAGTATTTCCGGACGGCTACGACTTAGGGACCTTCAAGAGAAGAGCGTACTCTTTTTTAAAAAGGCCGGCAAACACATTAGCGATCTCTTTGATTTCGTGGATGTTCATGGGCGGCGATGATTACTTTCCATAGGTGATTCGCTTGCTCGCTGTCCGCCTCTAGAATAAAAAAAAGACCCATATAATTTGCACCAAAAATTGTAGTGTAACCATTGACATAAACGAAACATTTGATATAGCTACCATACTGGTGGTGCTGGGTGTCCATGGGCGGCGGAATTGCTTACCATTAGGTGATCCGTCTGCTCGTCTGCCACCTCTCATATAAAAAAAAAAAAACAAAATTCAAATGAAATGCATATAAAATACCTGTTTGTGACGTCACATCTCAGTAGCCATTTCTATGGAGCGTTTGGGTTTGCTCAAAATAATGTAATTTTAAAGTTGTGATATCTCAGGTAGTTTAAATGAGAATCAAGTAACTCTTTCAACGACGTTTCTATTATTGAGAGGTCTTTTGATTACAAAAATAAAAAAAATAGTAAACCGTATTACAATTTTACACGGTTCCAATGTCACTCAGATAAATAATTTTATTTAAATACAGATAGCATACATTTAAAATAAATAACAATTATTATTCACATTTCAAAATTATATCTATGATGAAATACGATAAATGATGATGATGATGCTCACCAAAGATAATATAATCACTATGATGCTAACGACAAAAACCGGGCGAAATGTCCGAAATATATCGAGGGGCGCAATTATTCAACTCATCCAATGCGTCCTGTAATTAAAACAATTATAGGGTTTCCAAAACGTATTTCAAAACAAAAGTACATTCGAAATTGTACAAAAGAATAATTAATCACTCGCCTAATTGAGTCACTTTATAATTTTAAATTCGAGACATTTTCTCCTCTGTTTCATAGCTTTGTAAAAAATGGAGCCCATTACGTTTTTCAGTTCAGAATAGTGATGTGATGATCGTCTTCATTAGTACGGCCATCTTTTACGCAAACCAGATAATAATAATAAAAATCGTTTATTTCAGACAAAGTCCATAACTACAAGCAAATGACATGACAAAAAAATATATAAATTTAATACAGCAGATCTCACGGGCTGGACGCAACTGCACTTAATGTGCATGCAATTGCATCCCGTATGTATACATAGGTGAATTCCAGCGGTCTGCACACACCTTTAGGATGCCGTTCGAGCTGGCTCTCAGCCTCTTTAATGTAGAAAGATAATAATACCCTTCAACCGATTTCGGCTAAGGCAGCCATCTCAAAGATCAGCCACTTACGCAGGATATATTATACTGCTCAAGTGCACTCACTTGAGCAGTATAATATATCCTATAACAAACACAAGTGCCCTCATATTCCGATGGGACACCAGTGTGACACGACCGGAGAGAGATCGGGAGCAGAACCAACGGCTTAACGTGTTAACGTGCTTTCCGAGGCACGGGAGTACAAGACCGCCAACTTCCAGACTCCGGGCTGACACTAATAATTTCTTAACGGAAAAACTCAGGTACAAATTTAATCATCATCAGCAACCCACACTCGTCCACTGCTGGATATAGGTCTCCCCTAATGCACGCCACTGCTCCCGATTTTCGGCACTCTCATCCAGCCCACACCAGCCAGCCTTCGAATGTCATCGTCCCATCTTGTCGCAGGGCGTCCAACACTACGCTTACCGAGTCGCGGTCTCCACTCAAGGACTTTACGCCTCCAACGGCTGTCAGTTCTGCGGTTAATATGACCAGCCCACTGCCACTTCAGTTTGCTAATTCGGTGGGCTATATCGGTGACTCTGGTTTTCTGGTGGTTTGTTGATATAGTTACAAGGAATCTCAAATTTAAGTTCCATGTTTCCGGACTTCTGTGGCGCAAAATGTAACTAAGGATTTTTTTAAATTACGTCTGTGAACACAGATTATGAACAAACATTTGCACGTCTGCTTGTAGGCAGAATACTAAAACACCAATATTTGTAACACCTTATTGTATTGTATTCTTGCAAATAAATAATTGATTGATTTACAAAAAATGTGTCACGTCACTAGGTCAGACAAAAAAAAATTGTGGTGAGGTCATTAGTGTACCTAGATTTAAGACTTAACTAATGAAGTTAGTCAAATTAGTGCACCTTTGATATGACTTTAAAGATTTCTGTTGTAAATCTATTCTTACTACGGTATTGAAAATTTATTTTAAGTTTAATCAATCATTCGATTGGATTCGATTGTCTGGAATAGTTATTCTGAATACAAGTTTGAAAATTCGATTTTGTTTTCTCGACCTTTGAGTCTATATTGGACACAGAAATTAAAAATATTTTCATTAGTGTGACAATTGTAGATGGTTGATATTTTTTGCAATTTATTCTTCAGTAAATAACGCACTGAATTGTAAACTTATGATTTTTTAAATGGTTTGTAGTGTTAAACTTAAGTAAAATAAATCAGTGGCTTAGTTTAGATTTGGTTAAGGTAAATCCTAACAGTTATCTTTGAGTGTCATTCATGTCACTGAAATTTTTTTATTGTTTTGAAGCCTGGTGTACGAGTAGACCACGATATTGTCAAGTCTAGTTGACATCTATAAAATCTTTTAAATTAATCATTTTTCCAAGCCTGTATATTGAAACATGCTTGTTTGTAAAACAAAATCCCAACTTATTTAAATATGAAGAACCAATATTAGGTTTAGGTCGAAGACTTTTTGGCCAAAGTATTAAAATGTACAATAAGTTGTCACAAAATGTTATTGAGTTACCAACGCATAAATTTAAATCCCACGTGAAAAGCTGTTTAATGAGTTAAAAAAAATAGGGTTAGCAGCATTTATTATTGTATACAAATTGATTAGTATTGATTATTCAACAATTGACAAGATGTTAACCACCTACTATTGTACACCTCGTCCAGCAGTTTATTAGTATTGGATTAAGTAACTACTACTCTATGACCTATGAGAGGAACCTAAGTAGTCATGCTCACTCAAATGTCTCTGAGGTGGTGGCGTTATGTGGCGGGTCATTGCATTCCCTCTAATATGGTTGAGTGAAATGATGGCTGACACATACGTCATACTTACGTAATATTAATGCAAAACAGCGCTAAGAAAAAAATAATTAAATTTAATAGGATGGCAGGCTCGCTGGGCAAGGTAGCTGCCAGCCTTTGGCTCTCCTGTGACTTTGACTAGACGCTTAGCTAAGTCAGGAAGAAAAAGAGAGAGTCGGAGCACCAGGGGTTCGTAGCGATATAGTAGATGGGGGAAGCATAACGATAAAATAGATTGTCCATTCTAATATTTTGTTGCAAATATTTGTATACCTACCAGGTCAATCGTAGTGAAACACGATACTATGTCAATATCTTTCTATGCCTATAAATATATTATTTAATTATTTCTGTAATTAGGGAACAAGATAACTTCTTTTTTTTTACTCCCAGGGGAAACCATCATGGCCGTCACCTTGCTACGTGTAGGAAACAAGGTGGTGTATGGGGCTCGAACCCTAACCAAAACCCCTGGGTGTCCATATCTGCGCAATAGCGGTCGGAAACCGCCGGGACTGGAACGCACGGGGAACAAGACCAGACCAACTGGATCATAGTTTATGATCATAATATTTATTTCAACAGTTCATCATCATCATCATCATCAGCCCATTTAAGTCCCCACTGCTGGGGCACGGGCCTCCCTCAATCACATGAGGGGTAATTGCCATACTCTCCACGCTTGGCAGACGGGTTGGCGAGGGTTTGATATAAATGCAGAGTTTTCCTTCTCTGGGTGCTGATGATCAAGCCAGCAGCTTTACCTTAGTCGCCTTTTACGACGCCTCGGTAAGAGTGAGGGTGGCCTATTCTAGTTAACCATAGTTAAACATACCGAAACGAGCTTATTTCTTCAGGATGTTTCCTCCCATAGTCAAGCTAGAGGTAGAAGTAAGCTTAAAAAAATCCGCCATAACTTCATCGAAACCAGAACTGACGAAAGTCTTGCCTTACGACTTTGACGACCCAATTGGAACAGTGGTAGTGAACATTGCCTTTGTTCCAAGGGTTGCGGGTTCGATCCCCGCACTGTACAAACATTTGTCTGCATGATCGTGTATGTTTGTATTGGTATAGTTGTTTTCTTTGTATTATAAGAATGTGTTTGTAAATCAATATTATTCAAATCTCTCTCTCTCTAATTTAAGTTAACGCTCTTGTCGGTGGAGTAGTCTCCATTCCTCCCACGACTCTGCCAGCACCTTTAATCCCTTGTACGACATGACATTTGCTTTTCCTTAAGTTGTTGGACGCAATTTCTTCTGGGTCATCCTCTTCCTCTCTTTTTTACTTCCACTTTTTCTTCCATTATACCATATTTGAAATCGGGGAAGAGAAAATAATGGCCATAATAAAACAAGTGGTAAGACAGGGTTGTCCACTCCCACCTGTTATTTTTAACATATTTATAGAAGTTGCAACTCAGAAAATATTAGATTCAGGTAAAGGTGGAGTAAAATTTAATGGAGAAAGAGTTGTTTTCATAAGATTCAAATGCATATATTTGAAATTCCTCTGTTGGTTCTGATATTCGTTACACAGGTGCTTGAGCTACCTATCTCGGAGTCAGATCAATGTATGTGATGTTGTGATTTTTTTTTTATTTGTACTTATACCTACGTATAATTTGAAATAAATAGGTATTCAATGCCTAGTCAGGAAACAGTTATTTGGCTTGTTATACGAGTTACTTTCTAGCTCGCTCATGCAAATTGTCTTATGTAACGTACAAGCAGTGCGAGTTAATAAAGTTTAGCTACTCCGCAGGCTGACTCGTGCGTTAACTCGCACTATCTATACTAGTCTTTCCTCCTTTTTAGTTGTTCACTATTGACATAGAGGTCGTGGGTTACGATGTAGCATTTTCGTGTGCTGATGCGGCTCGCGCGATGTGTCTCCACTTGTTGCGGTCGACAGCGTCTCGGGAGTTTTAGACAATGGATGTCTGTGTTACAACCCTAATGAGGTCTGTCCAACGCGTGTGGAGCACCCACGCGACCGCATGCATTCTACTCTATAGAGTGTTCATTGAGAACAACTACTAGTAAAAAAATTCTAGTCATTACCGTAGCTCAAATTCACCTCTCTCACCTCTGCTCCAAAGATTGTCGTTTCTACAACATTTGTATTACAATCTTTCACTTAACAGAAAAGATTTCCATTCAACAACAGTTTCGCTTTTATCTTACACTCTGAGAAGGAAACTCGCAACCGTTGGAAATTCTCTAACAAATCTTAAAGTTAAGAATGGAATCCAGTTCTATCAGCCGAGTGATACATCGCGCTGCAACTTCCTCACGTGCGAAGCAAGAACAGTAAATCCAGGATTTTATTTTATTTTATTTTATTGGTTTCTGACGAGTAGATGGGTCACTTGTTGACAAGTGATTGGCACCGCCTATGGGCAGTGGAGCGTAGTTTAAACCTACCTTAAAACTCTGCTCTATTGTTAATTTACTCGCCTCGAGACGAGCGCACGATTTCTACTGTTTTTCCTTCGTAATAAGATATTCCGCATTTTTGAATCGTTTGTCTGGCACAAGTGATCGCACCCTCTCGTTGGTCGATCAACTTAAAGCGAGCGGTAGGAGCAACGTCAAAATAGTTGTTATTGATTTGACTGGTTATGACAGTTGACACAAAGTGACATTCATACTTTTTGTGACAAAAAATTAAAGATATCATATTTAAAAGTCTAAGTTTTTACGTTCCGTTTGCAATGCGGAAGTTACCGGTTTTTGTAAAATTCTGCATGGAAGGGTTTGAATATCAATTTACCGCCTTATATTGGCAACATTGAAAGCGAATGATTCAAAAATAAGGAAAATCGGCTTCATCCAACATAGAAGACGAATATGACTTACGTCGCATGCGACGACGCTAAGTCATACAAGGGAATGCAAAAACAATAGATTATTGACTGAATATTTTGTCACAAAAAACTATGAATGTCAAATTGTGTCAACTGTCAAAACCATCCAAATTAAAGTTTTGAAATTATAATAGTTTGTTGCTATTGACAACTATTTTGACGTCGATTCTACCGCTCACTTTAAGACCTCGACCAACAAGTGGGTGGGGTCACTCGTTGCAGACGAATGATTCAAAAATGCGGAATTTCGTATGTCGAAGGAAAATCAGTAGAAATCGTGCGTTCGTCACGGCGCTAAGTCATATGAGTAATTAAAAAATAGGTCTCCAGTTCGTAGCATGGCGCGTTATAAACTGAAGCTTTTAGTGCTATGTCCCGTTTGGAAGGTACAACGTGAGCGGATAAAGAATGGGATCAGAAATGGCGGCGCATCTATTCACTTCTTGCTCGCACACTATTTGCGTCTATACTCACACTCGTGGGTGTGAGACAACTATGGACGCAACTGGTCATGGAGCTTTTAATACGGCCAAATTCGAATTTCCAAAAACTGAGACTTCATCTTTTACAATACTGCGGTTGAGATTATTTAAAATAATTACTCCACTGGAATGGGCAGACGAGAATACAAGGAGTTTTTGGGACTTCAAATCTAGTGGTTTTGACAACTCCATGTTATGTCCCATCGAGAACTGTAGGTAAATAATATAGTCTACATATTCCGATCCCTGGTTATAACACAAGGCATTCGCTCACACGGAAATTATTTATTACGAACTAGATGATTTATGTGCATTCCGATCCGAAAAGGTTCGGAAGATTGCAGAGTTGCGATCTTGGTTCCTATCCGGCTCGAAGGACCAACCTTAATAACTGGCTCGAATAAGGGATTTTGGATCGGCCGCTATAAGGGTGACGTCTTGCGTTTATATCAATTGCTTTGGGAGATAAAGATGCCAGCAATATTTTTGTGGAAGTTAAAGCTTTCTTATTCCTAACCCTCTTACTTAAAGATAGTATCAGTACAAACCCTGGTTCAAAGATAGTATCAGCCTATAATATACTGTCCCATTGCAGGGAAAAGGCCTTCATCATAGAAATCAAGTCATCGCTATTGTGATGGGATTAGGCTTAAACACCGCGCTTGCCTAATGCGTGTTGGTGATTACAATCCCGAGCTATGTTCAAAAAATTTAAAACATTAACATTTTCCCTTATAAACTCTTGTATCTCAGTCACATATAAACACGATTTTAGTATGTTATTGAGTAGCATCGCATCCATAGATCATAATGATATGTGATTGCATTTATTTGCGACTTTAGGACAACATGTAACCAGGAGTTTTTAAACAGGCCATGTACCCATCATACTATGGCTGATGAAATTCCTAGTAGGTGCCTGTCAATAAACACTCATTCATACATAAGAAATAACATAAATCACTTAAAAAAATATTCATGGAGAAAAAAACTCGGACATTTGGTACACGCCTCGGGTACGAAAACTATTCCAAATCCATTCATACATTTATTCATGAATTGTCTCGATTGCTACTATTGTCATACACAACCACAACCTTAACATTTCGAGACACCTCAACCTTAAAACGAAGGCATAAAGTTCAAATTCGTAACGGTAATGTAAATTCCAAATTGGCTATTCATAAATAAGTTTCAATCCGGTTTGCAGTTAAAAAAGTACTTATCCCAATGCTGTGAAAGCTCAATTTTCTTTAAAGAGGAAAGGGAATAAGATTGTCAAGTTGTGGAAAAGTCGTTAGAGGTCTTTTCTGTGGATTTTTGGAGCACTTGGACTCAGTTTCTATAGCAACTGTCCGTTTTATGGCATTTGAATATTTCCACACTGGGTTAGTGTAGCCGTGGATAAGTAGTTCAATGACAGTTCACTCGGCAAACCAGTTCATAATCATAATATTCATTGCTTCATAATAATTTATTGCTTCATAGAAATTCAGCTATTGGTTCGAATATCCGTAACACAGGTGTTTGAGCTACCTATCTCGAAGTCAGATCAATGTATGTTGTGTAATAATAGTACATACAGATCTTAAATATAATTAAGTTTGCATTATGAGCCCTGTAAGGGTGTCGCAAATTTTAAAAACAATTTAAATATTTCGATATAATTATTTAATTTGTTCTTGTCATTTGCTTCATTTAGTACAACTTTTCAACGATCTCACGAGTTAAGTATGTACATACGTGGGCTTAATTTTATATGTTCACTAATACCAATTATATATTGATCCATACAAATACGATGTTTGTGTGTATTTAGTTGTCTCCTCATTTTATTAGATTTGACAACTGTGTCGCGGTTTTTTGCTAAGGTACTATTACGATACTTAACGATATGCACAATCGTCTTTTGTGTTTAGTACAACCTTTCAACCAACTTATTTATTTATTAAGAAAACAAAATCGTGCCGTGTGTCCCCGGCAGAGTAGAATAGGCCACCCTCACTCTTACCGAGGTGTCGTAAAAGGCGACTAAGGTAAAGCTGCTGGCATCATCATCAGCACCCAGAGAAGTAAAACTCTGCATTTATATCAAAACCCTCGCCAACCCATCTGCCAAGCGTGGTGAGTATGGCAATTACCCCTCATGTGATTGAGGGAGGCCCGTGCCCCAACAGTGGGGACTTAAATGGGCTGACGATGACGATGAAGAAAACAAAAGACTTAAATTATAATTATTCATACTTGGGCAAATTGTTTCAAAGAGTATTTTATAAAAATTTTTTGTTGTCACCAAATCAACAATTTGATAAAAACGATGGAAATACGTAGGTAAAGCTAATCAGAAGTTAATCAGTTCCCGCAACGGAATGCAAATTTAGGATAAAAAAAAACGTGAAAAATGAGTGGAACCGCTCTTTTATTCCAAATACCACTCCTTGGATTTCAGTGAACTGTTATTCGCCAGTTTATTCCTCTGGGCATACGTTTTTATTATTTTAGAACGACGCGTCCGCACTTTGATTGGACAGTAAATGAGTTCGGGTCGTGCAGTAATGGCAAGGATGGGAGACCGTGGTTTATGACGTGGAGTATCTTTTAAAAGCTATCAAATACCAAAAGTGTATAAGAAGGAATTTGTATGGTGTCGTCTAAATAAACTTGGCTTTGGGCGCCAATAAATGACTTCTGCCTGTGACCATCCACCTCTACTAGAAGACGGCTTTTTTATGTGATAGGTGGACGACGAGCAGGCGGATCGCCTGATGGTAAGCAATTGCCACCGCCCATGGGCAAGCAACACCAGTAGAGTCACAAATCCGCTGTCAACCTTCGAACCCCCTTTTCCATTGGGTTTGGGAATTGGGAAAAATTGGGTTTCTGGTACTACTCTTCCTTTTAGACTCCGACTCTTCACTTAGACTCCGGTCTAGCCGGAGTCTAAGGGAAGAGTCACTCTGCATCCTTTCTACTTGTTCAAGTCAATATAAAAATGTAGTTTAGTTTAATCACAAGCGCGCTGCCAACTTAAACCCCCCTTTCCCCTGGGATGGATATCCGATACCCTCACTCCCGCAGCGAAAAACAGCACAGTGGTGCCTCACCACTGCCGGTTTCCACATGCCGTGGTCCACCCATTCATGCCGTAGCGTGGCTCTCTCAAGGTAAAAAAACGGCTACAAATTAGAGACCTTCAGGAGAAGAGCGTACTCCTTTTTAAAATGCTGGCAACGCATTAGCGATCTCTCTGACTTCTCAGATGTTTATGGGCGATATCGATTAGGTACTTAACATCAAAACGTGCAGACGGTGCTCGTCTTTCAACTAACACATAAACATTGTTTTTTTTTCAAACACCCCCGGAAATCGAATATTATTTTGACAACTTTCATCGAGATAAATCGATATATAACAGGTCAGTAAAATTGCCTGAAAATACATTGCCGCTGGAAGTGGCTATTATGAATCGTCTTATTTGTCCTATTACGAGTATTTAAAAATGCAACATTACATAATAATAAAACCATGCATTAACAGAGCGGCGGTATTTCTCACCAGCTCATCGGTCACAACTCTATAAGGCACAAGTTCGGCCCCATATCGAATACTGCTTCCATTTCTGGGCTGGTGCACCTCAGTACCAACTTCTTCCGTTTGACTGCATACAACGTCGGGTTGCTCGAATTGTCGATGAATTGACTCTCTCTAGTCGAATTGATCCTCTAGCGGCGGGATATAGC
This sequence comes from Marasmia exigua, assembly GCA_019059595.1. Lineage (NCBI taxonomy): Eukaryota > Metazoa > Arthropoda > Insecta > Lepidoptera > Crambidae > Marasmia > Marasmia exigua. Next base: position 101,252 of record CM032480.1, read on the forward strand.
TTCCCTCAGCATTCTATACCGCATCTATCCTGGGGAGTGCTCTGAGGAACTGTTTGATCTACTCCCTGCAGCTGAATTCTTACATCGAACCACACGCAAGCGATTGTGATTTCATCCCCATCATCTCGATGGATGGCGGCCTATACAGTGCGTTTCACGCGGAACTTTCTACCACGTACCTCAGTTTTGTGGAACGGTTTGGCTGCGGGAGTATTCCCCGATGGCTACAACTTAGGGACCTTCAAGAGCAGAGCATTTTTTTTTTAAAAATGCCGGCAACACATTAGCGATCTCTCTGATTTCGCGGATGTTCATGGGCGGCGTTGATTACTTTCCATCAGGTGACTCGCTTGCTCGTTTGTCGCCTCTAGCATAAAAAATGCGGTTAGGTATAATCGATTCAGTGGTAGTGAACGCTGCCTTTGGTCCAAGGGTTGCGGGTTCGATCCCCGCACAGTACAAACATTTGTGTGTATAAACATGTCTGTTTGTATTGGTCTGGATGTTTGTATGTATTATAAGTATGTATTAATAGAAGAAAAGTATTATATGTATATATTTGTAATTCCGCAGTTGATTCTGATATCCGTAACACAAGTGCTCGAACTACCTATCTCGGAGTCAGATCAATGTTTGTGATGTTGTGCAATATTTATTATTATTACTTAAATTGATAGCAGCTAAACCGGGTATCTTTTTAACAATTAAGAAAAGAACATATACTATTTATGTAATACTTATAATTAATACTTAATTTTTTGATCTTTTCTTGCTCTCGAATTTGGATTAACGCCTTAAGTGGTCGTTTTTGGCGGTCGTGTCGTCCATGAATGCTTGTATTGCCGGCTGCATTAATGTACTAGTTCACTACGAACCGAAGTGGTAATAAAAGTTTAATCGAAACTACACGGCCCAGTCGTTAAACGGGAACAACGTGTGAACAAACACCTATGTTTGGGTGATTTGTTCCTGGGGCGGTGCCAAGTGTGATCAGGAGATTTGCAAGGACGTCTCTCAACATATGTTACAATACGACGTAAATTTCCGGTACAAAAATAAGGAATAGAATAGAGAAAAATATGTTTTATGCTAGAGTCGACAAACGAGTTAGCGGACCACCGCGGGACACGGTAATCAACGCCGCCCACGAACATCCGCGAAATCAAAGAGATCACTAATCATCATCATCAGCCCATTTAAGTCCCCACTGCTGGGGCACGGGCCTCCCTCAATCACATGAGGGGTAATTGCCATACTCACCACGCTTGGCAGACGGGTTGGCGAGGGTTTAGATATAAATGCAGAGTTTTCCTTCTCTGGGTGCTGATGATCATGCCAGCAGCTTTATCTTAGTCGCCTTTTACGACACCTCAGTAAGAGTGAGGGTGGCCTATTCTACTCTGCCGGGGACCACACGGCAAATCACTAATGTGTTTTTTATATTTATTTATTAAGGACATCCAACAAATCTTACACTAATTACATTGTATTTACTTAAGTGCTATAATAAGGCTAAGTGCAGATTCTCTTACAGGCCTTATTAAAAAAGAGAGCGCTCTTCTCTTGAAGGTCTACTCCCGCAGGCAAACCTTTCCACAGAACTGAGAAAGATTTAAAAATCCAAAAGTGTATGCTATTTGGAGCTAAGTTGTTAAGTAAATGAATGAATTACTTTTACCCCCTTATTCATCGTCAGCCCATTTAAGTCCCCACTGCTGGGGCACGGGTCTCCCTCAATCACATGAGGGGTAGTTGCCATACTTACCACGTTTGGCAGACGGTTTGGCGAGGGTTTTGATATAAATGCAGATTTTTCCTTCTCTGGGTGCTGATGATCATGCCAGCAGCTTTACCTTAGTCGGCTTTTACGTCACCTCGGTAAGAGTGATGATAGCCTATTCTAATCTGCCGGGGACCAAACCCATTACCAAACGCAATTTGGGAATACCTTTGGAACAAAACTCGTTCCAGTTCCTTCTAATATTGGGTTTTAAACGGGATAGCAAAACCTAGTGGTTTAAGTACCAACCGTGATCTCGGGGTCCTGGGTTCGATTCCCGTGTCGAGCAAAGGTATAATATTCAGGATGTAACTTATAGGATGAACCGCTTGTTTGTTAGCAATGAAACATAAAGTTTTTGGTCAAATAAATTAAAATTAATGTAAATGCGAAATAACATTAATTAAAAATATTGACTATATGTCAATATTTTGTTAATTGTAACAGTAATTGTAATATATTTTACCTACCTACCTAAGAATATTAACTACATGTATTGAAAATTAGTAGTTTATGTGACTGTCACGTAACTAGGCCTAATAAAACAAGAGTGAGATTTAAAACGAGCCTTGGCGAGTTTTTTAATAGTATTCGCGAGTGCTTTAATACCGAGCAGTCTCATACATCATCATCATCATCATCATCAGCAACCCACACTCGTCCACTGCTGGACATAGGTCTCCCCTAATGCACGCCACTGCTCCCGATTTTCGGCCCCTCTCATTCAGCCCACACCAGCCAGCCTTCGAATGTCATCATCCCATCTTGTCGCAGGGCGTCCTACACTACGCTTACCGAGTCGCGGTCTCCACTCAAGGACTTTACGGCTCCAACGGCTGTCAGTTCTGCGGCTAATATGACCAGCCCACTGCCACTTCAGTTTGCTAATTCGGTCTCATACATATTATCTGCATTCATGTTTAGTTCTTGTATCAACAAGTACTTCATCTACTTAGTACGTAATCAGGTCAAATACTATGAGTTTTTCTGAGAATTCCTTCATTTATGTACCCTTACTTATACTTATAAACGAGTATAAAAGCTTCCTAACCAACATGTAAACCAAAAAGCCACTTTGTACCGGATAAAAATTTACATTTAAACTGCATATTGCCTTTTATTGTACTGTTTCATATCATTTCTATTCGCTAGAGACTCGAGTCTTTTCAAGTACATTGACTTTTAAAAGTTCTATTCCCTTTGTTTTGAGCAATTTAAATAAAATGATAGTAAGAGCGTACTCCTTTTTAAAAGGTGGGCAACATAAAGCGATCTCTCTGATTTCGCAGATGTTCATGGGTGGCTGTGATTACTTACCATCAGGTGACCCGCTTGCTCGTACGTCGTCTCTAGCATAAAAATATGTGGGAGGCGAGCAGACGAGTCAACCGGACGGTAAACTTCCTGTTAAATTAATCTTCATAATTGCTAAAAGTGGCCACTTTTAACAATTATGGAGTTTATTGTTACTTGTAAGAAGAAATTATTTCATAGGTGGGTCGCAAAAATTGTAAATCATTTCCTTAAAGTAAATATTATGTCTCCTATTCGACACTATCAATATAAATCACTTGTTGGCTCTATGTATCGTCGTAGAATCGCCTGGAAAATCAAGTCAATCCGTCGCCCCGTTTTACCCGAAAAAATGAACGAACAAACAGACATACACACACATTTTATTTTCACATTTATAACATTAGAATGGATTCATAGATACTTATATATCTGAACAAAAAAGTACAGAAACAGAAACATTATTTATTTGCTTAATACACAATTTGATACAAAGATGTTATAAAAAGTATCATGGACACGGTATCCAGCCTGCCAGCAGGCGCGCAAATAGATTAAGTAGGATTAAGTATAATGTAATTAACAAAACTTATAAGTAGGTACCTACTTAATTGTTTTCAAATATTATTTCTTAAATTAATATATCAATGCCTCTAAGATTGAATACTATTACGCATTTGAATACTAGTGACATCTATATTATAGTTAGGGTTTAAAATAGGTCTACATTATATTACGTACCTAATTCAAATGTGAGATCATTTTGAGATAAGTAAATTCTTTTTTTTAAATCTAATCTTATAATATAATAAGTATTGTATTTTACATTTATACAAATTAAGTAATTAATAACTTAATATAAATAAATAAAAAAAATAAAAATAAAACATATTTAAAAGTATAATCTAAGGTAAATAATAAATCTTTTTGTTTTCTCAATAATAACAGTGTCTACATACATGACATTTTGGACTATTAACTATCATCAAGTTCTAAAATTATTTAATGCTATAAAAACTGAACTATTGAGACCGTACTCTTCCAGTGTTCCTTCTCGGTTCCTCTTTCCTTTATGTGCCGTAAATATATCGTAATATTGTTCATTTTAAAATGTAACATGAAGTTGAAGAAAAGTCTGTACAGTCGCACTATAAACAACGATAGTTGCCGCTGTTACTCCACACCGTTTTGAATAAACTCGATGCAGGAATAACTTATTTTATTTGCTTTGATTTACAATGAGGGTAGAGCATGGAACTAGAAGAGTTTCGAGTCGAAGTTTTCAACGGAACACGCCATTTTTTTCAAAAAAAGTCACGTGAGAGCTTAGATCAAATCAATTTACCTAGTCTAAGCGTGAGTGTGAGTTATGTATGATGAGTGATGGTAGCTCAGTGGATAGGCCTACATTCATAAGGCCGATTTTTTTATCATTAGTTAAATTCAATCAAATCGACAATCGAATCCCTCAATCGACACCGGTACATGGTAGAAATACCAAAAGTCCGCACAAAGAGTTTTGAATCCTGTTTTCTTATTCGTACTGCGAAACAGTGGAATCAGTTGCCTGAAGAGGTGTTCCCTAGTGGCTACAATTTGGGGGTTTTCAAAGCGCGAGTGAATAGGTATCTTCTAGGTAATCGTGCTACTTCTTAGACCATATTATCACTTACCATCAGGTGAAATATGGTCAAACGCTTACCTATCTACAGTAAAAAAAAAAAAAATTACTGACCTAATGGTCTAAACAGGTAACTAATGTTCAAATATCGCCAAAATTTGTTTTTTGAACAATAGTTAGCTTAATCAATAGTTATATTACAAGGAATTACGTCACATTGGTCTAGTGGAACGCCCTGTTGGTCTAGTGGTTTAAGTACCGGGCCGAGTCTCGATGTCCTAGGTTCGATTCCCGGGTCGAACAAAAAGTATGTTTTAAATTTTTCGAACATAGCTCGATTTTGTGATCATTAGGCAAGCGCGGTGATTAAGCCTAATCCCATCATAGTAGCGATAACTTGATTTCTATGATGAAGGCCTTTGCCCTGCAGTGAGACAGATATAGGCTGAAACTTTTTTACATACTTTAAATACATAGAAAACACCCTGACCAATAAAACGCCCTGATGGTCTAACGCCCTGACGGTCTAGTGGGTTAAGTACCGGGCCGTGATCTTGGGGTCCTGGGTTCGATTCCCGGGTCGAGCGAAAAGTATGTTTCGAATTTTTCGAACATTGCTCGGGTTTGTGATCACCCATCCGCATTTGGCAAGCGTGGTGATTAAGCCTAATCCTATCATGTAGCGATAACTTGATTTCTATGATGGAGGCCTTTGCCCTGCAGTGAGACAGATATAGGCTGAAACTTTTTTACATACTTTAAATACATAGAAAACACCCAGACCAATAAAAACAGACATGATTATGCACACAAATGTTTGTGATTTGCGGGGATCAAACCCGCCACCCTTGCTTCAGAGGCAGCGTTCACTACCACTGATCCAAACGGATCGTCTGCATGAAGTTTTTTGCCTTTTCACGGAGTCAACAAACTCCCCAACGTCAAATTCCCGAAATTCCCCGCCGGTTTTGTTATCCGTACGTATTATTTTAAGTGCTTGCCTTCAACACTTTTATGACTTGCAATTTCGCCGACTCGTCTACGGACGAGAGAGTGTACTTTCATAAAATATACCTTCTTATATTTCTAGAGGCCGGAGATTTGTTTGCAAATATTAATTGAATTGTCAGTCATTTGGTGATGACAAAAAACATGAAGAGGTTGCGTATAGCATGCCCTAAGCGAAGGCGATCATCATCAGCCTATCGCAGTCTACTGCTGGACGTAGGCCTCTCCAATTGTTCGCCACTGTGATCTATCCATCGCTTCTCGCATCCAGCTCTTACCAGCCATCCTGCGCAGATCGTCCCCCCACCTAGCCAGAGGGCGCCCTACATTACGTTTGCCAAGACGCGGTCTCCACTCTAGAACTCGTTTACCCCATCAGTTGTCGGTTCTGCGGCTAATATGGCCAGCCCACTGCCACTTAAGCTTGCTAATCCGGTGAGCAATGTCGATGACTTTGGTTCTCTGCCGGATCACCTCATTTCGGATTTGATCTCGGAGAGAGACGCTGAGCATTGCTCGTTCCATAGCCCGCTGAGCGACCTTTAACTTGTGGACCAGCCGTACCGTAAGTATCCACGTTTCGGCTCCGTATGTCATGACGGGTAGGACGCACTGATTGAAGACTTTCGTCTTTAGGCACTGTGGTATCGACGATGCCTATTACCAAATAGGCATTGCACATTGCGAGATTATTAACATAAACAAAATAAAACTTAAAATCTACTTAGGTACATAAATGAAGCATTTTATGTAAATTGTTTTTTTATAATAATTAGGTGGCAGATGAGACGACGGATCACCTGATGGTAAGCGATTACCGCCGCCCATGGACACTTGCAAGACCATTCAATATTACAAACATTTTGTTTCATAGATAATTTTGTGCTGATGTTTATGACTACAAATTGTTTTATTTATTTTTATTTTAATATTTTTTGTATGCTTAATTTTTACAATAACCCTGACGCTTTCACACTCTGACCGTATATGTACCAATATCATGGATAACTTTCAAACTCAGACTCAAAAGTGTTAATTGCATTCATGAATGTTACATACAGGTGGTATAAAAATATTTCAGTACATCATGTTACCCTTTTGGGCATAGCTAACAAATATTACTTGGTAATAAAGAATTATGATGATGGTGTCTATTTTTTATTTTTTAATGTAGTCATTATCATATTAGAAAACACATTTTTTTTCTTATTTGGAGTTGATTTGATTGCCCCCAACCCCCTTAAGGGTTGAATTTTCAAAACCCCTTCTTAGTGCTCACTTTCACTATTCAAGAAACTTCCTTCCCAAATTTCAGGTTTTTAGGGTCAGTATTTTGGGCTGTGGGTGCATTCCTAGTCACTTAATCACTTAATGCCTTAGTCACTCAGGTTCTCCTTGTATATAAATAAATTAAAGAATTTCTACTTGCTTTGTTATCTGATATCCGTAACAAAAATGTTAAAGCTTTTCAGTACGGGATCAGGTCAATGTATTGAGATTGTGGCAGACAGAAAATGAGACACCGGTAAGGGGGGTAAAGAAAATAATATATTAACAAAATAAAAATGTAGAAAAATACAGAAAATTTACATGTTTTCGGCCGAAACGTCAGAAGAAGAAGAAACGTCAAAAAAGTACTTTTTCTATTTATAAAGAGTGCCTAAGCAGCAAGGAGGTCGGTTCTCGATAGAGATGTTTTATGAAAGAAATAAAAAAAGATGTAAATAATTTTGTAGATACATGTAACGCCACTTGCCATTCCCTATTGATCTGTAACATTAACACTATCTACATTTAATTATGTCGTACGAAAGTAATGTACATATGTTCTTAGAATATTATATATTACACCGAGCCTATACATTCCTTTGCATATGACGGAATGCGGCCACCCGGATAAACGGATGGGAGGAAATGTTAGAGCGAAACTTTGGGCTTCCAGAGTGACATTGTTGCTATTATAAATAAGAATATTTACATACGAGAAAGTTGTTGTGCCAAAAACTAATATGTGGGCTATGTACCTACGTGATACCACGGCCTCACAGAAAACCAGCGTGAAGTAGCGCCTGCGCTATTTTGCTGATAGAGTGAGGATATCGGAGGTACAATTAGAGGCAAATAAGCAGGTGGGAACAGAACTGACAGCCGTTGGAGCCGTAAAGTCCTTGAATGGAGACCGCGACTCGGTAAACGTAGTGTAGGACGCCCTACGACAAGATGGGATGATGACATTCGAAGGCTGGCTGGTGTGGGCTGGATGAGAGTGGCCGAAAATCGGGAGCAGTGGCGTGCATTAGGGGAGACGTATGTCCAGCAGTGGATGAGTGTGGGTTGCTGATGATGATGATGATGATGAAGCAGATGGGTCACATGATGGTAAATACTCAACGCTGCCTATGAATATTTGCGATCACAAAGAGATCGCTAATGGGTTGCTGGCCTTTATAATCGATGGCAATCTATGCGGATGTGGGGTTTAAGGTCTTGATTAGTGGTAGTGAATGCTGTCTCTGGTGCAAGGGGCTCAATGCCCGCACAATACAAACATTTGTGTATGTGAACATGTATGTTTGTAATGGCCAGACCAATACAAACAGACATGAGACATGTCCAGTGTCTGGGTGTAATATTTGTATTAAGGAATTTGTAATTCGTCTGTTGTCTAATATCCGTAACATAAGTGTTAAAGCTTCTCAGTATGGAATCAAGTCAATGTATGAGATGTTTTATGAACGAAATAGTCTATATGTATAGTGGGTGTTTTCTATGTATTATAAGTATGTATTTACAAAAGAAAAGTATTATAAGTATTATTCGTAATTCCGCTTTTGGTTCTGATATCCGTAGCACAGGTGCTTGAGCTACCTATCTTTGAGTCAGATCAATGCATGTGATGTTGTGAAATATTGCTTATTTATTATTAGTGCCAATCGCTTTGGATCAAATGATCCGTCTGCTAGTCTGCCACCTATCCCATAAAAAACCTACTATAGTGAAATGAGACATCTTACTCGACATTAGCAGAGTTAATTGCCACCGTTAGATACATGATAACAGTCATAAAAAACTCACAATTCTTGTCACGGCTATAAAATGACACTAGCTCCATTACTGCCATACATAAATGGGGGAATCCTATGTCTCACTGCTTTTGATTACCCCAAAGGGATATGTGTATGTCGCAGTCACCATTCCACTCTATATGTGTGTCACGAACGATATATAAAGTACTTCCCCTTGTGAGATCTCTGTTATAGTAGAAAAAATCCCGGTAGGAAGACAGAACGTATTCACCAATGGAACAGCACTTTGTCATCATTTCAGCCAAAAGACGTCCACTGCTGGACACAGGCCTCCCCCAATGCTCTCCACACAGATCGATCCTGTGCCGCCCGCATCCAATGGATTTCCGTGATCTTCACCAGATCGTCGATCCTCCTTGTGGGAGGCCTGCCACGGCTGCGATTTCCTGTACGTGGCCTCCACTCGAGAACCTTTCCGCGCCAACGGCCATCGGTTCTACTCGCTATGTGCCCTGCCCATTGCCACTTGCGGCATGCAATCCTTTGGGCTATGTCTGTGACATTAGTTCTCTTCGAATCTCATAATTTCTGATACGATCACGCAGGGAGACTCCGAGCATAGCCCTCTACATTGCTCTCTGGGTAACTTTGAGCCTCCTTAATCGACACATTGTAAGCGGCCATGTTTTGGCACTTTGTGCGCGGCCACAAACTGAAACTATAAATGGTGTATAGGTAAATAGTAACATCATTTTAAACAGCTGTGCCATCAGTTATTTGTAACATTTTATTTTTCTGCTAACTGCTTGTTATAAGGGTGCATCCACACCTGGTAAATGTGCAGCCAGGTGCGAGATGCGCATATTTTGAGGCGCAGTTGCGAAATGTGGTTACAGAGTGTCTTGTTACGTAGTTTTTCACAATTCTCTATAATAATAATGTGATCCAAACCGATAGTTTCGGAATCAAGACAGATTAGAATCCCATAGAAATATAAATAAATAAAAAAAGCTTTATTGTCAAATTATGCATATCACAAGAAGATTCATACAAACTTACACTAATTACAGTTACTAATTAACATAAGATTTAATATAGTTAAAAAACATTAGTATCTATAGTTAAGTTATCTAAAGTTTTCTAATTATTGACAATAGGTACCAGTCTCAGCATATGGCTAGGCGTGAATGCCCTGCGCTGGTTTTCAGCCTGGCCCTTGGCGATCGGTGGGTCGACCATTGGATAAAATATTGAAGGGAGACACGTGTAAATAGTTGTGAAGATTTAATGTGTTAAATGTTGTGAAGATGTGAATGTTTATGTATATATGAGGGTAAGAAAGAAAATGAAAACACTTATTGACCATCACAACACTCACAGCACAGAGAGCAACATGATAGAACATAGGTAGAACAAGTTTACAGTATTAAAAGTACGATTCAATAGGCGCTTATGACACGACATGGTTACTAGGAAGATAAGTAGCAGATATACAAAAAGAGGTGTGAGTCTGTTTGGTCAATCAGGTCCCAACTTCTTTCGTAACTGCACTCTTTATTCTCTTACCCACAATTTTCGATTGGACACTAATAATACTCTGTCCTGACTCCTGCGACGCAGACATGTGTCTGTCCTGCTCTGCGTCTCGCGCAGTATTCTGTGCCATTCTGTGTCCGACGGCTGTACATCGTGATGTGTTTTTAACTATAATATATACTTTTATTATAATGTACGAATGTCAGTTGTCCCGCACCGTGCTGTACTGTGCTGTGCTGCATTCGTCGTCTCGGCATACACCTAGCCTGATCCCTGAGATTAACTGCCATAAGCCATAGCCGGCAATGCAGTTATTTCGTACCTTAATAACTAAGCCTCGAGATTGGCTGGTGTGATGCAGGCTGCCAATTTGGAGGCCTATGTTCAGTAGACATTCTAGGTGGATTCATGGAGATGATTACGATTGGCACTGATAAACACTTACACTGTGGCTCAGGGCAAGAGAACTCGAAACTTTGGTTCCAGCAAGGAGCCGTTTTTAGCCCGTTAGTATATTTTGGGTGGATTTACTTGTAATGCAGAACAGGATTGGAACGCTCATTGACTCTGGGATTGGATTTCGGATTTTTTCACAGTTGGTAAGTAAGCATTCTTATGCTGTGTGCATAGAATATATTTTCGTCTGTGAGAAATACTATAAAGGTGTGTTGCTGTGATGCTGGCTGCTTTCATAATTAAATAATAATAAGCTATGGAAGCTCAGAGGATAAGACCGCACGCCTTCCAAACGGTAGGTCGTGGATTCGAGTACGACCTTATTTTTCACAACATCACATACATTGATCTGACTCCGAGATAGGTAGCTCAAACACCTATGTTACGGATATCAGAATCAACAGTCGGATTACAAATATATATGTATAATACTTTTCTTTTGTAAATACATACTTATAATACATAGAAAACACCCAGACCTATTATACAAATAAACATGTTCATGCACGCAAATGTTTGTACTGTGCGGGGATCGAACCCGCAACCCTTGGACCTAACGCAGCGTTCACTACCACCGTTCTAAACGGGTCGTCTTCCTGAACTTTTGGTTTTATAATGTGATAGGTTACAGATGAGCTATTATAAGATAAATTAGCTGATGATAGGCTCTTGTCACAGCTTGAATCATGATCCAAGATAACTTCAGTCTCTAAATCATCTGTTTTAGAAGTTATGTATTACGCTTTTATGCGTAAATCATAAATCTGAATTAAACAAAATTCTAAATTAAATTCCACTGTCGTCATCGTCAGCATCAGCCCATTTGAGTCCCCACTGCTGGGGCACGAGCCTCCCTCAATCACATGAGGGATAATTGCCATACTCACCACGCTTGGTAGACGGGTTGGCGAGGGTTTTGATATAAATGCAAAGTTTTCCTTCTCTGGGTGCTGATGATCATGCCAGCAGCTTTACCTTAGTCGCCGTTTACGACACCTCGGTAAGAGAGAGGGTGGCCTATTCTACTCTGCCGGGGACCACACGGCTTCGTTCGGATAATTCCACTGTTCGCCCAGTCAAATCAACAGATTCTACAATTTTGTTGATTTGACTGGGTCCACTTACGCAGGATATATGTATTATTTATATAGTGCTCAAATATATGCGTAAACCAAAGTGCACTCTCTATTCCTTTACCCTCATATTTAGATGGGACACGAATGAAGAGGGATCAGGCGCAAGAACGTTTAACGTGCTTTCCTAGACACGGGGGTACACGACCGCCAACTTCCAGACTCCAGGCTGACACTGAGCATATCTTACGGTGCTACATTGGTGACACTAGCGCCGCCAGCAGATATAGATTGATTGTGGCGATTATGAGAGATTATTTAAAAAAACCGGCCAAGTGCGAGTCGGGCTCGCGCACAAAGGGTTCCGTAGCAGCAAAGTCCAAAATTACAGTTAAATCAACCTATCTCAAAAACTATAAGAGATACTTTGATCAAACCAAAAATCGTTGAAAGAGTTAATTAGCATGCATCACCTCTATTTTTTTTAGAATTTTATACCCCGTAGTTATAAAAATAGAGGGGGGGGGACATACTTTTTACGACTTTGAGAGCTGATATCTCAAAAACCGTTCACTTTAAGAAAAATGTTTTTTAGAAAACTTTATATCATTTTAAAAGACCTTTCCATTGATACCCCACACGGGTATGTACATCGAAAAAAAAAATTTCATCCCTCAGTTACATGTATGGGGGGCCCCACCCCCAATTCTTTTTTTTACTATTTAGTGTCATATTTTTGTAGCGGTTCATACAACACATATTCCCATCAAATTTCATCACTGTAGTACTTATAGTTTCCGAGTAAATCGGCTGTGACAGACGGACAGACGGACAGACGGACAGACGGACATGACGAAACTATAAGGGTTCCGTTTTTGCCATTTTGGCTACGGAACCCTAAAAAGTACAATCTTAAAGACTTGGAGGAAAGAATAATTAATTTTTGAGACGCAAAACAATAAATTTTACACGTGACAAGTAAACAATAATCTGCATAATTGCTAAAAGTGGCTATTTTAGCATTTATGCAGATTATTGTTACTTCTTCTTCTTATTTTATTTGTGGCAATCAACTTCTCGACTGAGAATTACTCCTGCCATTATCATGTTTTAGATTTTAGGCATTATTAAGCGGGACAACCGAAGATAATTTGCCAATGTCAAGTAACTTATTGAGAATAAGTAGGTAGTCAACAGTCGAAGTCAGTCAAAGTCACAGTCACTCAATAAAACGCCGGTGTTTTGCGTTTTATCGACCTACGGATTCAGCGGATATCACTCTAAAAGCAATCGCGGGTTTTAAGACTCTATTAGGTCTAAGCAAGTTGTCACGAGACAACGCACTCGACACACAATAGCAGTGTTAAAAACGTTACAATCCAACGATTCTTATTATTAGGATCACTTTGCGGCACTTCACTGCACAAATAAACACCAAACTTGCACACTAAAAACCACTAGACACTAATTTAAAACCTTTGAATTGCATCAGCCCATGCGGCTTCTTTTAGCCCTACCCGCCGAATCTTATTGTTACTTGTAGAAAGAAATCAGTTCATGAGTTTCTCTCAAAAAACCGTTACTACATTCCTCCAAGTCTTTAAGATTGTACTTTTTTAAATAATGTCTTATAATCGCCACAATCAATTTAAATCTGCTGGCGGCGCTAGTTTCCCCGATGTAGCACCTTAACAAAAAAACTCAAACTCAAATGCGGTCTACGACCCACTGCTCCACCGAGGTAAAAATATTGGTAGGTGAACAATATTACTAATTTTTATACCACAGACAATACCTATATATGTCAAGCTTTTTTGGCCTGTGAAATCCCTGCGCATTCAAACTCATTCTTTTATCCCAGTAATAAATGCAGCCAGAATTTTGCCTCGTAAAACAAACCAATTTCATGTGTGTTTTACAACAAACTGTTTTCAATTCTTTGTTGATGTTAATGTTTTTCTTCTCGTAATGAATAAAGAACGAACCCAATTTCACCTTGTACTAGTGATGGGACAAGAGTTTATTTTTACACTCATACATAATTTCAAATTACTTTCGAGTGAGGCCGCGTACAGGAAGTTGCAATCATGGTAGGCCCCGCACAAGGTGAATTGACGATCTAGTGAAGTCTCGTAGGAATTCCATGGGTAATTGGCATAGGACCAATCTGTAAGGAGAATATTGATGGGGGGTATATCCTGAGGTGGACATCTATTGACTGAAATATAATTACGATGCGGATGAAACTCTTACTGCCACACTCAGAGTCGTTGATTAACTTAGTTGGCTACTTAAGAAAAAATATTGAACTGTATTTTGATACGCATAAAGACTACCGATACTAAAGTAAATGAACATTAGCTTAAATGACGTCTCTGAGTGCGGCCGATAGGGTTTATGTATACCAAAATATGTTTTACCGATTGTGGACCACCAATGCGCAAACCTTTTTAACCATCTTGGAAAATAAAGTCAAAATCAAATTTCTAAAGCTGGACATCTAATGCGTGGCTCAAAGCCTGACTTGTTGCAACTTATGTCTTACTTGTTAAATTATACTTAAGTACAAAAGTACTTACATATAAATGTATTATATGGATCCCGCCTGAACACGAGATGAATTTTTTAAGTGTGTTATTTACTTAAGAATAAATTGCAAAAGATTGGTTTAAAAAATTATCAACTACTATTATGTATATAGTTGAAAATTAATCAAAATGTATTTGTAAGTGCTGTGTACCAGCCTATGCAAATAATGCTTTTTATTATAAAACAGGGCAAGATACACGGGCTAAAGGTGCATGCAACATCAATGGAACCGCAAAATGCGCTAGTAACCTTCAAACTCACCTCTCGCAGATTGGGCCTGGTCACTACCGTAGAGCCAGCCCATTTGTGTCGAAGCGAAAGTATTTTTTTATTTCACTGTAGTCATTTAAGTGAAACTGAATTCAAGTAACATCACTAGCACTACCGGGGCTGTTTTTCTGTTGTTTTTTTATGTTTTAGTATTAAAAAGGCTGATTGAAGTATATACGAGTATTTCGGGAACATTGAAGGGTTAAGTGAAAAAATGCTTTTAGTTAATTTAGGGTTTTTATGGACAATCATAAAAACGAGGGTTTGAAAAAAGTGGCAAGAGGAAGTTCGAATAAGATAAGAGTAAAATTGAAGGCTTTCGTTGATAAAGTGCAACCTTTTGGTAACTAGGAACCTACAGTTGATATTTTTTATTTCAATCTTTTGCTATTTATTCTTAAGTAAATAACACACTTAAAATTTTCATCTCGTGTTCAGGCGGGACTCGAACGCACACCTTCCACAATCCGGGTGAATCTTCTACCAATTCGACCACTGAACGCGTGACTAAGCCGACGAAATTTGTAAGTGCTTGATTCGACATGAGCACTCGATAGTCCCATCAATATTGTAGGTATATTTACAATATCCAGTGGAAATATTATTACAAATATTTATACCACCAGCTAAGATGAGACCACTAAATCAATAGTTGATATTTTTTATAACAATCTTTTGCAATTTATTTTTACGTAAATAACACACTTAACATTTTCATCTCGTGTTCAGGCGAGTCCTGGATTTTGGAAGGTCCCACACCTTCGAGTCCCGTCTGAACACGAGTTGAACTCGCCTCTATGGGAGTTGGAGGCTGGAGTGCTGGCCGCCGTCTACTAGAAGACGGCGGCCTAGCGAGCGGCTGGCGATCCCCTCTGCCCCCGAGAAAGGAAGGCACTAAGGAAGGAGGATCGCCAGCAAATGGTAGAGGCATGGACGGCCTCTCTCCAGGTGGAGAGGTACCGCCGGCCGACGCTCGCGGCGCTCGCCCCGGTATTGGCCCGGTGGCTCGAGCGCCCCCATGGGTTTCTGTCCTTCCGGATGGTGCAGGTACTTACCGGGCATGGTTGCTTCGGTAACTACCTGCACCGTATTCAGCGGGAGGACACTCCTTCGTGCCACCAGTGCGGCGCTGCGGAGGACTCGGCGGAGGTCGGACATGGCCTCTCATTGCCCAGCATAGTTGAAGCTATGCTGGATAATGAGAGGGCGTGGTCGGCCTCCACTCGAGGACGCACGAGATAGTCTTAACAATCCTCGGCATCGGTGTTCGTAGCAACCTAAATCAACGGGACTATATCGAGAGCTTAATAAGAACTGCTTCCCGTAAACTCGGGATTCTGAACAGAGTGAGACGGTATTTTACTCCGGCGCAGCTTTGTCTCTTGTACAAGGCACAGGTTCGCCCGTGTGTGGAATATTGCTCCCATCTCTGGGATGGTTCTGCTAAGTACTTGCTAGAGGCTCTCGATAGGTTGCAGCGACGTGCTATCCGTATTGTTGGAGATTATGAGGTGACTAAGCCCCTAGAACCTCTTCAGCTACGAAGAGACATTGCCAGTCTAAGTGTTCTCTACCGCCTCTATAACGGGGAATGCTCTGATGAGTTATTTCAACTTATCCCATCCTCCCCTTTCCACTTCCGAACAACACGTGCTGGACAGCGTTGCCATCCGCATACCATCCAGACAATGGCGGCGCGCACCAAGAGGTTTTGCTCCTCGTTCCTGCCCCGAGCCATCAAGGCATGGAATGCCCGCCCAGCTCATGTGTTTCCTCCTTCATACGATCCGGGGTCTTTTAGGCGGGGTGTGAAACGGCATCTCAGCAGGCCATTAGGGTGAGGATGGCAGACACAATGGGTACTTTGTTGGTTCTTCTGTGCCTGTCAGCCTCATTTTTGGATTTCACGGCCGCTTACCATCAGGTGGAGTGAGGTCATCCTGATTGGCCTTTCTATATAAAAAAAAAACTACACACAAGACTCGTGGCAGAGGAACCACCATGAAGTACTAATTTCATTCATTGAATAATGATACAGTTAAATTGCTGAAAATGGTTAGCAGGCATGAAAGGAAATTATTATATGTATATATTTGTAATCCCACTGCTGATTCTGATATCCGTAACACAGGTGCTTGAGCTACCTATCTCGGAGTCAGATCAATGTATGTGATGTTGTCAAATATTTATTATTTATTTAAATCTGTTATAGTCGAGCCAAAGACTCGTGGCAGTACATTATATGATAAATTAATGAAATACTCTACCGTCTGCTACGAGTCTTTGCGTTGATTATAATCAAAGGGCAGCTAGTGAACCATCCTTAAGTAAATAAGATTTAAACTCTCTTTAAACTCTTGCGATGCCCCTTCTCATCTTAGCGTGCATTTCCCGGTTGCATCCAAAACTGTTGGTCTGGAGCCCGGGGTATGCTTAGACCATAATTCAGGATTGGAAGTCTAGTAATTACAATGAAGCGACTGCCGTCTGACCTTCGCAACCCTTTAACAGGGGAACCAGACCAAATAAACCTTTGTAGTTCCTTTTATTGTCTCCTATTTCCCTGGTTACGTATCTATCAATCCAAGAAACTGTTAGTATGTACGTTTATTTGTTTTGTAATTTACTACTATGTATTAGTATTTATAGCTAGTATATATTTATTTAATATAATGTATGTATGTATATACCATACTCGTATTTATACAATGTCTTTTTTTTTCTCTTTTTCTGACTTGCTCTGCCTTACCCCTTTTCTTAATTCGCTATACATTTCCTCTACCCTGAGGTTGTCTGGAAGAGATCGCTATTAGTAATGACTTAACTTAGATTAAGAAATGTAAATTTTGTGCAATAAACTGTATCTATTTATCTACCTATCTATAAACGCAGAGCCAAGAACCTGATTGGTGACGAGTAGCTAGTAAAAACTAAGCTTCACAGTTTAGCTCATCGACGCAAAATAGTTCGCCTGTCTGTTTTTTACAGGCTCTACTTCGGGGAGTGTACTGCTGAGCAGCATGAACTCATTCCGCCATCCCCTTTACACCATCGAGAGAGCAGGCGAACTGGGGGATATCATCCCATCCTGGTGAGTATTCCTCTATTGCGTACAAGCGTTCCTCTAAGCGCTTTCCTCCTCATTCGTGATGCGCACAGCCAAAGAGTGGAAAGCCCTGCTAGCGTATTTCTTTCCCAGTGAATACAACGCCAATATTATTTTCAAAGCTAGAGTGAATAGGCTGTGTGGTCCCCGGCAGAGTAGAATATTTCACCCTCACTCTTACCGAGGTGTCGTAAAAGGCGACTAAGGTAAAGCTGCTGGCATGATCATCAGCACCCAGAGAAGGAAAACTCTGCATTTATATCAAAGCCCTCGCCAACCCGTCTGCCAAGCGTGGTGAGGATGGCAATTACCCCTTATGTGATTGAGGGAGGCCCGTGCCCCAGCAATGGGGACTTAAATGGGCTGACGATGACGATGATGATGAGTGAATAGGCTACTTTTGGGTAAGCTCGCTCCATCGTAGGTTTCTTCCCAACTCTAGAGTTTAGTGTGAAGCCAAAAACCAACCCATCTTCAAGACAAAAAAAATGAATCATGGTTACACGATTCAGAAACTATCCGAAAGGTGTAGATTTCTTCACGATGTTTTCCCTCATCGCATCTAATGGTAGAAATATGCGAAATCCAGAGGTGCATGATTGGGTTCGAACACTATCATCCCGTATGGATGGCACATTCTAAACCACTACCACACACACAGCTACCATCGCTCTGCTAAAGCTCTACTTTAGCTCTCGCAATGTATTATATTAAAATTCATATCGTGGCTAAACGCGACGAAATGAACGATGCCCTGCACCTCCAGTCCGCTTGTGACCGTTGTTACGCGGTCGAAACGTTGAGCAGTAAGTAATACAATTAGAGGTTTCGATCCCGGGACCTCGAAGACCGGGATCCCGATGATATTTTAGTCCCGAAATTTTCGGTACTAAATTCAATAAATCCCGGGATTTTCATATTTATTTATGAGTAAATAAAATTGTGTGGTTAGGAACGCAGTTAATTTCATTTGAGACATTTTTTTAACAGTGGGGAGGCACGCTTCGGTATGAATGAGCCGGCTCGACCGGAGTAATAACACGTCCTCATAGTAAAATCAGCGTGAAGCAATGCATTCGCTGTGTTTCGCTGCGTGACTGAGGGTACTGGAGGCCCAAACCAGGGGAAGGGGGTCAAAAAGTAAGCAGCGCACTTATGACACCACTGGTGTTGCAGATGTCCATGGGCGGCTGCACCTTTGGTGATCTGTCGGCTCGTCTGCCGTAAAAAAAGACGTTGGATGCGTTGTTATTTCTTAGATTTTATTGTCGTGGCTTAAATAAGTAGGTAAATTATAGTTTCTATTCTATTTGTATTTGATATGACATAGGCGTCCCATAACTAACATTGAATATTGATCTCTATTAACTAATTTTAAAAAGTTGATGTTTTAAAGTTTATTGAAAATATTTATAGAAGAAATTACCTATAACTTGTTTTAAGATTTAGGTAAAGGGATTAGCCTCAACGTGACCACGACCGCTCTGGCAAGAGCGACAGAGAAGAAGAAAGATACAAAATGAAATGTTGACTTACATAAATAAATATTTACACAACATCACATACATTGATCTGACTCCGAGATAGGTAGCTCAAGCACCTGTGTTACGGATATCAGAATCGACAGTAGGATTACAAATATATACATATAAAGATACTTTTATTTTGTCAACACATACTTATAATACTTAGAAAACACCCAGATCAATACAAACAGACATGTTCATGCACACAAATGTTTGTACTGTACGTGGATCGAACCCGCAACCCTTGCACTAGATGCAGCGTTCGCTACCACTGTTCCAAACGGGATTTTGATATAATTAACTTTTTTTTGCTACTTCTTTCTTTCACTTAACTGTTGATAATCCCAAAATTCCGGGATCAGAAACATCGACCGGGATCGAATCCTCAACAATGTACTTGCATCCTTAAGTGACTAAGAGCCGATGGAGAATACTTAGCTGCAAGCATCTAGAGGTTACTTCAACAGTGATAATAGTGCACTAAAACTTTGGAGATTTCTACGTCTAAACTTCTATAGGAAATTAATGGATTGAAAAAGCCATTAGGTGCTATTACAATTATCGTTCTTAGGTTTCAATCTAGCTCTAAGTATATTGTTCTTAAGTTTGTATTTTTATCTATTGTCACCTGTTGTGTATGCCTTAAATTAAATAAATAAATAAATCATAAAAACAAGTTTCTTTAAGGTACTATCGCCGTGTGGTCCCCGGCAAAGTAGAATAGGACCACCCTCTCTCTTACCGAGGGGTCGTAAAAGGCGACTAAGGTAAAGCTGCTGGCATGATCATCAGCGCCCAGAGAAGGAAAACTCTGCATTTCTATCAAAACCCTCGCCAACCCGCCTGCCAAGCGTGGTGAGTATGGCAATTACCCCTCATGTGTTTGAGGGAGGCCCGTGCCCCAGCAGTGGGGACTTAAATGGGCTGATGATGATGATGATGACTGTGCAAAACCGTTGATTGTTTGACTTTGGGATAGCCACGTTTCGGCATGAATGGGCCGGCTCGACCGAATTGGACGGCCTCACAGAAAATCGGCGTGAAGCAGCACTGCTGTGTTTCGCTGCGTGAGTGAGGGTACTGGAGGCCCGATCCGGAGGAAAGGGGGTTTAAAATTTTAACTCTTAAACCCCCCGCGGCACCAGTGGAGTCTTGTAGCTCCAATGGTGCCGCGGGTTTCTGTGGGCGGTGGCAATTGCTTACCATCAGGCGTTCCGTCTGCTCGTCTGCCACCTATCACATAAAAAAAAACACTAATTAAATGTCGCGATACCAAGCGAACCCGTTTCGCGTGGTATCGCGATGTAATGTGTCTTTTGCTATCATTTAATGTAATTCATTAAATGTAAAATAATAATGGTGGTATATTCGATGGTATATATAGGTAAAGCAGACCTGATGGTGCATTTCATCAAGAGTATGAGGGTACCGGAAGCTCACTTACGAGGAAAAGGAGTTAAAAGGTTGTTGTTTTTTACATTATGGCGGAAAATGACCAGACGGCTCACCTGATGGTAAGTAATTACCGCCGCCCATGGACATCTGCAGCACATGAGGCAGCAGTAATAATAATAATAATAAAAAAAAAACAAATAAAAAAAATTAAAAAAACAAAATAAAAAAAAAATAGAGACCACCGAGACATGACAGTGACTGACCAGCCTACAAAGGCGCGGCCGCTGAGGAGGACCTCGCGGCCCAAACCCGAACCACCCTGGACCCGGGAGGGCCAGGAGAAGAAGCCCGGGTAAAGAGCCTCGGCTCGAGGCCCGTACTCTCGCCCCACGGTGAGAAAGATCCGCAGAGAGAGAGAGACATGAGGCAGCAATGCGTTGCCGGCTCTTAAGGAAGGATTGAGCTGTTTTTTTGAAGATCACCAGGTTGTATCTGTTCGGAAACACCATCGTTGATATTTGATAAGTTCATCGTCAGCCCATTTAAGTCCCCACTGCTGGGGCACGGGCCTCCCTCAATCACATGAGGGGTAATTGCCATACTCTTGGCAGACGGGCTGTCGAGGGTTTTGGTATAAATGCAGAGTTTTCCTTCTCTGGGTGCTAATGATCATGCCAGCAGCTTTACCTTAGTCGCCTTTTACGACACCTCGGTAAGAGTGAGGGTGGCCTATTCTACTACTTTTGATAAGTTACGCACTTGCAACTACACTGGTGGTCTATGGGCGGCGGCAATCACTTAACATCTGGTGATCCGTCTGTCAGATCATGTCGTCTGCCATCTATCACATAAAAATAGGTTGTCTGCGTAGCCTTTGCCTAGTATCCCTATAGCGGAATGGTTACGGCGGAATCAGTTCGTGTAGCTCCTTCGCACAATCACCAAAGTGTATTTTGTAGAATATCAATATGCAGCCAAACCCACGGACTACCATTACCCATTCCACGTAAAAGCTTAGCGCTAAACCGATTCGTCAGTCTTAAGTGGTCCTTAGCCCAACTTACCTGACAGAAGTTAAAATTTATCACTCCAAGTTGAAGATTCACGCTCGGCTAGTGTTCAACTTAACGTGGCTCCAGGAGGATATACTTTGAAACACAGTGTAAAAATTAAAGTTAAAGTATGGCATCAAAACTGTTATTAAACGACAGAAACTGGAGTTGCATAATTACGGAGATGAATACGCACGCGTGCGTGAGCTTCTTGGTCTTTCCGTGTCTAACACATCCAAGACCACGTGAGAAGCTCACGCACGCGTGGAAACCTTTCATCATCATCATCATCATCATTTCTGCCAATAGACGTCCACTGCTGGACATAGTCCTCCCCCAATGTTCTCCACACAGATCAGTCCTGTGTCGCCCGCATCCAATAGATTCCCGCGATCTTCACCAGATCGTCGGTCCACCTTGTGGGGGCCTGCCACGGCTGCGACTTGTACGTGGCCTCCACTCGAGGACCATTCCGCCCCAACGGCCGTCTGTTCTCCTCGCTATATGCCCTGCCTATTGCCACTTGAGGCATGCAATCCTTTGGGCTATGTCTTTAACCTTAATTCTCCTGCGGATCTCATCATTTCTAATACGATCACGCAGGGAGACCCCGAGCATAGCCCTCTCCATTGCTCTCTGGAAACCTTTATGTCCGTGATATAGCAGACAAACTACTGGAGAATCACCTACGTTGGTACAGTCATATCCTGTGATAACGAGACAATTACATGGGAAACAAATGTCTGGCCATGCCTCGTGGTGGTGGCATGGTCCCGGTGGAAGAAGAAAATCTAAAAAAGTGTGCCTTGACATCGTCAAGATGACATGTGTGCTAATAAACTTGCACAAGATCGTGCAAATTGGAGGAGTCAGCATTGGACGCAAATGGGACAAAAGGCTAAGGTGATGATGATGATGAAATATGATACAAGCCAGAAATCTTCACATTGAGTACAGTAACTTCTTTTTCTGACTAAACTGTTGGAAAGTGGACCCCGGGCCCTGTAGGGACAGCTTGAGATTGGGTCTAAACGCTAAGGTGATGATGACAGTGTACAAATTAACAGTGGCACAATGTTATACACTACCGGAAAATTTCAGATCTGATAACTTCAAAATGTTCCTGTGCAAGCGCACGCATTGAGCCGATATTAGGGGGCGGGGCGATAAAGGGGATTCAAAGGTGTCTATGAGCGGCAATCGCTTAACGTATACTCGTCTGCCACCTATCTCATAAAAAAATAAACTATTAGCAAAAAGCAATTTTTCGGGCAAATTACACCCAAATACCTAATCACATTGCATTTAGGTACATTCAACATTCTTATCATTTAGATTTTTTTTAATCAACCTATAAACTGTCCCACTGCAGGGCAAAGGTCATAGAAATCAAGTTATCGCTACTATGATGGGATTAGGCTTAATCACCACGCTTGCTAAATGCGGATTGGTGATCACAAATGTCCGAAAAATTCGAAACATACTTTTCGCTCGACCTGGGAATCCAACCCAGGACCCTGAGATCACGGCCCGGTACTTAAACCACTAGACCAACTGGGCATCATTTAGAATATGAATTAAAAATTAAATTATTATTAAATGTATCTATAGGTAGGTAAAAATCTTATTTAACAGGTAACCTAGACAATTCTATATTGAACTGCTAGGATTCTTTATACTACGGTTTTACTTTACTGGCTCCCGTGGACATACTTAAGTTTTAACTTGCAAATTATGTAGTTTATTCAGATGTAAAAAGAGGTATTCTTGGAAAAATATTGTGAACAAACCCCTCTGTCCACAAAGTTTACATTTGAATGTAAAATTAACTGTTTTTGTGACATCTTTACGTAAAGCGAAAACAATTGTGGAT
This sequence comes from Marasmia exigua, assembly GCA_019059595.1. Lineage (NCBI taxonomy): Eukaryota > Metazoa > Arthropoda > Insecta > Lepidoptera > Crambidae > Marasmia > Marasmia exigua. The sequence continues at coordinate 124,856 of CM032480.1, forward strand.
GTTTTGCGTTGGATGGCTGTTGTATATCAACTGTTGTATAATTTAAGGCTTTTTTATTTGATTAGTGGTGGATGGATAGACTGACTAACTAAGGTTGGCTAACCTAAAGTGAGCCTTGGCCTACGATAAGTAAGAGTCTACATCTAGGTCGGTCCTGCGCCACTTCCTGCCAGTCATCCGTCAGAAGTCCACGCAAATCCTTTTCGACCTCGTCTCTCCATCGGTACCTTGGACGGCCAACTGGTCTTCGACCAAGGTACGCTCTTTTTACTGCAGGATCCTCTCCCATTCTCTCAAGGTGGCCGAAGCCAGCGAAATCGATGTACTTTTTAATTTGTTTTTCCTTTGCTTTTTTTTCCTGTATCAATTTTTCTTTTGTTTGTTTCTTCTTTTGTGACTGATGTTGTACTCGTATTATGTCAAAAATAATATTTTTTTTCTTTCTTTCTTTCTTTAGTTTCGTCCGATGATATTAGACTCGCCCACCTGGTCGGTGGTGACGAGGAGGGTCTAGTTCCCCTGTTAAAGGGTTGCGAAAGTCAGACGGCAGTCACTTCATTGTTATTACTAGACTCTCCAAATTTTGAGTCATTTTGCAAGCGTACGAACAGTATTTTATTTATTTATTGCTTTAAATACATATTTTTTTGAGCTTCTCGCACAACGTATTAATTCACAATCTTTTTTGAAAATTTCATATGCCTCATTACAATTTATATCAAAGTTAAAATAAATGAGGAGCTCGTTTTTTATTAATTTAATGGCTTCGATGCTGAAAACAGTATTTTTGTACACTTTTTTTTGTAAAAAAAGTAAAAAGTATAATTTAGTGAAAAACAGTATAATACTGTTTAAAACAGTATAGTTGGCAACCCTAGTTCCAGAGCGACAGCTTTGGACCCAAACGGGAATTACACGCTAAGATGAGAATGAATGATACCGTGGGAGAGCCACGCTTCGGCCAGAATGGGTTGGCTCGACCGGAGTGATACCACGGTCTGACAGGAAACGGCGGCGTGAAGCAGCACTGTGCTGTGTTTCTGTGTGAGTGAGGTCACAAGTGCGCTGCCAACTTTTCTCTCTCCTCTAGCTCTTCTACCCCCTGCATTTTGCATCCCGTTTTACGGCAACTTACGACTGAACTGGTGTTGCGGTTATCCATAGTCGGAGGCGACCGTTTACTATGAGGTGACCCATCTTCTACACATACACATAGAATAACCCTCACACGAACGAGTATTGATAGATTACAATCATGCAAGTTACATTTTAGATAAAACAGTTTTATAACGACCACAATCGGAGGTTCGACACTCGGTCATGTCAATTTACTTAACGGGATTTTCTTATGTCATGACAATGTAAATGCAAATAAGTAAGAAAGAAAGAAACATTTAACACAATAAATAATTTACACTCATTCAGAAACATAGACAACATTCACCCATTAAAACATTACAGATACGGATGAGTACGAAAACAGATGATAGGTAGGTAGTTAGTACATACGCCGTGGCAGAGGCGTTTTATAGATGGGGTTCTCCATACATACAGAATATCCAGTAGTTTGTCTATATTAAATGTGCTATTGACACATATGAAAGGTCAGTTATTCAGGTAAAATAAGGTAAATATGTTCACATTAAAAGTCGCCGGTCGGTAAACTTTATCATTTTTAAAAGAACAGGCCGCTGATGAAATTAGCTAAAATGACAAGATTTTTTTCGGAACCATGACATCGGTTTGAATGTGTGCGTAGGTGATATTATCCAAAAAACATGCCCTTTTGCTTCTCTTTGCATCAAAAATCTATCAATCTAAAACAACCCTTGGACCAAAGGCAGCGTTCACTACCACTGTTCCAAACGGGTCGTCGTTTGTATGTATATGTTCTGTTCATATGTTGATGCTGCGTGGTCCCCGGCAGAGTAGAATAGGCCACCCTCACTCTAACCGAGGTGCCATAAAAGGCGACTAAGGAAAGCTGCTGGCATGATCATCAGCACCCAGAGAAGGAAAACTCTGCATGTATATCAAAACCCTCGACAACCCATCTGCCAAGCGTGATGAGTATGGCAATTACCCCTCATGCGATTGAGGGAGGCCCGTGCCCCAGCAGTGGGGACTTAAATGGGCTGATGATGATGATGATGACATAGTTAAACAATGAAAATATGCTAAATAAATTCAAAACCGAAGCTGTCGTTAAATGTCAAAAAATGTTAATGTTTACTCAACTCAACTAATGCGATATAGGCCTGTGAGTCTAGTGCATTAGTTGATGATACTTCCAATGTAACATTTAATGTATTAATAAATATTATTTATTATTTTAAATAGGCGTGTGTGTAGTGTGGGGTCAATCAGGTCCCGGCCTCAGCATTTTGCTGCCACAACATCAACTAGTGATGTACAAGGCTTGAGGCTTCAGAGTCCTTTTGCCGAGAGCTCAGAATCGTTTACCGGGCTCGCCTCGTTTGTATGAAGCTCGACGACTCGTTAGTCTTTTTTAGAGTTCGAGCCTTTTGCAGAGCTCGCCACGTTAGTGTAAAGCTTGAGGTCTTTCGCCGAACTCGAGCCTTTACGAAAGCTAGAACCCTTTCACTCCCTACGGGGATGAATTTTGAAAAAATATTTTTATAGTGGACCCCTCGACCACATTGGGCCTCTCGACCAAATTTGGAATTTCTAGATCCAGCGGTTTGAGCTGTGTTCATATATCTGTCAGACAGTCAATCAGTCAGCACTTTGAATTTTATATGTTTAGATAATGTCATCATCATCATCATCAGCAACCCACAATCGTCCACTGCTGGACATTGGTCTCCCCTAATGCACGCCACTGCTCCCGATTTTCGGCCACTCTCATCCAGCCCACACCAGCCAGCCTTGAAATGTCATCATCCCATCTTGTCGCAGGGCGTCCTACACTACGCTTACCGAGTCGCGGTCTCCACTCAAGGACTTTACGGCTCCAACGGCTGTCAGTTCTGCGGCTAAAATGACCAGCCCACTGCCACTTCAGTTTGTTAATTCGGTGGGCTATGTCGGTGACTCTGGTTCTCTGTCGGATTACATCATTTCTGATGCGGTCCTTCAGAGATACTCCGAGCATAGCCCTTTCCATAGCTCTTTGAGCGACTTTGAACCGGTGGACTAGTCCAGCCATGAGTGTCCACGTCTTAGCACTGTAAGTCATGACCGGAAGGACGCACTGGTCGAAGACTTTCGACTTAAGACTTTGAGGGATGGGTGACGAGAAGACTTGACGAAGCTTACCAAATGCTGCCCAGCCTAGCTGAATTCTTCTATTGGCTTCTCTCTCGAAGTTGTTTCTGCCTAATTGGAGCGTTTGTCCTAGATAGACATATTCCTGAACAACTGATATTTAGATAATGTAGCTTTATATATTACTTAGTTTCGGAGTTATTAAAGTCATCAACAAACTTGAGCTTATATTGAAGGCTTGCGTTTATTTTAAGACTCGAGCTCTTTTAAAGCCTCGAGGCATGGCTCGGAGACCTCATAGCTCGGCTAAGCTCGGGGCACCGAGCCTACTGAGCTCACTGAACCCAGCCATTCCGCCTCGAGGTGTCAAAAATAGGACTCGACGCCTCGAGTCTTGTACATCACTAACATCAACACAAATGCCGCGGCAGCAATCGTGTTCTGGCAAGTAGAATATATTGTCATTAATTAATTATAGATGATATATGTAAGGAAGATATCTTTTTCAAAATGGTAAATTGATAAGGTTTAAAAGGAATGTAACAGCTATATTCGAGCCAAATACTCGTGGCAATAAATACAGGTTTGCCGAGCCTCCGACGGTCTGCAATAGTTAATAATAGATCCGGTTTAGTAGCCAATATGCCTTACCTTTCACCCTAACAATGACAAGGATTACCTATAATCCGTATAACAAGCGCGGTGTAATTGGCACTAAGCGCCATCTATTAGTGTAAAGTTTGAAACTAATAGCAAAATTAAGTCCTCAAACGAAGTGACGGCGAGCCACTTTTATTTATAAGTTTATGGCAACAAATAACCCTCTTCGAGGCCTGATTAAATCCTCACACGTACAACTTGTTCAAAACAAAACACTATTATTTGTGGAGTGTTTTCAAATCAGGCAAATGTTTTGATAAGTTTGAATACCGTCCCTACTCGAAGTGAGGCGTGTCCCGAATGGAAGTTGAGGGACAGCGGGTATTACTGTAGCCTACTGATGGGACGTGGGGTGAATGCCAACGAAAATCTCATGTGTCTGTCTTGGAAATAGTTTAAGATTTAGTTTCAGATATGAAAGGATAGAAAAATAAGAAAAAAAAATAGGCAGTGAAATCTATTGCAGAGAGAAATGAGATTATTGCGATAACTTCAATGAAAAATAACCCAAGTCGACAATGACATTTTAAGTTTATTAAAGTCCTGTTCCTGATCTTTTGTACAATGACGTCATTACTGTCTGGTTTTTTTTATAATAATATCCTCCCACCAATTTCGGCTAAGGCGGCCAATCTCAGCGATCAACCATTTACGCAGGATATATTAAAATATAGGGTTCAATTGTGTGCGAAAACACATATGCACTCTCTATTCCCTTGCCATCATAATCGTATGGGACACCAGTGTGTCGTGACCGGAGAGGGGATCGGGCGGAGGAGTAACGGCTTAACGTGCTTTCCGAGGCACGAGGGTACAAAACCGCCAACATCCAGACTCCAGGCTGACACAAAGAATTTATGAACAGAAAAACTTATGTACAAATTTTTACGATACCTTAGTCGCCTTTTACGACACCTCGGTAAGAGTGAGGGTGGCCTATTCTACTCTGCCGGGGACCGCACGGCCTGGTCACAACAGTTAACTATCGGTAAAATATAAGCTAAAAACACTGTAAAGATAAGTGCTAGATTGTAGCCTAAAGACACACTGTGCTGTGTACACACAGCACATAAAAATAATAAAGCTAAAATTAAACAGATATTAATGTACAAGTACCTACATTTTATATATCAACTCCAATTTTCATAAAATTAAAAGCCCTAATTCCTCTAGACTTAGAAATTTCTTAGTATTTGATAATTCACTAATAAAGGAATCAATTAGTTTTTACCCGACTCCGGCGAAGCAAAAAGGAGGGTTATGATTTTGACCTGTATGTATGTATGTATGGTTGTTCATCGGTTCCTCATAACTTGGTTCTAATTTGGTTATCATATTTGAAAAAGCTTTTTAGCACATTTCAAATATGTCATTTTATTTACATAGCTAAAAATATGTTAAATAAAAATTAAATGTAAAAACTAAGCCCCGACTACCAAAAAACACGCTCTAAAAAGTACGAAACAAGAAAATTGTCCCTGCTGAAATTATTATGCCGTATCGCCATGGTCGTATGCCACCTACTGTAGCAAAACAGATTCGTTAAAATAATAAAATAAAATCAATGTGGCATACGACCACGGCGATACGGCATAATAATTTCAGCAGAGCCCATTTTCTTGTTTCTTATTTTATAGAGCATGTCTTTTGGTAGTCGGGTTTGAGTTTTTGAACTAAATATTTATATCAAATAGGTCAGAATTAAATATTAACAGATGCTCTAAGCAATTTTGGACGTACATTAAGTCAAAGAAGAATATTAACAGCATACCTGATACGGTAAAATTGGATAATGAGGTGGGAAACAACGGTCAATCTATTTCCAGGTTATTTGGTGCATTTTTTCAGTCTGTGTTTGTAAATGATACGAATGAGCATGAGAACTTAAACCTTGTGGAATCTAGCTCTTCCATTATCAGTAATATTGAAATCACGCACGATATTGTTGAAAGATATCTCAAAAAAATTAATGTGTCAAAGGGTAGTGGACCGGACGGGTTGCATCCACTTTTTCTGTCAAACTGTAGTAAACAATTATCATTCCCCGTATCATTTTTGTTCAAGTTATCTATATCGAGTGGTATTATGCCCGAATTTTGGAAGCGTTCTTTTGTTGTCCCCATTCACAAAAGCGGTGACAAACATAATGTTAGAAACTATCGCGGCATTTCAAAGCTATCCGTGCTTCCCAAAACATTCGAAAAAATTGTCTATGACGCATTTTACCCTGCAATTAGTCCTCTTTTGACTTGTTACCAGCATGGCTTTATTTCTAGGCGCTCTACTGAGTCAAACTTATGTGAATTCCTGGAAACTGTCCTCGAATCTATGGATGGAGGTTTACAGGTTGACGCTGTGTACACCGATTACTCTAAAGCATTTGATAAAATTTCGTATTCCCTGCTAATATCCAAGCTCAAGGCAATCGGTGTTCACGGCGATCTCCTGCGTTGGCTAGCTTCCTACCTCAGAAATAGATCTCAAGCAGTGACGGTAAAGGGATTTACCTCAAGTTTTGCTCCTGTGACCTCTGGAGTTCCCCAGGGATCTCATCTCGGCCCCCTGCTTTTTAATATTTATATTAATGATATAGTCAGCTGCTTCAAAAATTCAAAATTGCTATTATATGCTGATGACACAAAAATTTTCACCGCTATCAAATCAATAAGCGATTGTGAACTGCTTCAACAAGATCTGGACCGGTTGAGCTTATACTGTTCGGATAATAAACTTTATTTGAATGCAGATAAATGTCACACTATAACCTTCACAAGGAAAAAGAAAGTGATCCTGTTTAATTACAAACTTAATGACATGAACCTTAGCCGGGTTAATGAGGTGAGAGATCTGGGGGTTCAACTGGACTGTGGGTTATACTTTGAGTCACATTTAAATATAATCACAGCAAAGGCATTTAGACTGCTAGGTTTCATTTTACGTCAGAGTACCGATTTTAAAAATGCTAACACCTTGGTATTATTGTACAATTCATTCGTAAGATCCCAGTTAGAGTATGCATCTTCTGTGTGGAACCCAATGTACGCCAAATATATTGACATGCTGGAGGCGATTCAAACGAGATTTATCAGACGGTTGAAGCATAGGTTCAAGAAATTCAACTCTCAAAATATTGAGACGTTGCTGACTCGTAGAGAGCACAAAGACCAAATATTATTATTTAAAATTATTAATGGTTTAATTGATTCTCCCTCCCTTTTGAATCGATTAGCTTTCAGATGTCCTAGACCAAGCGCACGGCATAAATTTACATTTTCGGTACCCTTTTGCAAGACAAGGTATAGAAAAAATAGCTTTATTATTAGATCATGTAATAAATACAATAGTACTTACGGCGGCATCGACATATTTCATGACAAAATGGCGCGTTTTCGTCGCCTTCTGAAGGAACATTCAAGTGTATACACTTAGTATTAAGTATAAAGTTTTCTTTTTTTTTTTACTTCTTTGCATAACTGCTATCAAGAATTTGTCTTTTTGCTTAACTTTTTATTCCTGGAGTGCAAGTTTCTCATTAACATTAATTGTATGAGCTAGTAGTGGAAACTAATTAGGCTAGTGAGTTACTTAAATTTAATAAGTCTAAATGTATTAGTATTTAAGCTGTTTGTTTCCTCAATAAAGAAAATAAAATAAAATAAAAAATAAATAAAATTAATGAACATTTCTTTATCAAAATGAATTTCACCACAATCTAAGTGTTTTTCTTTCCAAGTAGTTAAACTTGCTGGCATAAACGCAATACATAATGAGTCTTATTCATAAATGTTCGTGAAACATTTTGTTCACTAAAACATTTTATATTTCAAACGTTAAAACTGCTTAATATAACCGTTTCAGACTTATTGAACGTTTATTAATAAAGCTCTATGTAATTAAGATAATATTCTTTAAGATTTTAGTTTTCAAATCGAATAATGAATAAGGCAGATAATTAAATTACTACGAAAACCGTATTTATTTGGTTCTATTATTAAGAAAATATTTGTACCGTAATTAATAAGAAAATATTTGATAAGCGTGTTCCCAGAAATGGGCTCACGAGAAAATGATCTTCACCAATACCATACCAAACCGCACCTCAGTTCTGTGGAACGGTTTGGCTGCGGGAGTACTTTCGGTTCGTATGTCATCACACACACTTAGGATCTCTCTGATTTCGCGGATGTTCATGGGCGGCGATGATTACTTTCCATCAGGTTGCTCTTTTGTCCGCCTCTAGCATAAAAAATAAAATCTTCACTGTACCGGAGGCCTAATTCGGGGGAAAGGGGGGTTTTAAGGTTGGTAGCGCACTTGTGACTCCACTGGTGTCGCGAGTGTCCATGGGCGCGGCAATCGCTTACGATCAGGTGATGCGTCTGCTCGTCTGCCACCAATCACTTAAAAAAAAATATCCGAAGTAAAAAAAAAACTCGAAAGCTTTCTCGCTCATAGTAATATCAACGGAATTGAGTTTACAGTTAAAATACTTAACTTCCCATTGTTTCCACTCATTAACCGGTGCATGGAGAACTGAATGCATCCTCGGTGCAAGTAAAATAATACGCCCCGTTGCGTTGGAAATTAAACTCTAGTAAATTGTATTACTTTTCAGAATATCGTTTGCGAGTTGGAGATATTATAGTGAGATAACATCTGGATAATTTATGTTTTTTCTTTGAATATTACGCTTAATTTATTATTTTTTGGATATAGCAATCTTTTGCAATTAATTCCTAAGTAAATAATACACTTAAAAAAATTTTCGACAGATGATCTTTTGCTAACCGGGCAACTGCTATACCGACTAATCTACCGGAGACCTTGGTATGTCGACGAATTTTGTAAGTTCTTTTTGCTTCGCCGTGAGCTGACGATAGTTTCATCAATATTTGTATGTAACTACAAATATCGAGTGGAAATATTGTTACAAATATTTTACCACCAGTTAGGATGAAACTGCTTAATTAATATGATTTTTTTGGGTATAGCAATCTTTTGTAATTTATTCTTAAGTAAATAATGCATTTACAACCCTTGCGGATAAAGAATGGGATCAGAAATGGCGGCGCATCTATTTACTTCTCGCTCGCACACTATTTGCGTCTATACTCGCACCCCACGAGTGCGAGTATAGACGCAAATAGTGTGCGAGCGAGAAGTGGATAGATTGGCCGCCATTTCTGATCCCATTCTTTATCCGCACAGTTTGTAAAATTTTTTTTCGTGTTCTACCCGAACGCTGTCGAATTTTTTAAAATTACATTATAACTTCGAATTAGACACGATTTTGTGTTGAATTTGCAACGTCAAATTTGGCTATCCTTTAGAGTGGTTTAATTTTTAGGGTTTAGTAGCCAAATGGCAAAAAACGGAACCCTTAGAGATTCGTCATGTCTGTCCGTCTGTCGATCCGGCCGTATGTCACAGCCAGTTTTCTCCGCAACTATAAGAACTATACTATTTAAACTTGGTAATCGATGTATTTTGTTAATCGCATTACGATTTTTACACAAAAATTGGAAAAAATAAATAAATTGGGGGGTCTCCATACTTGAAACTGAAACTCAAATAGGTTTACACATGTAGGTTTTTTATCAAACCTATATGTGTGGGGTATCTATGGATAGGTTTTTAAAAATGATGTTGAGGTTTTTTCTAAACACAATACTTTGCGCAAGAGACGCTCCCAAAGTTGTAAATTGTGCCGTGTGTCCGACTCACTTGGCCGGTTTATTTACATCAAGTGCTAACAGTCTACGATTAGAGTAGTTAAAAAAACTTAACTGCAATAAGTCTTTTAGACTTGAGGTAACAAATAGGCAAGGGCTCCATAATACAAATCAAGTCATCTCTACTATGATAGGATTAGACCTAATCGATATGTTTGCCTAATACGGATTGGTGATAACAAACCCGAATGGACAACATTTCAAAATTGTTAAGCTCTGAAACAAAAAATACCAATTCTTTATTTACTTTTCCGCTGCTCGAATATATATTTATTCATTTTTTATATTGCTTATTTACTGAGAAAAAAATTAGAAACTAAAAAACGTAAGATGACGTCATCGGACGGCAGAATGTAAAATATTTCTATGCTTAGCACATTACAGTTTTAAATTTACGAAATGCCAAACCCATGACATGCAACTGTCAAAAAAAGACAACTTGTCAACGTTGAATGAATGAATGACGTTGACAGTGTTGACACTAGTATTCTTTACCTTTGACAGTAGTACCTTTTTTTTTATTAAAACAATGATAAGCAAAGGAATATCGCTGTATTCAGCCGTCCGATGACGTCATTTGGCGCTTACGTCTATTTAGAATATAAAGAATTTCAATAATTATTTTGTGCATGAAAATGGACAAATTTTGAAAAAAGAAAAAATATGGGTCTGTTCATTTTATGTCTATTTTCATATAAAAAAACAAAATGGATATGTTAAAAATATGAAATCTTGTCCATTATGTTCTTAATATCGAAACATACTTTTTGCTCGACCCGGGAATCGACCCGGCCCGGCACTTAAGAACAACAGAGTGTCACGATAACCGTGTGATACGGTGTAAAAATTTAGCTGCAGTAAAAGCAAGAACCTAAACTACTAAACTGCATTGAAACGAGTTGGAAATAAAACTAAGTGGACCTAAAATCAAGTGGTTCTAGTGATATTTGTGTTTACATTTACACGGCTTCGTCCAACCAAATTCTGGGCTAGGGTTGTTGAAATTCAAGACTAGGCGAGACTCAGCCCGGCATTCTTGCATTCTTGCAGTCTTGCAACTCAAGCATTTTGCCTTTTCCTTCCTTTCATTTTTCCTTCGTATTGTAAATTACATAGGACCTTTTGACTAAAGACTCCATCATCATTTTTATAACACTACTTTTTTATCTTGGATAAATACACAATATGCCTCAGGGTCATTCGCAGAATACCTGCAGGAGTGTTTCCCGACGGCTACGACTTAGAGACCTTCAAAAGGAGAGCGTATGAATCAGACATTTATTGACTCAACAAATACATAACAGATATAACACGAACAAAAATATAGGAACAATAATTGTAATATAAAAACAAGAAGAATAACAAATATAAATATGCGCCACACTTAACAAATAAAATATAAAAAATACGCCAAATAGGCGCCCGCTCAGCATAAGTCGTGCCGGGTCATTGCTGACGCGTCACGACCCTGGTATTTTTTTATGCTAGAGGCGACAAACGAGCGAGTGAGTCACCTGATGGAAAGTAATCTTCGCCGCCCATAACCATCCACGAAATCAGAGAGATCGCTAATGTGTTGTCGGCCTTTTTAAAAAGGATTAAAAAAGGCGACAACACATTGTTGACACACATACTGAGCGGGCGCCTATTTGGCGTATTTTTTATATTTTATTTGTTAAGTGCGGCGCATATTTACATTTGTTATTCTTCTTGTTTTTATATTACAATTATTGTTCCTATATTTTTGTTCGTGTTATATCTGTTATGTTTTTGTTGTGTCAATAAATGTCTGATTCATTCATTATCATCTCAGCGTTTTGTCCCGGTTGCGTCCCAAGATTATGACTGAAGACTAACCCCTGTATAAACTCTTGTCAGTATCTGCTCAAACGTTGTGTTATCTTTTTTTAAGTCAAATTTATGACTGTAGATAAACTCAGTGTTTGGTGACGTCAACCTTTTTCTTCAGTACAGTCAAACTTTGTAAGTTGCATTATACTTTGAATACAACACTAATATTATAAGCGCAAATGTTTGTGAGCAGTGTGTAAGTATGTTTCATGCTCTTTCACGCAAAAACTACTGAATTGATTTTGACGAAACTTCACAATAAGTAAACACTAAACATCTTCCTATACAACCCTTTTTAAAAAGGCCGGCAACACATTAGCGATCCCTCTGATTTCGCGGATATTCATGGGCGGCGAAGATTACTTTCTATCAAGTGACTCTCTTGCTCGTTTGTCGCCTCTAACATAAAAAAAATCACTAAAACAGTAATAAAAATCGATTCATTTGATTAGAGCCACAATGTCATAGACCGAATTACTGACACATAAACATTTAAAACAAACACTTGCAAGCTCGAATACACACATGTATACATCATACACGTTGACGACCCGTTTGGAACAGTGGTAGTGAACGCTGCCTTTGGTCCAAGGGTTGCGGGTTCGATCCCCGCACAGTACAAACATTTGTGTGCATGAACATATCTGTTTGTATTGGTCTGGGTGTTTGTATGTATTATAAGTATGTATTTACAAAAGAAAAGTATTATATGTATATATTTGTAATTCCGCTGTTGATTCTGATATCCGTAACACAGGTGCTCGAGCTACCTATCTCGGAGTCAGATCAATGTATTCACATACATGTTGTGAAATATGTGTTGTGAAATATTTATTTATTTATACACATATGCACATACATACACAGACGCACTCATACGCTCATAGTTTTATTGTGTTGCGTATGAGATAAGAAATGTAGAAACAATTCGGTAAAATTCTAGCGCACTAACGTCTGCGCTGCTGAGAGCGCTGTTTATCTAATAATATTCATTTATGAACGTTAGGCAAACTTTGGGAACTAATCAAATATCATGTTAGCCATTTATAGTTCATTCAACAACATACTCTCCACGCCTAAAACTTAAAACACACACCTTTTTGGTTGTGTCGAATCTATAAATAAAAATCGTTTATTACAGGTAACAATATAACCCATATCAATACAATGAAATTGAATTAAATAGTGAAAAATTATATCAAGTGATAACATAATTATTATTACAATTGATTTATTATATTTAGAAACAAATAATATAAATAAAATAAGATTGAAAATACTTAATGAACCATTTCGGTAACACTAGTTCCCACAATTGTTTCGGTGATAAAACAATTCGGTGAGATTCTGGTGCACCAACGAATGCGCTACAAGTATTATCTGCGCTGTTGAGAGCCTGGTTTATCTAATAAGAACACAATGGTTATTGCAAACTTTGGGAACTAATCGAATATTATGCTATCTCTTTCTAGTTTAAATTTATGATAGTGTCAAAAACATGTTTAAACAACACTAAAGCTAACTAACGCACACACATACACATACTCAACAAAATACACACACTCAACAACAACAACACACATAATGAACACCCACATACACCCACACTTTTTGTTGTGTTGATTCTGGGATTTTAAGTACTGAACGAGCTGCTTCGGTAACACTAGTTCACACACACACACACACACACACACACACACACACACACACACACACACACACACACACACACACACACACACACGAAACAGGCATATACATACAAACATACTCAATAACAACAAACACACTCAACAACTACATACACGCATAACAAAAATACCACACACGCTCAACGAAAACAACACACTTACTCAACACCGACACACACACTCAACAAAACAACTGTGTGTGTTGTTTTCACACACTTAACAACAACATGCACACACGCCTAAAATTTATTACACACTATTTTTTGTTTTGTTGAATCTGGGATTTTAAATACTAAATTAGCGATTTTCGGCAACACTAATAGTTCCCACAAATGTAGAAACAATTCCGGTAAAATTCTGGCGCACTAACGACTGCGCTAGTAGATTATCTGCGCTGCTGAGAGCGCGGTTTATCTAATATGAACGTGCTGGTTAATGAGAGGAATTCACTGTGCAAGTTGAGTAAATTCTAGCCGGAGCAGTCTTTAGTTACTTCTTATCTCTTAGTTATCTCGGAAGTTTGACTGCCTTGTTGACGCAGAGGGTAGTGCGTCGTATTTTAAAGTGATGCCTGCGCTTAGGATCCTGAGTTTCGATCCCCGGGTCGAGTCTGAAATATATGTATCTCGAGTGTTTCTGTTAAGAAATCTCAGTATCAGCCCTTAGTCTAGAAGTTGGCGGCAGTTGTATCCCTTGTCCTCGAAAAGAGTGTCAAGCCGTTGGTCTTCTTTCGCCCGATTTCCTCGCCAGGTCGTGTCACACTGGTGTCCCATTGGAATATGAGGGTAAGGGAATAAGAGTACACTTGTGTTTGCGCACGCACTTGAGCACTATAATATATCCTGCGTAAGTGGCTGATCGTTGAGATTGGCCGCCTTTTATGGCTCGTGGATATTATTATCTCGGAGATTGTGAGTACGACTTTGTATTTTAAGATTTGAAACATAAAGCGGTGAGTTGACCTCCTTTTGCGAGTGACTGGGACTTAATAAGTATCAATCTAAGGCAAGAGTGAACAGGCATTTTCCCGGCAAATGTGTAACAAACTAGAACTCATTAACATCTCCATCAGGTGAGATTGTGGTCAAGCGTTAGCCGTATAGGTATATTTATAATGCGGACGGCTGAGGAATGGAACTCCCTGCCGAGGTCTGTTTTTCCATGACCATTATATCGGGACATCTTTAAGACAAGAGTGAACAGCCATCTTTTAGGCAAACGCTTATCATTTTAGACCTTATCGTCGCTTTCTATAAGGTGTGATTGTGGTCAACCGTTAGCCTATTGATCAAAAAAAGCACAGTCAACAAAAAAATCGCATAATAAATCGCTCTCTTTAAGACTCTTTAATTTACCTTGACCTTCGTTATAATACTCATAATTATGAGTCTCATAAAAAAGCTCAAGATAAATTAAGGACTATAAAGAAACCTACAATTAGCAACTCCCTGCATAATCATATTAGAATTAGTTTAACGAAGCAAAGCAAGCATCGTGTCATCAGTAAGTTGTGTTCTGTGGCACGGGGTCTTTAGAATACTGCAATTGTGTTCATGACCAGTGAGTTATTTTGTCTCTTAGGCGATGAAATATGCCTTGACCTCTTAGGTCCGTGCGCTGCGTTAAGCGGGAGCACGTCGCGGGCATCCGCAACGACCTCCCTTCGCGCAGTGCCGCCAGTCGCCCGCGGGGCGTGCTCCGGAGAAACCCGCTACACACAGCGCTGTTCTGTGGAGATGACATGAAACAGCGCGCCGCGCCGGACGCCTACAACGTGCGCCCGCTTAACGCAGCGCACGGCCTTAAGGTCATTACTGAAATCGTCACATATGAAATTTCACGCAACATTTAATAAATATTTAGTAAGTAAATATTAATAACGTCCTGTTGGTCTAGTGGTTTAAGTATCTCAGGGTCCTGAGTTCGATTCCCGGGTCGAGCGAAAAGTATGTTTCGATTTTTTCGGACATAGCTCGGGTTTGTGATCACCAATCCGCATTTGGCAAGCGTGGTGATTAAGCCTAATACTATCATAGTAGCGATAACTTGATTTCTATGATGGAGGCCTTTGCCCTGCAGTGGGACAGTTTATAGGCTGATTAAAAAAAAGTAAATATTTTATTCAGTTATTAAAGTGGGGTGCTTCTTTGCAAATAACTAGACTATTTATCCGTTTCTTGTCCAAAATTGGTATATTTGTTACAAGAGGAAATTAACCACTTTCTCGAGCCACAATTATCGCAAAATCACCTGCAGATGTAGATGCATAAAATTTATTAAAACAACTAAAGTTCTTTCCAATATAAAGTTTATCTTTTCAAACTACAACTTAATTATTTGTATTAACTCTTCGGAAGCATCAGAGAGAAATAAAACTTTACACAGCCACAAAGATTCCCCAAACTTTATCTAAGATTACCTTTTTATTGGGAAGTGAAAATGGACTTTAACAGTTCACGCGAAATATTACACAGAGTTTGCCCCTCTCGTATTTTACGTTGCGTTCCGAGAAATTGTCGGCTTGTGATCCAGTTATAAGGAAAATCTGATACCTACCTACTTAAGAGAGCCCTTTTAACAGATAAGTGGTGTCATCATCAGTTTTTTATTGATTGTATCGATATAGATAAGATAAACAGATCGATAGATTTTAGCGACGAACTGAACGTATTATAGGTGACAAAGAGGTCACTAATAGCTTTGAATGTCTTCAACTACGTAGAGACATCGGGTCGCTTAGCGTCTTTTAACGTCAATATCACGGTGAATGCTCTGAAGAGCTTTTCTTCTTCATCCCACTTGCAATATTCCGTCACGGAACTACACGCGCCCGACAACGCTGTCACCGCTTCACAGTGGAAAACATTCCATTACGGACTAGAAAATTTAGCAATTCCTATTTCGCCCGCACTATCAAGAAATGGAACTCATTGCCGTCGTATGTATTTCCTCCTTCCTACAATATGGATTCCTTCAAACGAAGCGTGAAGAAGCATCTCGGCCAGTATGACAGTCCCAACGGAGGTGATGCCTGACATCGCTTCCGTTGTAATTGCAACGTGGGCTCCTTTCTTGGTCAGCCTGAGAAGAGCCAATATATCGTGTCACTGTAAAAAAAAATATTGGCTTTTTTTTAATCTTACACATGACTTATAACACGAATGGCATGTGCAAAATAAGCTTAGAAATTCGCAGCTTGTTATTTATTTTGAAATGTCTGGATTTTTTTTTATTTATTGTCTTAATTTCGGTGCAATCAATTTGACACTGGGGCGGCGCCATTGATCCGTAAAAGAGCTTTTCATCGTCAGCCCATTTAAGTCCCCACTGCTGGGGCACGGGCCTCCCTCAATCACATGGGGGGGAGTTGCCATACTCACCACGCTTGGCAGACGGGTTGGTGAGGGTTTTGATATAAATGCAGAGTTTTCTTTCTCTGGGTGCTGATGATCATGCCAGCAGCTTTACCTTAGTCGCCTTTTACGACACCTCGGTAAGAGTGAGGGTGGCCTATTCTACTCTGCCGGGGACCACACGGCATGAAAAGATCTTTTAACGTAAGGATTTCTACAAGCGACTGTATCTCTAAGTGATGATATAGACATTAGGTGACGGTTAGGACACATTAGTGCAATATGTTATCATCATCATCATCATCATCAGCCCATTTAAGTCCCCACTGCTGGGGCACGGGCCTCCCTCAATCACATGAGGGGTAATTGCCATACTCACCACGCTTAGCAGACGGGTTGGCGAGGGTTTTGATATAAATGCAGAGTTTTCCTTCTCTGGGTGCTGATGATCATGCCAGCAGCTTTACCCTAGTCGCCTTTTACGACACCTCGGTAAGAGTGAGGGTGGCCTATTCTACTCTACCGGGGACCACACGGAATGAAAAGAGCTTTTAACGTAAAGATTTCTACAAGGCACTGTATCTCTCAGTGATGATATAGATATTAGGTGACGGTTAGGACACATTAGCGCAATATGTTATAATTGTTAGCAACGTCGATCTCCTTTGATTAATTTCAAAGCACTTTTTTCATTTAATAAATAATTCGTGCGTGAATTCATTACAATCGACGTAAGTGCTGTTCAAGAGACTGCGAACAGCACTTCAATTATTTATTAAATAACTTAACTTTTTGATTAGATTTTGTACTCAAAAAAATAGTTTAACGCCATAAGTGGTCGCCATAAGCTTTCGGCGTTAAAGCACTTTTCGTGTGCTAAATCAGACCAATAATTAATGCTCATACTAAATGAAATTGCCCAAAGGATTGCATGCCTCAAGTGGCAATGGACAGGGCACATAGCGAGGAGAACAGACGGCCGTTGGGGCAGAAAGGTCCTCGAGTGGAGGCCACGTATAGGAAGTCGCAGCCGTGGCAGGCCTCCCACAAGGTGGACCGACGATCTGGTGAAGATCGCGGGAATCCATGGATGCGGGCGGCACAGGACCGATCTGTGTGGAGAACATTCGGGGAGGCCTATGTCCAGCAGTGGACGTCTATTGGCTGAAATGATGATGATGATGATGATGGCGTAATATGGCCGTGTGGTCCCCGGCAGAGTAGAATAGGCCATCCTCACTCTTACCGAGGTGTCGTAAAAGGCGACTAAGGTAAAGCTGCTGGCATCATCATCAGCACCCAGAGAAGGAAAACTCTGCATTTATATCAAAACCCTCGCCAACCTGTCTGCCAAGCGTGGTGAGTATGGCAATTATCCCTCATGTGATTGAGGGAGGCCCGTGCCCCAGCAGTGGGGACTTAAATGGGCTGATGATGATGATGGCGTAAGTTCTCACGAAGTACAAAAACTTTAACTACTCCTTGCAGCTGAATTCTTATATCAAACCACACGCAAGCGATTGTCATTCCATCCCCGGCGGTCTAATACTGTGCGTTTCTCGTGGAACTTTCTACCACGTACCTAAGTTCTGTGGAACGGTTTGGCGGCTGGAGTATTTGACGACGGCTACGACAGGGACCTTCAAGAGATGAGCGTACTCTTTTTTAAAAAGGCCGGCAACATATTAGCGTACTCTTTGGTTTCGCGGATGTACATACTTTCCATCAGGTGACTCGCTTGCTCGTTTGTCGCCATTAGCATAAAAAAATAACACGCTGATATAAGATGAGATCATTTTTCTGGGTTATATAAAAAAATACTTCTGCCATTTTACGTCTATGCTTATTAAAGCGAATTGACCTTATTTCGCCTGCACATCTTATACCTGCAAGAATATTGGACCTCAATTCTCGTGCTCGTGACATTTATTTTCATACAACATATATCACTACAACATAGTTTTTTTGTATGGATTTCATGTGCCATCCGCCATGTTTGTAAAATGCCACGAGCACAAAAATTGGGCTCTGTAAAAATAGAGGCCGCGGATTTTACCATTATTAGATAGATAAATATACTTTATTGCACAAAATACACAACTTAAGTACTAGGCGTCACAGATATTTTCGGAATAAGGTGTGACTCTTAATTCTAGTGCTGCACTCTGGCGGCAGAACTTTGCAGTAAACCCCCTATAGGCGAAGACGAGGTGTAGAGAACATTATGACGTTAGTACTCGTGTGATACTAAGATAATTACATACAGTAATTTATATGCTGAGATAGAGGTATCAGCCGGCTAGTCAGTGCTAGCGCCATCTAGAGGAAAACGACCAATACTCAACGGCTATACAGTACAGCCACCTTCGATCAGTCAGGGAGACGATTAAATAAAATGTCAGAAATAATCTGATTTGCTTCATATAACAATATTACTACCTACCAACTGGCCAATCTGAAAGTTCTTAACTGGCCATCACAAAGTGGAACGATGGTCTGGTGAAGGTCACGAGAATCCTTTGTTTGCGGGCGGCACAGGCCGATCTGTGTGGAGAACATTGGGGAAGATTATGTCTAGCTGTACTGTGCTGTGTGTGTGTCCAGATTAAACTGAAGTGGCAGTGGGCTGGTCATATTAGCCGCAGAACTGACAGCCGTTGAAGCCGTAATGTCCTTGAGTGGAGACCACAACTCGGTAAGCGTAGTGTTGGACGCCCTGCGACAAGATGAGATGATTACATTCGAAGGCTGCTGGTGTGGGCTGGATGAGAGTGGCCGGAATTCGGGAGCCTATGTCCAGCAGTGGACGAGTGTGGGTTGCTGATGATGATGATGAAGTCCAGCTGTGGGCGTCTATTGGCTGTAATGATGATAAGGAATGGAAAAGCTGTTCAAAATCAGCAGATTGACTCATACTTAAGAATTAAATAAAATCTTTTAGAACCGGTAGTGTTTCCCGGTATTCATTACTTTTCTTTTGTAAAGCTTCTTCAAAGTAAAGAAGTCGCATTGTTATTTGAAAACATCAAGCAACCAATCAAGTCAAAGCGCATTCATTGCTAGACCAGCTGAATTTTGCCGTCTTTCTATAGACGTTTTTTAAGTCCGCCAATCGGTAATGAATAATGTAAAGGACTAACAATGAACTCTTATTGGAAGCTATATTTTAATAATTTAATTGTATGACATAATTAATTACTAATCCATTTTTTATCTGTTGACTAATCAATCTGTATGTAATTAAAAATATTATGTCCAGCAATCAAACATTATAGAGAAAGGTTCTTAAAATATAACCAATATTTTTAATTACATACAGATTGATTAGTGTTACAAAGGTCGCCTGCTATATTTGTATGCCTGAATGGCGAAACATGTAGATCTGAGCTAAATATTTTTCCAACTTTTGTAATTTACACATGTTTTTGACAAATAAAAATCTTTATCTTTAACAATGTAGGCCAGACATTAACCACACGAACATGGTAACATAATCTTATAAAGATAAGATGAGCTTAAGACAATTTTGTAAATATATTGTATTGAGGAATAATAAGACTCTTTATTTACTTTTAAAAAAATATTGCAATGAAGCAATTTTTAATAGTAAATAAAATATCTAAAACAAAAACAGAAAAGTATTTTAAGGCTCCTTATAAACAAATGAATACCCTAAGATAATTTTCAGAATTTTGTCAAATAGCCTATTAATTTCCTGGGGACTAACAGCGCGGATATTCGGAACCATCTTCTATGCCAATGGTCTTTTCTCCTTCATACTGTCATGGAGGTTCATATCGTCTTGGAAGAGGATATCTTTCTTCTGGGCAAGAGCTGATTGGGTAGATGGACTGAACGTACCAGGAGACAATAAGATACAATTGATGGTTATACTTGTGTCTTGCTTTGTGACGGTTTGTCCTGTCGGTAAGCATAAAAATACTCAAAAGACCATATTTGGTCAGATGATGACGGGTAAAATTCCTCTATCATTAGCTCGGTGGTGAGGGAAAACATCGTGAAGAAACCTGAACGTTTTGGATAGTTTCTGAAACGTGTAACCATGACTCAGTTGATCTGGTTCCCCTGTTAAAAGTAGCGAAGGTCAAACGGCAGTCGCTTCATTGTAATTACCAGACACCCCAAATTATCAATAGGTAGGTCGGATGCAACCGAGAATTACTTATTGAGATATGTGAGTGATTTCTTACTATTTGAAAGTATGTGGTAGGATATAGATACTGTAGATACTTTTAAAATTAATTCACAAAATGTCTTACGAGCAATAGAGTAATTATGATAAAATATTCAATCATCAGTCGTTTTATTTTATTTATTTTTTATTTTATTTTATTTATTAGGACAACCAACAAGGCATACACTAAAAAGCGCTTAAGACTATCGCAGTAATTCGTTCTAAGTGTTGACTTACTTATAGGTTGCCACGGCATGCAAATGTGGACAAATATTAAATAGAAAAACCTAAATCTAAATTATATTTACTATTATTATAAATGATTAGAGAGAAGCTCTTATATTAACTTAAATTAACTTAAACAACCGAGAAAGAAGAGATAATTTTCCGTTTAAAAACAAGCGGTTTGTCGAAGAATATGTCTGCAGCATGACTTATTCTGTTGAATTGACGCTGGATTCTATTGACGGTAGAATGGTGGCCAAGATTTGTTTTGCTACCCCTTATGAAGAACGGAGCATATCTGCTGGCACGAGGGAGCTTGAGTGGGACGTTTATATTTATTAGCTTTAAAAGTTGAATACAGTCTATATCGAAATTAATAAGTTTGTAAATAAACATACAATCTAACAAAAGTCTCCGATCCTTTAAGCTGTTCATTTTAAAAAATGCCAATCTCGTTTCGTAGCTAGGAAGATCTTTGACCTTACAACTTTGATAGGAGAGATGCCACATGAAGCGCTTTTGTATGCGTTCAATCCGTTTAATATGTACATCGTACCGTGGCGACCACACCTGGCTACAATATTCTAAAACTGAACGGACTAAACACTGGAATAACAAAATTTTAGTGCTTGGTCTTTTAAATTCTTTAGTATTCCGAATCACCTACCTAACCTTTTTTTTTTTTTTTTTTTGTTGCCCGGTGGAAAATGCCGCCTTAAGCACACCCGACCGCTGGGAGACGGCCGGGTAGTGTGGGGCTCTCCCTTGGGGTGCTCCCAGGGGCCTACCCACTAAAAACCACCGGGGCATTTCCTGCTACGTCCATGTGGGGTGGGCTACGGTAACGGGTAGAAACCAAGTCCGCGGCCCACCCTCGAAGGACGAGAGGCTCGCCAGCACGGCCTCTTCAAAACCGGGCCTCGCCGAAAAAACGAGGCCTAGGGCCACTTCCATGGCCCACCATTCCCCCCTCTCCGGAATCGTCCACGTTGCTGGATTGCAACGCAGACGCTCCGGAAGGGACGACTGCAGACCCCTCCCCCAACCCATACCCTGCTGGCTGCAGGGCAGAGAGAGGAAAGAGCACCCACAGACTTTAAGTAATACCCGAAAACCCTCCCGTTCGAGCATCCCCGCTGGGTTGCGGAGACAATCGACGGGACGGGAAAAGCGGGGGTAGCGAGTCGTAGCTGCATCCCACTGGCTGCGGGACTCAACACAGACCCACCAACAAAGCCCCCACCATAAAGGCGGGGAGAGCGCTCCCGAGAATCGGGGCGCAACAGGCTGTTGGGAGGAATTCCACCACCGTGGAACTCCCCAACATTTGAACGCGCCCGAAGGCGCGACAGTTCAAGGCCCGAGAACAAAATGGCCCCCATACGGCACCATCACACTAGGAACACCGGCCCACCGCACGCCAAAGCGCCCGACAGTGGGTGCCACCACACCCCAACGCCAACCCACGGCAGAAGGGGGGGCTGGATAAAGAAGGCAGCCTCCGTGCCCGGCCCTATTGTGTTCAGGTCCGTAAAGAGAGGCCGGTCCTCTAAGCCCTCAGCGGACAATGAAAGCCCCCGAGTGGTGTGCGCTGCACGCGATCCACTGCGTCGGGGCTGGTCCGCCGGAAATCTGTGCATCCTTTGGCCGTCGGGTAGCAATCCACGAATGAATTACTACCCGCCGTTGCCCGGGGAAAACCGTGCCCCACGGTAACCGTTTCTGCCTAATACCAACCGAAGCTGGAATCAGGACAGAACTGATTACCAGCGGGGCCACTCTAGGAGGTAGATACACCTGAGTCCCCATCACCTACCTAACCTAACCTAACCTAACCTAACCCAACATTCTGAAGGCCTTCGTGGCAATGTGGTCGATATGTTCGTGGAATCTGAGCTTTTTATCCAGAATTACTCCTAGGTCTCGAATTGAGTTTACTTCCTCTAAAGCGATCCCATCAATGGTATATTTCGGAGACTGGGTATTTTTATTCCTCGAAAAGCGAATGTGTTTACATTTATCGGTATTCATGGACAATCCGTTGCCCCTACACCAGCGAGCAAGACGGTTTAGATCGTCTTGTAATAATATGGAGTCACTATTCTGTCTAATTTGCATGGATAGCTTCATATCGTCGGCATAAAGGAAACAACTGGCGTGTTTGAACACCGACACAACGTCATTAATGAAGATGTTGAACATGATCGGCCCAAGATGGGAGCCCTGAGGGACGCCAGAGGTAGCCAGAAAAGGTTGCGACGAGAAACCATTCACTACCACTCTCAACCTACGCTGAGCGAGGTAAGAGGAAAACCATTCTAGAAGTTTGCCAGAGATACCAAAGAAAGAGAGTTTACGTAATAAAATTTTGTGGTCAACAGTGTCGAATGCTTTGCTAATATCTGTATATATAGTGTCAACAGATATTCGCGAATCCAGAGAGTCAGATACCTGTTGCACGAAAGAAACTAGATTTGTTGTTGTTGATCGAGATGCCAGAAAACCGGATTGCTGAGGTACAATTAATTTTTTATGTACCCACCAAAATACGCGCTGAACGTCTTTTTACTCATAACCTTTTATCTTAGTATGAGAAAAATAGTTCAGCAATTTTCGTTAGATCATCATCATCATCATCATCAGCCCATTTAAGTCCCCACTGCTGGGGCACGGGCCTCCCTCAATCACATGAGGGGTAATTGCCATACTCACCACGCTTGGCAGACGGGTTGGCGAGGGTTTTGATATAAATGCAGAGTTTTCCTTCTCTGGGTGCTGATGATCATGCCAGCAGCTTAACCTTAGTCGCCTTTTACGACACCTCGGTAAGAGTGAGGGTGGCCTATTCTACTCTGCCGGGGACCACACGGCAGTCGCTTCATTGTAATTACCAATTACCGAGAATTACTTGTTGAGATATGTGAGTGATTTCTTACTATTTGAAAGTATGTGGTAGTATTTTTATACTGTATACTTACTTTTAAAATGAATTCACATAATGTCTTACGAGCAATAGAGTAATTATGATAAAATATTGAAGCTTCAGCAGTCGTTTTTTTTATGTACCCACCAAAATACGAGCTGACCGTCTTTTTACTCTGTACCTTTTACCTTAGTATGAGAAAAATAGTTCAGCAGTTTTCGTTAGATGAAGCTTGTAAAAAGCAGATGTAGCTTTAAAAAGCTATCAAGCAGGAGCCCAATTTTCGGGATTTTAATATGAAAAAATCATGGCGGATATCACCTGAAAACCATACAAAAAAACAAATTTAGTGATATATATCGTTTGATAACAAAATATCACGTCCCTAGAATTGGGCTCCAGATAGTTCGGCGTTGTTACATCGCGCTAGGAAAGCGTGTTTCCGAAACTGTGACGTCAAGACACCGGCCCGCATTGGCAATTTTAAAAAGTATGAGATATAAACCAGAGATCTAGAAGGTATTGGAAATTAGCAAATAAAATTAATTTTTATATTTTTTTTATCATCTCCCTTACTGAATCTCGAAGATGGCCGTCATAGTCTTTGAATATTGATCGTTTTCCTCTAGATGGCGCTAGCACTGGGCTAGGCGACTGATGTCTCTATCTCAGTATTCTATAACGTCGTGTGAATACACTTTTAGGCGGAAGCAAAGACGGAAGCTTATTTACTCGTGTGATGACGTAGGGCACTAGAAATTCATGATCAACTTGTTTATTTCAGAACAATGTGTAATTAAGTTCAAAACCTACTTTGTCTATAGACTTAGCACTTAACCGGCTAGGCTTAAGCTTCAGCAAATAAATGAGTTTTCCTGACGTCGGTTGAATTTGTTGCCCTATTCGAGTTTACTACAATTTTATTACAGTGAAGTTTAAACTCGTATAGTGACAGTTTTACGATTGTTTTACTACTAGTTCAAGGAAATAGGTTAGTTGGAGTGGTAGCTTTTGTTTATCGGGTTTGCGATGATTCGTTAATTAACCCTTAGGGACCTCGCCCACGGCTACTTTTTGTAGAGATGCAGTAACGGTGCTGTCGCGCGTCCGCATCGATACAGCCGCGAAGCGGTCGCTAGCTGTGTGTCCTGGTCTCAGATTCAGACGCGATACAAACGCGATACTGACTGTCACCTATAACATAAAAAAATACATCCAAGTGCACTGTACATAAGTAAGTACTGGCTGACGATAGTTGGCGCCGAATCGTAGCACACCCAGACTCAATTTAGAAGACCACCTTTTCTATATTGACCTAATTGGGAGTCGAATTGTAAGTGATCATTACCTAACGTTTTTATAAGGTTATTTAAATTTCAGGTACGCACCGTTTAACAGCTTTAGGATAGCTTAAAAAGAACGTACGATAAATCTAGATTGATCACGTTACGTCAAAGCAAGAGCTCATTCACCGTGTGTACAGTCACGCGCACTAATAAGTTTAGTATACAACCTCATTCAAATATGAACTTTATTTTTCAGCCTTAAGAGTTAAGGTGTTTACATTTTATTGCAGGCGGTTTTTTACACCAATGTACAGTACATTGGTGTAAAACACAGGTGTCGTGCGAGTCGAACTGGTGTACAAGAGGTTCCGATCCGCATTTTTATTTTTAACCCCCGACGCAAAAACGACGGGGTGTTATAAGTTTAACGTGTCTGTGTGTATGTGTGTGTGTGTGTGTGTGTGTGTGTGTGTGTGTGTGTGTGTTTGTGTGTTTGTCTATGGCATCGTAGCTCCCGAAAAATGAACCGATTTTGATTTTTTTTTTGTTTGAAAGATGAATAAGGAGGGAGTGTTCTTAGCTATGTTGGATAAAAATTGATCCAAGATGGCCGGCGTCACAAAGATTTGGATTTTATGTTTTAACACAACTCCCACAATATATGTATCATATAAAAGGGCTTGAGTAGCAGAATATATTAATTGTGAAAAATTTCAAATCCAAGATGGCCGCTGTCAGATAAAGACAAATAACCTATTTGTTGTTCTCACTGCCTCAATATATGTATCAAATGAAAGAGCTGTAGTTGTGTCGGGGGTTACCTTGTTATACTTAGGGAACAAGATGGTGTGTAGGACTCTAATCCTAACCAAAACCGCTGGAGTGTCCTTCTCCGCGGAAACCCCACAGCAGGGAATAGGACCGTACCGAAATAGTTTAAAATAGATCCGGTTTAGTAGCTAAAAATTAGCAGCACACTTGTGGTTCCACTGGTGTCGCGGGCGTCCATGGCAGGCGGCAATCGCTTACCGGTGATCCGTCTGCTCGTCTGCCACCTACATAAAAAAAAAATCTGCCGCCTGCAACGCGCTCCTATCTTAAAGATTTCTATACTCCGTTTAAAAGCCCGGTCCCTAAAATTTCTGCCTCCTAAAGGCCGTCTATAGCCAGTTAAGGAAGCGGCAGGGTGATGTTTAAATATTTAAGACTGCGTTTAAAACCTCGCCGAATCCTACGCTCTTCGTGAATTCTTTAGTGCCATCGTGTAAAGTACGTTTGCTATTTTAAGCTGAGGAGTAGTGTGCCTTAAGTTGATATGTGTTTCCTTTAAAGCCTTTTGGTATGTTTAAACTCACACATTAAACGAGAGATTTGTCCAAAATTTCTTCCTTACAAGGAAGAAATTTTGGACGATTAAGCTAACATTTATAAAAGTTAGTGGTTTTTTAATTTCATCTAATTTTATTTGGGACACCAACAGCTTAACTTACACCTCATCGTCGCTTTCCATCAGGTGCGATTGTGGTCAAGCGTTAGCTTATTGACCAAAAAAAAAAACATAAAGTTATGGTTACAAAGTTTCTATAACTAATCAACTATCAATATGTATTAGGTAGGTATGGATAAAAATGTACTAAATATGATAAAGTTACTATGAACACTTGTGTTTGATTGTAACTCAGTGGAGGAGAACTGGCGACATTATAACGATAGGTTGTAGGTTCAAATTCGAGTGTGGATACAAGCCTGAAATCAGAAATCATTTCTTTGCTTGAAACTGGTTATAAACAGGTGGTTAAATACAATTCTATGGAGAGCATTTATGCTTCATATATACTAACTCCAAATATTTTGTTACATAGGTAGTGTCAATTTATTTTAAGAGTCAATATTTGAATTACATTGATGATATTAAAATAATGATTATAATCAAATTAATAAAACAATAATAATTAGAGTTAAATTAAATTTGTGTAATTTATATAATTAAGTAAATAGATTTTTTATTAAACATATTTATTACTTATAGTATACATAAATAAATTTAGACTTTTAAAATTGAAATGAGCATCTTTCTTAATACGCTCATATAGAAAATAAACCAAAAGTTCAAGTTTGATAGAAAGTTAATTTTAACCTTCGATTCTTTATTTATAAATAAATAAATATTTCACAACATCACATAACATTGACCTGACTCCGAGATAGGTAGCTCAAGCACCTGTGTTACGGATATCAGAATCAACAGCGGAATCACAAATAAAATTCTATAAACACGCCATAATGTACTTTTCATAATCCCAATAATGAAAAGGAGCTAAAGCAGAATCCAAAATCTAAATAAGACCAGTTGTATTTCCACTCACGCGCCAAACTAAACAACCAATAGAAAAACTTCAGAGAAAAAACTTCAACCACTCAACTAACTTGATACATATAAATCAAAATAATAAAACTTCTTTCCAAAAGCTGAGAGAAAAATAACAAAATTAGTAAGTGCCACAAGTCACGTGGCGAAGTAAAACCAAAGGTCAAGCCTGTGACGAATTTCAAGTTCAAAGTACAGATCTGTAATAATTTGATTAGGGACTGAATAGAATAATAAAGTCCTCCTTTATTATTAATTTAAATCTGAAATAGAAATTTCGTTGCGTGATCGCGTCAGGAATTATAAGGTCCGAGATCCAAGGTCACTGATTAAAGCCTATAGAATTTACTTTCGCAGTCGTTACGTTCCCAAGTGGAAAAAAAAAGCGGAAGAATAGTAATAAGGATAGTTTCTTAAAATTGTGTATGCCTACAATTTGAGATAATGATTCTGAATGTGTTTCCGTGATCCAGTTGGTCTGGTTCCCCTGTCCAAGGGTTGCAAAGGTCAGGCGGAAGTCTTTTCATTGTAATTGCCAGACTTATAGAATCCTTTTTTTCCGCGCATCTGCTCGGCGTCTCCTCCCCTTCCTCACCCTTCGGAGCGCGCTAGCGAGGGGATCTCGATCTCGCTGGCGCTCCGCCGCCTCCTTCGCTACCATGACGTGCTCGCAGAACGCAGCGAAGGCCTTCCAGGCCCCATCGCTCGCTAGTATAGCTCTCGTTATACTAGGGAGGGAGAGGTCCTGGCCGACCTCCGCTACCAGCGCCTGACGCTGCGGGTCCCACGGCACACACTTCGCAAGGGTGTGGTGTGCCGTGTCCTCCACAGCGCCGCACTCATGGCAGAAAGGCGCCTCCTCCCGTTGTATTTTGTGCAGATAATATTCGAAGCACCCATGTCCGGTTATTATCTGCACCATACGGAAGGAGACGGAGCCGGACGGAGCCTGTGGTCCAAGCGTACCCCGGGCACCGAAGTGATAGAACTACACACTGAAGAAGAAGGGGCTGAAACACGACCTTTGTTGATACAGGGTCACATTAAAAAATGTGCCAACAAAACTATATTAAATTTATTTTTGTTATATACTCCCTCCTATTTTGTTATATACGTTACACTATCCTGAGTGTGCTCAGCCAGAAGCTGGACAACCCCTTTCTGCGGCACTGAGTCCAAGAGCATGTGCGCTTACCCGGGGTCGTAGCGCGCGGCAGATACCTAAATTAATTGGTTGTGGTTCTGCTAACATAGTTTTTAAGTATTTTTGTATACTAATATTATTATGGGCGAAGCCTGATATAAATGTTTTTTTTTTATTCATTGTAGATTTTATCCTTTACGAACCTCCGAGCATAGCTCACTTCATATTTTATCAGCCGGACATTTATAAAGCATAACAAACACAAGTGTACTCTATCCGCTTCCTCATTTTGATGGGACACAGGTGTGACATATCGGCGGTGGACCGAACAATTTGGACCATAAAAATGCCAATATGAACCAAAATGATTGACATGCAAAGTTAACTTAAATGACGAGCTTAACTCTCACACAACTGGAAGCCTCCGACATTGAGACTCAATGCATGTCAGAGTGACGAGGGTCCCATCACAACTTGGTGTGACTTAGGAACAAACTTATTTGGCCCATAATATGAAAGGCATAATTTTGCTACACGCTAGTCTGGGACGTCTATAGATCATGAGACGGCTGTCAAAGTTGGACATACTGATTTATATTCGAGAGTTTGGACAAAAATAAATAAATATTTCACAACATCACATACATTGACCGACTCCGAGATAAGTGAGGAGCCAAAGCAGCTGTGTAGCAGATATCAGAATCAACAGTGGGATTACAAATATATACATTTAATACTTTTCTTTTGTAAATACATACTTATAATACATAGAAAACACCTAGACTAATATGATATTGGTTTGACACCCGGGAATGCCATTTTTTTCGTTGTTGTTTTTTTTTAATATAATTTTAATGTTTTAAAATTTATTACGTATTTCTGTGTTATTATTTCTTTGTTTTGTATATGTAATTTTTCATTTTCTTTTTACTTCTATTTATTGCATGTCAATCTTTTAAAATATTTTTTTCAATGCAAAGGCGTCACCCAAAGTCCAGCCTGAAAACCAGCGCTGCATCTGCTGTGTGCGGCAGTTGCAGCATATGCTGAGGCTGAGTCTTGTTGGCCGCAACTCTTTGTCTCTGTACCTTGTTTTCTCTGTTTTGTTCTATGTGTAATGTGTTGTGGTCAATAAATTGTTTCTTATCTTATCTTAATACAAACAGACAAGTTAATGCAAACAAATGTTTGTACTGTGTGGGGATCGAACCCGCAACCCTTGCACCAAAGTCAGCGTTCACTACCACTGTTCTAAATGAATCTACAAATAGATGGATTGATAATACGTTTATTCTGCTACACAAAATTATTTCATTTACATTATCAAGTTCATCGTCAGCCCATTAAAGTCCCCACTGCTAGGGGCACGGGCCTCCCTCATTCACATGAGGGGTAGTTGCCATACTCACCACGCTTTGCAGACGGGTTGGCGAGGGTTTTGATATAAATGCAGAGTTTTCCTTCTCTGGGTGCTGATGATCATGCCAGCAGCTTTACCTTAGTCGCCTTTTACGACACCTCGGTAAGAGTGAGGGTGGCCTATTCTACTCTGCCGGGGACCACACGGCATCAAGTTATATACTATCAAGTTATAACTATATTATCAAGTTATACACAAGCTTTAAGACTAATAATGATCATAGAGTCAAACAATACACGCAGAAGCTCCAGTTGATATTAATATTCTCAGAGTATGGTAGACCGACGATCTGGTGAAGGTCGCGGGGATCCCTTGATGCTGGCGGCACAGGACCGATCTGTGTGGAGATCTGGTAATTACTGGACTGCCGTCCAACCTTCGCAACCCTTAGACAAGGGAATCAACTGGATTACAGTTACACGTTTAAAATCACTATTTCAAATATTGTAGGTACCTATCCACAATTTTGAGAAGATATAGAAAGAAAGAAAGAAAGAAGTATTTTATTGACCATCACAATAAATAATTTAACAATGAACATTCATTAGAAAACATAGGTAAGGTAACATTGACACATTAAAACTACAGACAAAGGTGAGTACGAGAACAGACGATAGGTAGGTAAATACACAGTTATATAATGAAGATATTCTAAATAAGTAGGCGTGTGTGAAGTGTGAGGTCAATCAGGTCCTGGCCTCAGCATGGTGCTGCCACGACAGAAATGCCGCGGCAGCGCTGGTATTCTGGCAGGACCTGTTGTGAGTGACGACCGAGTTAATGTATAACCATAAATAAATAAATACTAATGTACATAAATAAATGATAATGTGAGATAGAATTACTAGATAGAACGGAAGAGCGACAGTGGCGCCATCGATTGTTTCATATCGTCAATGTTGACACGTTGACGAAATGATTAAAAAAAAAACAATTAGGAAAAAAAAAGATATCGTTATAGATAGAGACGTGCTAATGGTAGAAATACGCAATTAAGTACGCTTAAACAGGGGAACGAACTAGATCACGGTTTGTAGAATCATAATCTCACATATTGTAGGTATCCACAATTTTGAGAAGCTATCCGAGAGGTGCAGGTTTCCTCACGATGTTTTCTCTCACCGCCGAGCTAATGGTAGACATACGCACATGGATTTGAAGAATTTCGAACCATGTCCTCCCGTACCAAAGGTGCGTTCTTATACATTGAGATAATATTCTTCTATAGACATCATCGCGCATAAAAAATATTCAGTAGTGTTGCCGGATAATCGATTGTACGTCGATTATGGAAATGGGGCCGATATACTCTTATAGGTAATCAGTTGTTCTATCGATTAAATCGATTAGATCGTTACTATCGATAATGAAACTAAGTGCCGATTTTTTGATCCGTAGTTACCTTTTGGTTAAATTAACTATTGTTAACTGTGTAACCTACAGTCAAAGTGACAGCGTCAAAGTGACGTAATTCCTTGAAATATAACTATTGGTTAAGCTAACTTTTGTTAAAAAAACACATTTTGGCGATATTTGTACGATTGGTTACTTTATTAAACCATTAGTTCAGTATAACTACGGATCAAAAAATCGGCCCTAAGCCGGTTCTATACTAACTCAAGCTTATGTCAAAAAAATAGGTTTGTCTATATCTTTCAATATCGCACAATTTTTACCAATGTGTCATAGAGCTGTGAGTATGTGTGCATGTAGTTGTGTATTCAAGCCTGTTTTCAGTTGTCTAATTGAAGGGATGTACTATATCTATCTATCTATGAAAATCGATTAAATCGATAGTATGGGTACTATTGATAGTAACGGAACCGAAACGTGGCCGCTTACAATGTGCCGATTAGGGTAGCTCAAAGTCACCCAGAGAGCAATGGAGAGGGCTATGCTAGGCTTCTCCCTGCGTGATCGTATCAGAAATGATGAGATCCACAGGAGAACTAAGGTCACAGACATAGCCCAAAGGATAGCATGCCTCAAGTGGCAATGGGCAGGGCACATAGCGAGGAGAACAGACGGCCGTTGGGGTGGAAAGGTCCTCGAGTGGAGGCCATGTACAGGAAGTCGCAGCCGTGGCAGGCCTCCTACAAGGTGGGCCGACGATCTGGTGAAGATCGCGGGAATCCATTGGATGCGGGCGGCACAGGACCTATTTCCAGCAGTAGACGTCTAGTGGCTGAAATGATGATAAGATTAAGAATAAATTTATTGTCTTATTATAACACATTTTACATAATAAGTAGAAACAAATATAGAGATACAAGTATCATGCATGATGAGACAAAGGGAAGAAGCTCAGCTGATGTTGCTACGAGGATGTGACCCCGGGCAACGCTGGTTTTCAGCTACTCCCCTGCCCTCTGAGGAGTTGTTTGAAGACATAAGTTAATACTTGATTGCCAGTCATGATATTGTTGTTATTATTATGGTGCGATGTATCATTTTAAACAGCAAAAAAGAAAAGGATTTTAATCCTACTACTACTTAAAACATTGGGGGAGGCCATGTCCAGCAGTGGACGTCTATTGGGTGAAATTATGATGATGATGATAGTAAAACCTCTTATAGATTTACGCATGAAAATAATCGATTAATCTATTATCGATTATTCGGGAACACTAATTCAGTATTGAATATTAAGCATGTACTTTAGTATGCAGTCCATGTATTTGATATAGTCAGATCTCTCAATATCCACCT
Organism: Marasmia exigua; assembly: GCA_019059595.1. Classification (NCBI taxonomy): domain Eukaryota; kingdom Metazoa; phylum Arthropoda; class Insecta; order Lepidoptera; family Crambidae; genus Marasmia; species Marasmia exigua. The sequence continues at coordinate 157,641 of CM032480.1, forward strand.
ATCTACTAGTAAATTAAGCCCCACACTCACACTCCTTAATCGCCAATCAGCTTAGAATCTAATCAGTTCAAACATTTCCCGCTTGTTTGTTGCGCTTTACCGGCGTGTTTGATGTAAATGTATAATCGAAACGGAGTTTGACGTCGAGAAATTGACTCGTGTATTTCGTTATGAGGAGAATAATCACACCGTTGTGTAACTATTTAAGATATTAAGAATGTACAAAGTTAACAAGCAGACGGTTCGTCGTTACAGGGTAAGAAAGAAAGAAAGAAAGAAATATTATTTTGGACATCACAACACTACATACGAGTACAACATTAGTTACAAAAGAACAAACAAAAAAAAATTGAAACAGAAAAAAAAAAGAAAACAAAACAAAGGAAAAACAAAATAATGAGTACAAATAACCAGGCAGTGCAGTATTGTGTGTTGTGACCTCCAACATAAATTGCTCCCACTCAGCCTATGTCATGACCCTGAAAAAGGTCATGACGCTGATTTTCAGTAGGGCCAGCTGAGTGAGTGCCACGGACGTCAGCCTTGTGTACCTAGTGTGTATTTATATATATGTGTAGAAAAGTGTTAATGTAATTGTGAAAAAATAAATAAATAAATAATGAACGAAATAAAATTATTTCATATAAATCTGGGTATGTTTATGTGGGTAAAACAAAATGCTTCGGTGGCGCAGTGAGTAGTGGGTCGCAGTCTAAAGCGACGGCTGCGTTTGAGGTCCCGGGTTCGATCCACGGGTCGGGCCCAAAACATGTACCTATGTTTTCGGTAAGAAATGGTTAGATGCAGCCCGGAGTCTGGAAGTTGGCGGTCTTGTACCCCCGTGCCTCGGAAAGCACGTTAAGCTGTTGGTCCTGCGCCGGATCCCTCTCCGGCGGTGTCACAGTAGTGTCCCATCGGAATATGAGAGCAAGGGAGTAGAGAGTGCACTTGTATTTGCGCATACACTTGAGCACTGTTATATATCCTACGTACGTGGATGATCGTGGAGATTGGCCGCCGTAGCCGTAATCGGCTGGAGGATATTAATTAGACAGCTAAACAGGCTACGCACACATATGTAGTATCACGCATACAGTGACCTCGGCTAGGTTCGGCACCAGCGACATAGAGAAACATGCGGGACACACACAATACGATATACGGACCTTCGTTTCGCTTCGGTGTGACGAAATCGCGTGCCTCCATAAAACGAAAGTTAGGCGCTCACCGAACGACCGGATTGGCGCGGCGCAAAGTATTTTAAAATTGCTCCCATACCGTTTGAGGTACGTGATTGCTAGTTAAATTTTCTATTAGGATTTCATATTTCCCGACATGTTTTCAGTGGCTTCGGTGGAAGTTCTATGTTGAATAACATTTGCCTTAATGTTGTAGAAGTAATTTTGAATGAAAGTTTCTCTACGGAACTATTATTGCCGCGAGTGTTCACGTTAGGAATGTTATTAGAATCTGCGATGTAATGTTTAGTCTTGTTAGACACACACAAAGGGTATGTTTACCTGTGACTGAAATATTTTGCAACATAATATTATACAACAGAGTGTTTCCTAGTACTAAAACGTACGAAACAAGAAAATTGTTTGGGCTGAAATTGTTACGTATGCCGTATTGCCGTGGTCGTATGCCACATTCATTTTATTTTTTTATTATTATGAATCTGTTTTGCTACAGTAGGTGACATACGACCACGGCAATACATATAATAATTTCTGCAGAGACAATTTTCTTGTTTCGTACTTCTTAGTGCGTGTTTTTTTTTGTAGTCGGGTTTTAGTTTTTAAGTTTATTTTATATACAATAAATTTACATATTTGAAATGTGCTGAAAAAACTCTTTCATTTGATATCCTACACGGTACCGCCACGCCGCCGTGTGGTCCCCGGCAGAGTAGAATAGGCCACCCTCACTCTTACCGAGGTGTCGTAAAAGGCGACTAAGGTAAAGCTGCTGGCATGATCATCAGCACCCAGAGAAGGAAAACTCTGCATTTATATCTAAACCCTCGCCAACCCGTCTGCCAAGCGTGGTGAGTATGGCAATTACCTCTCATGTGATTGAGGGAGGCCCGTGCCCTAGCAGTGGGGACTTAAATGGGCTGACGATGATGATGATGACCGCCACGCAATTATTTTTTTAGTTCCTTACTCTAAGTCCCCTGGAGAGCACTGTAGTAAATTTAACCTGACGACATCATCTATAACCAGAAAACAATCACGACACTTCTAACGACACCTCATTTGATCATATGATAACTAGTTTAGAAGTTATGAGGGAACAGATGAACAACCATGCATACATCATCGTCAGCCCATTTAAGTCCCCACTGCTGGAGCTCGGGCCTCCCTCAATCACATGAAGGGTAATTGCCATACTTACCACGCTTGGCAGACGGGTTGGCGAGGGTTTTGATGTAAAGGCAGAGTTTTCCTTCTCTGGGTGCTGATGATCATGCCAGCAGCTTTACCTTAGTCGCCTTTTACGACACCTCGGTTCGAGTGAGGGTGGCCTATTCTACTCTGCCGGGACCACACGACCGCATAGATGCATACATACATAGAGGTCAAAATCATAACCCTCCTTTTTGCTTCGCAGTAGTCGGGTAAAAATGGCTTTGTCAAGATTCGCCCGAGTTTAGGCTTAGCTTAGACCACGTCATGCTGAATATTACTTTCAAATTGAATTAACCCCTTGTTTATGGAACTGAACATTTTATCCCTGCCGTCCCTATATATTTTCGAAATGTATTGTTTTGTAAAGCATCATGCATACTTATTTCAAAAGGCATCGGAAATGTATACCAGGAATACATGGAAACCTGATAGGCAACAGCTTTGGATGCAACTGGGAACTGTACGCTAAATGAGGGTGGTCGCATTGTCAGAGTAAAAAAGATCTAAAACCTTTTTGTGCATTAAAATATCTATCCTTTTACAAACGGCCTCCATGTTTCCCAAACTCCTTTATTCTCCTGAAGTCTGACCAGCGTCCGGCGCACTTTCCTGCTGAATTTCCACAACAGACTCGTATGCACCAAACTGCACTAAACGTATTCGCTAAAGTTGTGGCCGCAGAGTGCAGTTGTGTGCACTTTAGTGTCCGGTGAAATAGTTTCTTCACCTTTAGCCTTTTTATTGTTTTTTTTTTTTTGTGTGATAGATGGAAGACGAGCAGACGAATCACCTGATGGTAAGAAATTAGCGAAGCATATCTACAGGGGCGGCTCTAGCCTAAGAATTGATTGCGCCCGGGCGCAATCAATTACCTGGCTCCCTCTTGTTTCATAATGCGCGAACGAAATGGAATACTTACAATATGTTCGACTACCTATGAACAATCGCTTCAAAGTAATTCTCAGACATCCCGAATCCTATATCATGGTCCAAGCGTACCCCGGGTTTCGAAGCGACATCATTGGACGCAACTGGGAATCACACGCTAACGTGATGAGAACGATCAGTACTCGCACCTGCTCCTTGCGGAGCGCTACAGTGGAGGCCCTATGTGTAGCGAGGGGCTCTCGGCGCCCTCTTACTTCACGTGCCCTGGTGCACCGCACCCCCTGCACTATAGGTAAAGACGCCCCTGCCTATCGACACCTGCAACTGCAGGTCCCGCATACGCGCTGCCAACCTCTTAAAAACCGTATCGCTTCTTTTTTGAAGAACCTCATGCTGTATTCTTCCGGAAGAACTAATAATTTTCAAACGAGCAGGCGAATCACCTAATGGTGAGCAATTGCCACCGCCCATGGGCAAGCAACACCAGTGGAGTCACAATTCCGCTGTCAACCTTCGAATCCCCCTTTTCCCCCGATTGGGTTTCTGGTACCCTCACTTACTTTTCTATGAGGCCGGAGTATCAATCCGGTCTAGCCGGAGTCTAAGGGAAGAGTCACTCTGCAGCCTTTCTACTTGTTCAAGTCAATATAAAATGTAGTTTAGTTTATCCGTGTTCCGAGAGATGGCGCTGTGCTAAAATACATTGCACTAGCGTTTCGTTTTTATTTACCTATAAGGTAGGTACGCGGTGTCAATAGAAAAAAAATAGATATTTAACTGAAAATGGCTTTTAATTAATTATTCCACTAGAAAGCGACCCTCATTTGTTTACTACTATTATTTCCTCCCCCTAAAAATAACGTCAATTGAGTTAGTCAGATTTTGCTCAGTAGATTTACAGTCCGATCACGGTTATTTGGCACTTGGCGAAAGTCGGACTAATGTTGTTTTAGGATACGGCGGGTAGACTTATAACAAGCCGCGTGGGCTGATGCAATTCAAAGGTTTTAAATTAGTGTCTAGTGGTTTTTAGTGTACAAATTTGGTGGTTTGTGCAGTGAAGTGCCGAAAAGTGATCCTAATAATAATAATCGTTGGATTGTATCGTTTTTAACACTGCTATTGTGTGTCGAGTGAGTTGTCACGTGACAACTTGCTTGGACCTAATAGAATCATAAAACCCGCGAGTGCTTTTAGAGTGATATCCGCTGAATCCGTAGGTCGATAAAACGTAACACACGGCGTTTTATTGGTGACTGTGACTTTGCCTGACTTCGACTGTTGACTACCAACTTATTCTTAATAAGTTACTTGACAGTGGCAAATTATCTTCGGGTAGACCTATAGGGATCACTTTAATTGGCATAATGTGTTTTGTCCTAAAATGGATTGGTATAATGAAATTGGCATAATATTAATTTGGCCGAATTTGGTTTTAGCATAATATGTACTGTGACATAATTATTATTTAGCATAATGCATTTAGGCATAAAATTTTTTTTGGCGCAAATTTTTTAGGCATTAATGATTGTTTGAATTTGAAAAATAAAAAAGTATGTAAGTAACCAGTATTTCCTATATTATATAGAGTAAAAGTAGGCTTAAGCCGCTAATGACTTATGGTTAATTATTTTATGCTTAATCATGTTTATGCTTATTGCATTTAGGCTAAAAACTGTTGTGCTTATTAGTATTATGCAAAATTATCATTAGTAGTTGTTGACAACACTACATCTGTCAAAGACAATTTTCAGCGACAACACTAGATCTGTCATAGACAAAAGGACTTCTACGAAAACATCAAAAAATTTGTCACTTCATTTTTTTAGCATGTTTGTAAACTAACAGAATAAACCATCATAAAAAGGCATTAACAGTTTTCCTTTTATACATCATCTTCCGGTCCAAGCTGAAGAAAACAGCAGCTACCAAAATATAATTCATGCAAATCCACATACATACATCAAGGTGATCAAAAACAACCATCACGATTCTCAACATGGTGACCTCGCGACGTGATCGGCGCGTCCAAGACTGATGGAGAAGGATCTTTAGAAAAGGTACGCAGTTTAGGTCAATATATTCGGTGCCCAGGATAGATTCCACCATCCATTTTTTGTTTACATTCAGTACTTACGTGTACAATTTCAAGGTTATAGTTTGATACACATTTCATATCATTGAGTATCTAATCGGTTCTTTGCTTGCTTTACAATGGAAAAGGATTTAGTCAATCAAAGAGGCACAATTAAGGCCAGACTAACTAAATTCCAAACTTATGTCAACAAATTAGATGTAAAGGAAATAGACAAGTGCGACATAGGAGAATTAGAATTAAAACTAACAAGAATTCAACAATTATTGACTCAATTCGACGAAGTGCAAAATAAATTAGAATCCCTATCACCTGATAATTTAGAATCTTTGATAGAAGAACGTGATACGATTGAAACCAACTTTTGTAGAATCATATCAGTCGCTCAAAACATTATTGAAAATTTTGGAAAATCTTCTAACTCACAAAACAATAGTCAAGGGTCGTGTCATAGCTCTGGCTCATGCCAAAATGTAGCCCAATTAAATATTATAAGGTTACCAACTATAAACTTGCCAAAATTCAACGGAAACCACTTAGCTTGGCTAGAGTTCAGAGACACATATGAGTCAATAATATACAGCAATAAATCCCTGCCAGCCATAAGCAAGTTCCATTATCTCCGTAACTCTCTTGAAGGTGGCGCTGCCGTAGTCATAAAATCAATTGGTTTCACATCAGACAATTATGATTTAGCTTGGAAAACATTGTGTGAGCGTTTTAATAACAAAAGAATTTTAATAAACAATCATACTAAAGCTATATTTAATTTTGAAACTATTTCAAGAGAGTCATACAAATCTATTAGATACATGATTGATTATTATTCCAAAAATTTGAAGGCATTAGAAGACTTAGGCGAACCAGTGAATTATTGGTACACAATTGTTATATACATAAAACGCATAGAGCGTGTCCAGAAACGATTCTTGTGGCATCTCTCATATCAGACTTATAAGGCAAACGCATTACCCTCTTATGAGGATAGACTGACCTATTTCAGAATGAATAGTTTGAAGGATCGTAGGTTCTTATTAGATTTGATGTTATTACACAAAATAGTCAATAGCACTACAGACTGCTCCTCTCTGTTACAATTGATCCAGATTAACGTACCAAATAAGTCAACGCGGGTCGGAAGATACGTGCCTTTCTTTGTTAAGGGTACCAGAACCAACGTGAGTCATCACGCCACCATGCACAGACTACAGCGACAATACAATAAGCTCCAAAAAGCGTGTGAAATAGATATTTTCGCAAATAAGCCTCAAAAATTCAGGCGTCAGGTGCTGCAATGCTTGACGCCTGAACCACCTACTCGTTAGAGAACACGTCACTAGTCTTGGATGTAATTAAATTTTATAAAGTTTAGTTTAATCTTAACGCACTAATACACATTGCATGCCGTGGCAACCTATAAGTAAGGTGACACTTAGCTTTAAGATTATGTTTGTCTATGTTCTTTTTTGCTTGTAACAGTGTTTATCTTGTTGGTTGTCCTAATAAAATAAAATAAAAATAAAATAAATACATCATGGCATCTAAATTAGATGGAGCCACTAGTCGAAGGTGGGAAGAGCACAAAAATACTTTAAAGTCGCCAGTTCTAGATGATTTTTTAAATTTTTTGCGTGGTCGAGCAGACGTTTTAGAGACAATACAGTATAGTAACACCGAGTCCAATGCTAATAAGCCCCCACAAAAAGAATTCATTAAATCTACTAAGTCATTTGTTAATACAGAAAATAAATTCAAATGTATTGCTTGCAACCAAACTCATTTACTTCACATGTGTGATAAATTCAAATCAATGACAATAAATGATAGAATATCCTTTATTAATAAAAATAAAACTTGTGCCAATTGTCTTCGGCAAAATCATCACATTTCGCAATGTCGCCTAGGTCCATGCCCCATCTGCAAAAAAAGACACAATTCATTATTACACCAAAATTATGATAATAATAATAATAATAGAGGCACACCTACCTTACCCACGACGCAAGTAGATGTCGACAATGATTCTCCTTCGTCTAGTGTTGCTCTCTCTGCTATGACGCCAAGTCAGGTCCTATTGTGCACTGCCGAAGTTTACTTAGTGGATGTTAATAATAATAAGTCTTTCTCTGCTAAGGCCTTACTTGACAGTGGCAGTCAATCTTCGTTCTTGTCTGAAAAAATGAAAAGAATTATGAATATTTCGTCTTCTCGTACAAACCCAATTTCTGTTTGTGGTGTCAACAATAGCGTTACCAGCACGGTCCAAATTTGTGATCTACAAGTCAAATCTCGAGTTAATGATTTTAATCTCAATGTTAGCTGTCTAGTCATTCCGCAAATAACAAATAATTTGCCAAACGCCCCAGTTGATGTATCAAATTTGCGTCTCCCGCCTAATGTTCAGTTGGCAGATTCCACATTCTTCCAACCTTCCGAAATTGACATTTTGCTGGGCGCTGACGTTTTCTGGGACATTATCATGTCAAATAAAATAAAATTGAGTCCAAATCAACCTACATTACAACAATCTAGACTTGGCTGGCTCGTGGCTGGTCCTATCTGTTTTAAGTCTAAATCTAGGTCAGGCTCCAATCCCAAAGTGCAATGCAACTTCTCTCAAGAGATTAAAGATTCTCTTGCTAAATTTTGGGAAGTTGAAGAGCTTCCACAGGCAACTAAATTATTGTCCAAAGAAGAAGAAGAGTGTGAAGCTCACTTTCTCAACAATCATAAACGTTTGTCGGACGGAAGATTCAGCGTCAAAATTCCGTTACGTGAAATTCCAGAAGAATCACTAGGTGATTCCTATCCTATTGTACAAAAGCGCTTCTTCAATTTAGAAAAACGTCTAACTAAATCAAATCTCAAAGAAGACTACTCAAAGTTCTTGCAGGAATACCAACATTTAGGGCATCTGACAGAGGTGTCTCGTCCTACATTCGGGTACTACATCCCTCATCATCCAGTTCTTCGCGAACAAAGCGAAACTACGAAATTACGAGTTGTTTTTGACGCCTCATTTAAAACGTCTTCAGGTAAATCATTAAATGAAATAATGTCAGTCGGTCCTACCATTCAAGATGACCTGTTTTCTATTCTCTTAAGGTTTCGCCAAAATACATACGTCGTCACAGGAGACATCGAAAAGATGTACAGGCAAGTAGCGCTCGACGAATCTCAACGTCATTTACAATTGATTCTCTGGCGGAGTGATCCCGCCCAACCAGTCAAAGTTCTTCAATTAAACACCCTTACTTATGGGACTGCATCCGCACCTTTTTTGAGCACTAGGTGCTTACTTCAACTTGCTGAGGAGAGTTCTGATGAAAAGGTCGCTAATGTCATTCGCCACGACTTTTACGTGGACGACCTCAACACTGGCTCAAATTCCAAAACTGAACTTAAATCAATAGTCAAAGGTGTCATTGACAAATTAAACGAAGGCTGTTTTCCCTTGAGGAAGCTTCGTACTAATTCCCCGGATATATTTGAAGACCTTCCTCTCAATCATGAGTCACAAGATTTTTCAAAGGACTCTAATGTCTTAGGGTTAAAATGGTCGCCTTCAAGTGATGTCCTTCAATATTCGACACAGTCTGACACTCTCTCCAAAATAACAAAGCGAAATATTTTGTCTATGTCCAGTAAATTGTTTGATCCACTTGGTCTATTGTCCGCATGCACTATTACACCTAAAATAATTTTACAAGATCTATGGTGTCTCAAATTAGATTGGGACGATCCAGTTCCCGATGAGATCAAACGTTTGTGGGAATCTTTCATAAATAACCTCACCTATCTGTCAAATATAAAAATACCTAGATGTGTCCTACCCCATAATTCAGTTGATGTCGAAATCCATTGTTTTACTGACGCATCTCAAAAGGCCTATGCTGCTTGCATTTATGTAAAGTCTCTCTCTAATGGTCAAACAAAATTGTTATGTGCGAAGTCGAAAGTAGCGCCCCTAAAGCCAGCTGCAACTATTCCTAGATTAGAGTTGTTAGGTGCACAATTGGGTGCACGACTCCATGCTAAAGTAATTAAGTCAATTAGGATCCCTGTGTCAAGATCCCTATTTTGGTCAGATTCGACTATAGTTTTGGGATGGCTCAAGACTCAACCAAAGACTCTAAAGACATTTGTTTGTAATAGGGTTGAGGAAATTCGTCAACTTACTGATCAACAGTCATTTCGTCATGTGCCTACCGAAGTAAATCCAGCTGATTTGGCTTCTCGCGGCGTATCTCCGCGGCAGCTCCATGACAATCTTCTTTGGTGGCACGGTCCTCCTTTCCTAGCAAAATCTGAAGAGAATTGGCCTTCTTCTAATCCCGCTCGCGTTGAACTACCTGAAACAAAAACAAGTCTTACACTACACATAAATGAAGGTATAGTACCGTTTCATAAATATTCAAGTTTTCATAAACTACAAAGAGTAATGGCATACGTCCTACGTTTTATTAAAAATTGCAAAGAAATAATAAATAAATTAAAGGGAACACTTACCACTGATGAATTAAATCAATCTTTAATCCTCTTAGTAAAGGAATCACAAAAGGAGTCATTTCCAAATGATTTGCATTTACTAGCTACAACTAATTCAGTCAATTCAAAGTCAACTCTCATATCCTTAAATCCCTTCCTCGATGATAAAGGGGTACTTAGAGTAGGAGGTCGTATCCAAAATGCATCACATTGTCCATATGATAAAATTCATCCTATGTTAATTCACTCCAAACACAATTTAGCTAAACTTTTATTTGATAGCGAACATCTGCGATTACTTCATTGTGGTCCGCAACAATTATTAAGTTCTATCCGTGAACAGTTTTGGCCAATAGGTGGCAGATCATTAAGTTCTAAAACAGTATTTAAATGTCTCACATGCAAAAGATTTAAAGCTCAAACGATGCAACCATTGATGGGTAACTTACCCAGTCCACGCGTGACTCCAGCGCCACCTTTCGAGACTTGCGGCACAGATTTCGCAGGTCCATTTCTTATATCTAGCCGCAAAGGTCGTGGATCACGTGTCAGTAAATGTTACCTTTGTATTTTTGTGTGTCTCTGCACTAAAGCCGTGCATTTGGAACTCGTGAGTGACATGAGTACTAACGCCTTTATATTATGCTTGCGTAGGTTCATTGCTCGTCGTGGCAAGCCTCTGACTATTTACTGCGATAATGGTAAGAATTTCGTAGGAGCAAGCAACGAATTGGCTAGATTACTTAAAAAATATAATGAATCCGTAGATAGTTTTGCGTCAACAGAAGGCATCAATTTCCTATTCAGTCCTGCATATTCACCCAACTTCGGCGGAATTTGGGAGGCAGGCGTAAAATCCGCCAAATTTCACCTTAAACGCATTGCTGGTAACACCAGCCTAACATTTGAAGAGCTGTCTACATTATTCGCCCAAATAGAGGCTATATTAAATTCCCGTCCACTTTCAAAATTGTCAACTGATCCATCCGAACTCAATCCACTTACTCCTGGGCACTTTCTCATTGGCCGTCCATTAACTGCGTTACCTAATCCAGTCTCCGACGTACGAGTTGCTAACGTCAATAGATATCGCCTATTGGAGATGCTGCGTGAACAATTTTGGAGAAGATGGACGCAGGAAGTACTCTCCGACCTCCAACATCGGACAAAGTGGACATCAAAAGGCCAGAGCGTCCAAATAGGTGATCTCGTGCTGGTGAAGGACGAACAGCTGCCACCACTAAATTGGCTTTTGGGAAAAATCACTAAGTTGTATCCTGGTGACGATGGGGTGACCAGGGTTGTCGATATTGTTACGAAACGGGGCATCCTCAGAAGAGCGCTGTCAAGACTGTGCCCAATGATCATACAATCACAGGAGCCTCTTGAAAGTTAAACTTTCAAGGGGGGGGAGTATGTTGACAACACTACATCTGTCAAAGACAATTTTCAGCGACAACACTAGATCTGTCATAGACAAAAGGACTTCTACGAAAAACATCAAAAAATTTGTCACTTCATTTTTTTAGCATGTTTGTAAACTAACAGAATAAACCATCATAAAAAGGCATTAACAGTTTTCCTTTTATACATCATCTTCCGGTCCAAGCTGAAGAAAACAGCAGCTACCAAAATATAATTCATGCAAATCCACATACATACATCAAGGTGATCAAAAACAACCATCACGATTCTCAACAGTAGTAATCACATTATGCTAACTTATTTTATGCTTAAAATGTTTATGCTTCTTGACAGTGAACCTTAAAAAAAATGTTGTTTTGACATTTTCGCATAGAAAAAACGTTTTATAACGTCCCCCTGTCAATGTGGTCGCACTGTAGATTAGATGATTGACATTTCAAAACCTATCGCTGTCAAATAACTTCCACATTGCTTATTAAAGGTATTATACCTTAGTTATTACGGCTCAAGCAAATTTCGATACGACACGAGTTCAAAATAGTTGGCTTTAGCAGTAGACAGGTTTAATTAGTTGACGGTCTCGACAGGGTAGCTGATAAGTTTCTAAAGCGGGAACTGTATGGTAGATGCATGTCGATATTCATTTGACATCAGCCCCGGCTTGCCTCTGAAGGTGCGTTCTGATTCATGGAGCTACCATCGCTCTCCGTTCATTTGTATTATAATATAATACGCATGTGATAGATAGATAGATAGATAGACACTCTTTATTGCACAACATACAAAACTTAAAAGCTAGGTATACAGAGATACAATGTACAATTTAGGCGGTTTTATCGCTTTGAGCGATGTCTACCAGACAACCTTCAGGTAAAGGACATTAGATAGAAGAGGGGAGGGTGGTGCAATCCTTTTGATTTTGAATATTGATTAAGTAAATTATAGTATAAATACATATATCTAGATAATAAATAAATAAATAAACACGTTATCATACACTAATATATACGAATATTAACTTACTATAATACAATATAACCTACACAAATTATATAAAATTATATAAAATATACTACTATAAGGTTATAATAGAGAAGATATATTTTATACCTACAATATATGGATGGATCTGGGAAAGGACTAACGACCACGAGCGTCAATGACAGGAAAGGAATATATAGGTGATATTGCAACCATTCAAATTTTGACCGTGGCAAAGCCACGCTTTGGCATGAATGGGCCGTCTCGACCGGAGTAATACCACGGCCTCGCAGAAAATTGGCGTGAAACAACACTGTTCTGTGTTGCGCTGCATTAGAGAGGGCACCGGAGGCCCAACCCAAGAGAAAGAGGGTTTTTTTATGTGATAGGTGGCAGACGGGCAGACGGATCACCTGATGGTAAGCAATTGCCGCCGCCCATGGACACCTGCGACACCAGTGAAGTCACAAGTGCTCTGCCAACCATTATGATGATGATGTGAAATAAATAAAAATTGTTTATTTCAGACCATACAGTGTTTTGATCCATAGAGTGGTAGTAACAAAAAAACTAATAATTATATTAGTAGGTCCACATAAACACTAAAATAATAAAATAAAAAAATAAAGTAAAATACAATTTTATTGAAAATTTAAATATCCCCAACAGCGCACATCTTGGATTTGAAATTTATCACAATAAATATATTCTGCTACTCAAGCTCATATGATACCCATATTGTGGGAGAAATATATCACTTCTTCACCAGACTCCCCACATCCTGAATAGTGGTCCAAGCGTACCCATGAAAAGAAAGAAAATACATTTATTGACCATCAAAACACAGGAAAAGTTCACCTTTATAAAAAACAATAAACGCTCACAACCAAGAGAAAAAGAAAAAAAAAAGAACGAAACAACATCATGACAGAGTAATAAGCGACAGTGGCGCCTTCATTCTACCAGCAGAAATCAGTAGTACGGCGGAATGCATTCCTGTGATATGATCGGCATGTGATAGCGATTACAGGAACAGGTGCAGTCACTTAGTCACTATAATATTTTCAGGAGCAGACAGACCAAGGCAAAAAAGTACAACGGTAAAAAAAAAGAATAAAGAAATTGTAGAAGGGGAGTTTCTCGAGTCAAAGATGGTGGTGGTTTTTATTAGCAATTTACTTAGAGGAGAACAATTCATGTACAATTATATCCCGTTCAAAAAAGGTATACAAATCTCTTGACGCGAGGCACTTAACAGGTACCGGTCGTCGGCAGCCGGGATAAGCCAACTGACGTCCGCCGGAGATCTACCGTACAGGCTTCCAAAGACGTAACCTGAAAGATCACTAGTCAAAAGTCATCGACCCTTATAGATAATCGGAAATCACAAACGCATGCGCGATCTAATTATGCACAGTGCCATCTATTAACAATACAAGACAACGTAACCTTAGGTTTTATACAAACAGAAAATAATAATACTTGCGCGATGTAATTACGCACAGCGCCATCGGTTGGAATTAGGAGGAAGTTTTACATAAACAACCGATGGTTCATGGTACACAAAAAAATGGTTTGTTACAAAATGACATTTGTTTATTTCCATGGCTCCAAAGGAACAGCTTTGGACCTAACCAGGAATTACATCATAAGATGAAGAGAAAAGATAAATCTTCCTCTTGAATCTCATATACTGCTTATCTCTAACATGACAGCCTTGATAGTGCATTGGTTAGTGGGTCGCACTTTAAAGGGACGACTGCGCAAGAGGTCTGGGGTTCGATCCCCGGGTCGGGCCAAAAATTTGTACCTAAGTTTTCGGTAAGAAATTGTTAGTGGCAGCCCGGAGTCTGGAAGTTGGCGGTCTTGTACCGCCGTGCTTCGAAAAGCACGTTAAGCTGTTGGTCCTCTGCTCAAGCCCTCTGCGGTCACGTTACAGTAGTGTCCCAACGGAATATGACGGTAAGGAAATAGAGAGTATACTTGTGTTTGCCCACACATATGACTGACCCACCTCCACACTCGCCACATGTCATTATGAATATTGCACATTACATGGAGAGGCTCCAGTCAAACGGAGAGCTCTTGTAACCGGCGTCATCAGGCAAACCGGCGCCATTGAAACCGACATTAGTATTCCACCATCGATTCAGCTAAATTATTGTGGTGAGGGATATAGGGTTGACACGTCGTGAAGCATAGCCGCATTTAGTCTTGCACTGTAACTTAATGCTATGCACTGCAACATGACATATATCGCTGATGACCTCCAAATTAGTATAGTTTAATAAAATTGATTATGGTAAGTTCTCTCTGGTTATTAGTACTCATTATTTTGTTTTTCCTTTGTTTTGTTTTGTTTTTATTTTCTGTATCTAATTTGTTTTGCTTTTTGTTTGTTTGTTATTTCGTAACTAATGTTGTACTCGTATGTAGTGTTGTGATGTCCAAAATAATATTTTTTTCTTTCTTTCTTCTTCTCTTGTGTTGTAACATCGAACAATACAACATGTCTCTTCTTACTACTGGTTTTACTTAACACGTTCCCGAAACTCCACTGACTCAAGATATCTGAGTTGAGCCATTTCGTATTTGAGCGAGAGGTATCTGCCAGATACATCCTCATCTTAGCGAGTTGCATCTAAAGCTGTCGCTTCGGAGCTCGCGGTACGCGGGTCAGAATTTTGATAGTTTTTTTTTTTTTTTTTTTTTTTTACACAATCTACTTAATTACTATTTCATAAATTTAGATCTTAGCCAAATGTATGTATTATTTTGTTACAATCCTTATTTTGACACAACTTAATAGAACAGAATATAGCAGATAATTAGGAACTCTTACCTCCCGTGCTAGTTTTAAACTGTGTTACGGCAAGGTGATAAAGCTCTCGTCCCATGCCTGAACATCTCCCATTACTTGCAATCATTATACTTTTTAATATTATATATAATTCACACACACACAATTCACAGTAATAATAAATAAATAATAATTAATAAAAATCTATCACTTATTCACTTATAATATATGTATATATATACATAAACCATTGAATGAAGTATATATTGTCGCCTATTGGGTATAATGCATTCGCAATAAAGGTTAAATAAAATAAAAGTTATAAATGTTGACCAGTTATAAAACGAATTAATTCTATTATGTACTATTATTTACTTACACACTTTTATTATTAGTTCAGTCTGTTCATAATCTAAATTTCTCAGAATCTCATCCAGGGTCTTTTTAC
The DNA here is from genome assembly GCA_019059595.1 of Marasmia exigua. Lineage (NCBI taxonomy): Eukaryota > Metazoa > Arthropoda > Insecta > Lepidoptera > Crambidae > Marasmia > Marasmia exigua. The sequence goes on from CM032480.1 coordinate 173,177, forward strand.
AAACATGTCTTGATAAGTCTTTCAAAGGTTTGCTTTTGCATAGCCGATTATACAGCATAGGTGCTAGATAATACGAGAAACATTGTGCAAAACTGGTCTTACAAGAAGGAACGTCATAGACTTCATGTGTTCGTCTGGCTGATGTGTTGGTCCGTTTCATGCATGAATGTTGCCTAAGAACTATGCTTTTAATGAAAAGCTGTCGAACACTTAATACACCAAATTCCTTATATAACGCTGTAGTGGGATATCTATAGGGTTTGAAATTAATAACTTTTATAATAAGTCTTTGAGCTCTTTCAATTTTCAAAAGGGCGCATTTTCGAGCTGCACCCCAAGCCGAAAGACCATAAGAGGTTATTGACTGGCACAATGTTAAGTATAACATTTTATTAGTTTTATCATCTTTTAAAATTCTAATTCTTTTAAAAATATGCGTAAGCTTACGAATTTTAGTTTTTAGATTTGTTAAGTGTTGATGCCAGTTTAAATTTTTATCAATTTCTATGCCGAGATATTTAATGCTATTAGTCGAAGTTAAAATAGGACATTGACAATTGTTAAAGTTATCACAAGCGAGAGAATGTGCTTTGAGGGCAAAATTTTGATCTGGCTGCAAATTTTTTCGTATACTAAAAGTTATATATTTAGTTTTTTTAATATTTAAAGTTAATAAATTAAAATCAAGCCATTTACTTACTTCACTAAGACCTTTTTCGGCTATTTTTTTAACATTGGACCAGGATTTATGTTGAAATACAAGTCGCACTCTTAGTAAGATAACGACTTAACTCAAAATTTCGGAAAAATGAGTTTTAGTGAAAAATCGACCTTATGGACCAAGTGTCACAGCATACTTCTTTAAAAAGCAACTTTATTCTGTAAACAATAACGTATAGAATTGATGAGTCACTATCTTTCCCGCCGCGCAGACCTCATTCGTTCATCGAATATCGACCAATTCAGTCTTGCGGCGGCGGTTGCGCGCGAGGGTTTTGTGAAACGCCGGCAGATTTGGAGATGCGTCAGTGTTTTACTAAAAAAATCGGTAAATTTGTTAAATATCTTTATTGTAATAATGACTGGTTTTGGCATAGGACTTTGTTTTACTAAACTTCTCTGAGTTGATATAGGCTCCATTTAAATTGAGTCTTTATTTTATTGAAATGTATTATAGGATCGATGACAAATTATTTTATACTTAGGTCTATGTTTTTTTTTAAATCGTAAACAAAATATAACTCAAATCGAATTTGGTCTCTGTTTTGTTAAAAAACTACATAACTGTTTTGTAATGTTTAAATTTAGGTCTTTTTTTCATAAAAAAAAATATTAATTCCAAGTCATAATTAAAAAAAGGTCTTCGTGTCATTTCATATAAGTTTCAACTTTTAAATTTAAGTCACTGTGTTGTTTATTCTTTCGTATCTCAGCTTTTCGCGGGAATTAGCCAAATTCACGCTAATACTATAATGAGGATTTCAAGGACACGGCCGTTAAATCCCGCAGTTATTGATTGAAACTCGCATGCCGAGATCCGAGCGCGCAGGTATTATAGCTCGTGCGCGTCGTTTATATGAAGTTGGAATGCTGTTAGATAAATATTACCATTTAAAAGTGCCCATTTACGTTGATTTGCTTACTGCGCGGATGTGGTGATGATGAGTGTGATAATTTGTGTGTAGTCTAACGTTTGTGAATGTGATTGTGTGAGTGCTTTGTATGCAGGTTCCGTGAAAGATCCATCCACTTTCCTTGGCCTAGATGGGATTCAGGTGTCTTGGCTAATATTTTGTGGATCCTGGCAGCTTGGGCAGTGTCTTTGATGGACCCGCCAAATTTTTGCCAGGATCTTCTTTTTGCTTTCCTGAGCTCCCTATTAAAGCGTGTTAGCGCCTTCCTGTAAGCATCCCAGTTCTTGTCTTTTTTTGCCTTGTTAAATAAGGCACGGGCCTTTTGCCTCAGATGCTCCAGGTTTTTGTTCCACCAAGGTGCGTTCCTTTTGCTCTTAGTGGTCTTAAGAGGACAATTTTCTAGATATGCTTTCATTAGACTTCTGCCTAAGTCCTCTGCTGCGGCTTCCACTTGGACCACAGTTTTAATGTATTTAAAATCTCCAAAGTATAACCTAAGGGAGTTCCTAAAGCCCTCCCAGTTTGTTCCCATGGGGTCTCGGTACTTGTTCGGTTCCTTTGTTCCCGAGCATATTAAGTCGTACCTAATATGGGTGTGGTCGGACATGTACGGCTCATCTGAGACGTGCCGATTGGTTACTCGGTGTGCGAGATTACCTGAACACCATGTTATGTCTAGTACTTCCTGCCTAGAACGTGTGGTAAAGGTTGGTTTGCTACCCACGTTAAGAACAAATTGATTGTTGGTGAGCAAGTAGTCAAACAAGGACTTACCTCTTGCGTTCGTGTCGGAGCTGCCCCATGATGTGTGGTAGGAGTTGCAGTCGGTACCCACCAACAGCTGGGTTTCTCTCTCCAAACAATATTCCACTACCGGCGTCACCTTGTTCACCGGATGCTGGTCTCTCCGGGTAGATATATGGAGCTGACTATGAGTGTCTCTGCACCTTTCCCCCCGGGGAATATAGACCTCTATATATATAGACCTCTATATACTCTGCAACAGCGTACACAGAGAAGGGATCGGGAAGTAATTTATATCTCTCTTGAAGAGCATGCATGCTCTTGGCCTCACTCCGCAGGTTTTACTTAATATCTTACCTGTCGAGTTTAGCCCCATTACCGTGGTTTTTTTCAGCCCCGGTTCTTGGATCAAGGCTATATCCAGGTCTTCAGAGAGGAATCTTTGGCAAAGGGCAGCTGTGGCTGCCTTTGAGTGCTAGAGGTTTACTTGTATCGCCTTAGTCATTGTGTTGTTTTGGGGGATTGGGAGGGGAAGGGCTAGGAAATTTAGCTAAGACGGAGGGATGGGATAGGATTATATATATACGTGCCTAGGTTGTGTCTGTTTCTTTACGATGGTGGTGTGTTTTACTAAGCAGGTTTCTTGCGGCCTTCCTGCTGGAGTGCTCTTGTGCTAGGGACGGTAGAAAGGTAGACTGGAAAGCCGAAGCAAAATGGACCCAGCAACCTCCTTAAAGGTAGGCTTCGGGTTTCCGGTTGATTACCCTCCAACTCGAGAGGTCCGGCATGGTATCGGCGTCGTGTTTGGCTTCCTGTATCCAGGCCGTACGGTACCTGGGCTTGGGCATCTCCTCTTCGTTTACGACGGAGAGATTAGCCCCATCCCAGGATTTAATGATGGGCAGTTTGCAGATGAGACACTCCTTCAAGTCCTCATCTGCGCGCGCCAAAAGGATGCCACCCGAGCGCGGGTTTGCATCCAATAAAGCTGGGGCCGTCACCATCGTCTAAGGTGTCAATACACTCCAAGATAGCACCTTGAAGCATTTCGACCCTCTCCTGGTCCATTTTACCCAGGGCGTCTATGATGAGAAACCTCCTTAAGGGCTTAAAGGTAGGCTTCGAGGTGGAAGGCTCGCCAAGTTTCAGTGCCTTGGTAGGATTACCTTGATTCGAGGTAGACGAGGTATTGAGAGGGCGCTTTGACGCCCGTTCCCTCGTTTCCCCCTTCTCTCGGGTCCTCTGCTTGGTATTTTCACTCATGCGCAGTTCTATCGCCTGCTCGAAGGTCATACCCTTCGCTACGAGCCGATATATTTGTTTTCTATCAGCTCCAGAGAGCTTAACCCTGGGTTTAATCTCTGGCCCCTTGGTCGACGTGTCCCTTTGGTGCGTTGCGCCCAGTCGACTCTGCATTGGAAGTATCTGGTCCCTCAGTCCCAGGTGCTCCAGCAGTTCGTATGCTCCTCAGTATCGCTACCAAGGAGCATAGCCTCGGAGGTACCTGGTACCTATTGGGTAGAATTTAAATGGTCGTCTATTATGTCTAAAATATCCATATTATAGTTCCTACAAGAAGCTAGGGAAGTAAAGGTCCACCCCTGCAGAATGAAAATTAAGGTGATGATTAGACTGCTATTAATTGTTAGTATGATTTTGCCGTGTGGTCCCGGCAGAGTAGAATAGGCCACCCTCACTCTTACCGAGGTGTCGTAAAAGGCGACCAAGGTAAAGCTGCTGGCATGATCATCAGCACCCAGAGAAGGAAAACTCTGCACTTATATCCAAACCCTCGCCAACCCGTCTGCCAAGCGTGGTGAGTATGGCAATTACCCCTCATTTGATTGAGGGAGGCCCGTGCCCCAGCAGTGGGGACTTAAGTGGGCTGATGATGATGATGATTAATTATAGTTGCACCTAGTGCGTTTTTTTTTACGACTTATTTTAGATTTTAATACATTTTTAGAGTTACATTTTAAGAAATAACTACTTAGTTCAGACAAAAGATACAATTTACTGAGAGTAAATTTAACTCTATAACTATCAGTTGAACCAAGATCTATGCTAATTTTGTACTTTCTTTTTTTACGTGAACTTTTTCTAATAAAACATTTTAAGCTATTCTGTTGTTTTTCTAATTAAGTTAAAAATACCTACACTTATTTCCAAATTGAGTCGTTATTCAAGGAAAAATATTTTGTCAAAAAGAGACTTAACTTTTAATATGTTTTTTTTTGTTTTAAAAACTTAATAAAACAGTGACCTAAATAAATGGTGGTCCGATTTTTTTGTCAATTTTTGAGTAAAATATTGACCTATTTTTAATTACGTCATAAATTGACTGGGTGGATTTCATGAAATAATGACGCATCTCAAAATTGTTTTTTCAAACATTTTTTTTTTACCATCATATTATATAAATTCATTTAATTTTTTGCTAAATCTAAAAGAATATATTCGAAGGCTTAAAACCGTAATTTTAGTTTCTTCCTACTCATTATAGTTAAAATTTTATAGGAGACTAAAGTATATGCTCTAAAACCACAAATCATTTTTTGCCATTTACCAAAACTTAGCAATTTTGAATTGAGTCATTATTTTATTAAGAGTGCGAAGTACTGTATCATCAGCGAATGTGATGATCTTTGCTTCGAGTATATCAATATCACAAAGGCTATTGATATAAATCAGGAACAGCGTTGGACCTAGCACGGAGCCCTGAGGTACACCAAAAGTGACATCGACATTGGAGCTAAGATATTCACCAATCTTAACCGCTTGTGACCTATTGCTAAGGTAATCTTTGAAAAGGTCAAGTTGCACACCCCGGATACCTATAGATTCTAGTTTGCATATTAATAGGGGGATCGATACAGTGTCAAATGCTTTTGCCAAATCTAGAAAAATTGCCAAGCACTTATTCTTATTATCTAGATTTTTCGCGACACTAGTAACGAGCCTCTCAATAGCATCCTCAGTGGATTTATTCTTCCTGAAGCCAATGTGTTTTATGTGATGATTACACAACAGCAGCCAGATCACGAAATGACAGCTAAAGATGATAATAACATAATAAGCAATCGCTGACCATCAGGATCGCTTATTATGTTATTATCATCTTTAGCTGTCATTTCGTCACGATCACTTCGTCACACTTGGACTCTGGTATAGAATTTATTAAGTCTCGTAATTACAATGAAATGAATGCCCGGTTTTGGAATCCTTAACAGAGGGTCTGCCATCCAAAAATTGTGTAGGCGGCCGTGTTGTTACAAAGTTAAAATGTTATTTTTTACTTCTCATTAATTGTATCATATGACAACCAGAAGCATAGTAGTGGGTGCGGGAGGGCCTCGGACGGTATTTTTAGTGGACTGAAAATCTTGGCTTTATCCTACAGGGGGAGAGGAAGTGTCGAGGAAAAAAAGAGAGCGCCAACGACAACCACGGGTAGTAGAAGCGCGAAGACGGCATGTTGAGGGAGCGGCAAAATCTAGGCTTCATCCTTCATTCTTTCAAGTAAAGAGGGTGCCGAAATGGCGGCTGACACCCATGCTACGCCACTGCTGCCAACCCTATAAAGGCCGGGCTGCACGCAATCATTCAGAGGACAGTGCACGCTGCGGTCGCCATTACTCGCGTACCACGCGTGTGCATGCCGCCCAACACATACTTCCCTTGTGAATGAACCTGGTCTTTAGCGATTAAACTTTAGCTTCATACATGTGTAATTATCGATCAATCAACAGGCTGTGTGCATACTGTCCATCCATGTTCTATGATCGTGTCAATTCATGTCTGTGATTGACCTAGAGGTGAAGAAGTGAAGAAGGCCTACGTTCAGCAGTGGATGACAGAACGGGGGACGGCTTGAGCGGACTGGTAACACAGTAGTAGGTGGAGGTAGGTAGGTGTATGTGTTTAAAATTGAAAATTTAAAAAACCCCCGACACAAGTAAAGCTTTTTCATTTGATACCTTTATTGAGGCAGTTGGAACAACAAATAGGTTATTCGTCATTTTCTGACGGCGGCCATCTAGGATTTGAAAATTTTCACAATTAATATATTCTGCTACTCAAGCCCTTTTATATGGTACCCATAATTGTGGGAGTTGTATTAAAACATAAAATCCAAATCTTTGTGACGGCGGCCATCTTGGATCGATTTTTATCTAACATAGCTAAGAATACTCCCTCCTTATTCATCTTTCAAACAAAAAAAAAAACAAAATCAAAATCGGTTCATTTGTTCGGGAGCTACGATGCCATAGACAGACACAGACACACAGACACGTAAAACTTATAACACCCCGTCGTTTTTGCATCGGGGGTTAATAAAGTTGTCCCAAAAAGCTATGTGACGAAAATTTCTTATATCTGTCGTCTGATATCCTTAACACAAGTGCTTGGGCTAATTAATATAGAATCAGTTCCATGTTTAAGATTTTATCATCACCATCACCAGCTTGTTGCAGTCCACTGCTATAGCGAATCAATCGCTATATAAAACCCTTGCTTCATTAAACGGAACGTTTAAGCCGTTTGTGCTTAAATACTTGACGAATTAGAACACTGCCTACTGATGCCTTCAAAAACTGGTCAGCTCCACGGCCTTATAAAGCAATAGCCAAAGCCAACGGTCAACTGCCCCTTCCCCGCTACCGACATATAAAACCATTGACAGAAGCGCGCCCGGCACTCGAGTCCCAGCTACAAGCGCTCCGCGGTTCGGCCATCTTTGCTGACTCTAATACTTCGTGTTAGTGCCTCTTCTGCTGTGAAATCTTTCAGAAAAGACCCGCAGGATATCAATTGCGGGTCTTCGTACGACGCTTCTTCTTCGTCTACGCTCTTTTTTTTCTCCAAGCCTGCTTTCTACAGTCTGCTTACTTCTTCATTCTGCCTGGACCCACCTGGAAGTGGACCTACACCTACCGCGACGCCATACTTTGTTCAGGGGAGTCTTAGCTTATAAGGGGTCTAAATAGTGTGTACTCAATCTGAACCCACTTTTCTCTTTCTTGTGAAATATAGTTTGTTGATGAAACAACCTGATTTTATTTCACCACCAGCCCCTAACGTTCCACCACTTCTGAACATAGGCCTCTCCAAATCTTCGCCATTCTGTTCGGTCTTTGGTAACTCGCATCCAGGTCCTGCCAGTCATCCTGCGCAGATCTTCACTCCATCTGACCTGATAGCATCTTTTTAGTCACGCATGGAAAATGCTTTATGCACCGTCCTGTCTGGTCGGGGGACCTCACGGAGTGTGTGAGACTCCTTCTGAAAATGTCACTAAAAACCCTAATACGCCCACTGCTGGTGACATAGGCCACGGCTTTTTGACCGTGGAATAGCCACGCTTCGTCATGAACCTTCAAACCCCCCTTTCCCCCGGATAGGGCCTCCGGTACCCTCACTCACGCAGCAAAACACAGCACTACTTCACACCGCTTTTCTATGAGCCCGTGGTATCACTCCGTGGCTCCGATGTGTGGCTCTCTCACGGTCAAATCTATCTATCAGTTATTTATTCTAAAATGATCATCCGCATTAGCCAAGCGTGGTAATTAAGCAATTCGTCTTAGTAGCGATGACTTGATTTCTATGATGGAGGCCTTTGCCCTGCAGTGGGACAGTATATAGGCTGATACTATACTTTTTTTATTCTAAAATGAGGTTAAGAACCCTAATAACAGATTTCTCCATCTCAATCCAAACTGGGCTGAAATCACAATCTACACATTTAGCCAGTTCGGTTTGATACGCCGTTTTAACCCCAAATAGAGCGGTTAGGCAACCTCGGCAACGGCCTCTGAATCACTAATGAGGGACTGGAGTGAACGCAAGAACCGTCCGTCTGAAAGCGTAGCGAATATTACCAGTTCATTATAATGTATATATAAAATACGGCATTTATAGACATTTTGTTTTTTTTCTCTCTGTTTTTTTCTTTTTGCTTGGAAGGTGACGTCCATTGACAGCTGACGGCACCTCCACACGATCGGTCATATCCCGTTCGCGCTGCACACTCGGCGCGCGGTCTGCCATCACCAAGGGCCATAGACAGTGTCACAGTAGTTCAGCTTGGATAGCACTAAGGTCTCGCATAAGGTAATTCTGATTGCTTCACAAATATAATATAACGTCAGATTTGTATAGAATGACAGCGCTGTACCATAGATTAGGATCGGCTTAAGAACGATCGCAATTGTGACTCCACTGGTGTCCATGGACTGCGGCATCTTACCATCAGGTGATCCGTCGACTCGTCTCATCATCATCATCATCATCAGCCCATTTAAGTCTCCACTGCAGGGGCACGGGCCTGCTTCAATCACATGAGAGGTAATTGCCATACTCACCACGCTTGGCAGACGGGTTGGCGAGGGTTTTGATATAAATGCAGAGTTTTCCTTCTCTGGGTGCTGATGATCCTGCCAGCAGCTTTACCTTAGTCGCCTTTTACGACACCTCGGTAAGAGTGAGGGTGGCCCGCCGTGTGGTCCCCGGCAGAGTAGAATAGGCCACCCTCACTCTTACCGGCTCGTCTACCATATATTAAAACCAATATTATTAAGTCAGCATGTAAACACATAAGTCAATAATGTATTAATGTAAGAAAAGTTTTTTTTGTGCGCGGAGAAACATAACTAGTATATAAGCAAGTAAACAAACTCTTTAACTAGCAAACAAAGGCATGGACCTAGAGTCTGTGGTATGTAACCAATAAAAATCAGCATTCTATACAGCATCTATCATGGGGAGTGCTCTGAGAAACTGTTTGACCTACTCCCTGCAGCTGAATTCTTACATCGAATCACACGCAAGCGATTGTCATTCCATCCTCATCATCTCGATGGATGGCGGTCGAATACTGTACGTTTTTAGCGGAGCTTTCTACCACGTACCTCAGTTCTGTGGAACAGTTTACCTATGGGAGTATTTCCCGACGGCTACGACTTAGGGACCTTCAAGATCCCCGCACAGTACAAACATTTGTGTGCATGAACATGTTTGTTTGTATTGGTCTGGGTGTTTGCTATGTATTATAAGTATGTATTTACAAAAGAAAAGTATTATATGTATATATTTGTAATCCCACTGTTGATTCTGATATCCGTAACATAGGTGCTTGAGCTACCTATCTCGGAGTCAGATCAATGTATGTGATGCTGTGAAATATTTATTTATTATTCAAGAGAAGAGTGTACACCTTTTTAAAAAGGCCGGCAACGCATTAGCGATCTCTCTGATTTCGCGGATGTTAGTGGGCGGCCATGATTGCTTTCCATCAGGTGACTCGCTTGCTCGTTTGTCGCCTCTAGCAAAAAAAAACACATTATTAAAACCTATAGATATATGAGATACACACTGGTACCTAGTCTCAGTAGAACGCAATTGAAACTCTGTATTTATCAATGCCAACTGTAATTAAAGCATTTTGATTGATATTCTTTTTTGAGCAAAAACAAAATACAAGAATGATACAAAAACAACAGACAATAAGCCGGTCTTATCACTTGGTAGCGATTTTTTCCATTCCTTCTTCACAACATTTGGGTAGAGGGAATTGAATTTTTAGGACCAAAACCCTTTATTTTTATAAAATTGAAAGGTAAATCTTGAGGGAATTATTTCTGCACACATCTAAGAAATGAAAAGTCAGAACTTCAGAGTAAAGATTTACCTTGCAATTTTATTTTCAAACGGCAACACGGCAAGAGTAAACGCCAGTTTGTAAGGGGAGCATACTCCGATCTTAAATATTTAACCCGCCGTTTAAGCACTAACTGTGAGCAGAATGCGCCTAAAATGCCGAAAATGTTTGGCTGAAACATTAAAATAAACTTGTGGAACTCCTCTTTTATATTATCTACTATACTAAACAAAAATACTCGTGGCCCAAGTTACGACCGTGGGAGAGCTACACTTCGGCATGAATAGGCCAGCCGGAGTGATACCACGGCCTTACAGAAAACCAGCGTCAAGCAGCACAGTGCTGTTTCGCTGCGTGAGTGAGGGTAACGGAGGCCCAATGAGAAAGAGGGATTTAAAGATAGATAGATAGATACACTTTATTGCAGAAAATTTACAGATTTTATCCTAAGTTATTACACTAAAACAATGTAGGCGGTCTTATCGCTAATAGCGATCTCTTCCAGACTACCTCAGGGTAGAGGAAAAGATTAAAGATTGGCAGCGCACGTGATTCCACTGGTGTTGCGGGTGTTTATTATTAGTATTTTACTAAGGTAAAGCTGCTGGCATGATCATCAGCACCCAGAGAAGGAAAACTCTGCATTTATATCTAAACCCTCGCCAACCCGTCTGCCAAGCGTGGTGAGTATGGCAATTACCCCTCATGTGATTGAGGGAGGCCCGTGCCCCAGCAGTGGGGACTAAAATGGGCTGATGATGATGATGATATATTTGTGTTCCTCTGTTGTCTGATATCTGTAACACACGTGCTTAAGCTAGTACGGAATCAGGTCAACGTATGAGATGTTGTGGGAATCATTAATAACGTTTTAAACAGTTGATTTTTTTTTTCGCTTTTTTTGTTGATCTAATATGCTAAATGGACTTTATTCACGATACCTATAATGAGGTTCTCAGGATGTAAACAATAAAAAAATAACGGTATATATAATATAATAGGTATAATATTGATTATTAATATTAATAATAAATAATTTATTTCAGGCAACAAGATACCTACATTAAAAAATATTTCATTGGCCCATACCATAAATACCTCACAGTCTAACATACATTACATAATAAAAATAACTATTTTTCACATTTAATTTATATGTAATTAAATTTACGTATTAATGAATAAAATGTTTTACCGTCTGCCGCGAGTCTTTGCATCTTTGCATTTGCATACAAAACGAATTATCTGGTGTAGCGGGTGAACATGGGCGGCGGCAATTCACTTACCATCAGGTGATCCGTCTGCTTATCTGCCTATCACATAAAAAATGGCCTCATGTACGGACAGCCACACATCGATTTAAACAAATCTGTCAAAAGCGCGGATAACCAGTCACCTGTTCCGATATAGCTGCATTGTTCTGTGCCTGAAACGAGTCATATCCTAGACCGCATCGACGCGATTCGATGCGTGATACCATCAGGCGCTGTTGTCATCAAGTGTTATACTAAGTTAAATGTTTCATCTATAAATAAATTGAAAATTTAAAAGACCCCCGCCGGTGGCCATCTTGGATTTGAAATTTGTCACAATAAATATATTCTGCTTCCCAAGCCCTTCTATATCATACCCATCAATATGGGTATGGTATGGAAGTAGTGTAAAACATACATTCCATATTTTTCTGACGGCGGCCATCTTAGATCGGTTTTCATCCAACATAGCTAGAATATACCCTTATTCATCATTCAAACAAAATCAAAATCGGTTCATTTGTTCGGGAGTTACGATGCCATAGACATCACACACACACACATACACACATACACACACACTCACGCAGTCACGGCAAATTGTAACACCCTGTCGTTTTTGCGGCGGGGGTTAAAAAAGAGGTTCAAGGTTACCTTCATTGTGATTTTTTTTAGGTGGCAGACGATCAGACGGATCTCCTGGTGGTAAGTGATTTCAGCCGCCCATGGACAACCGCAAAACCAGTGGAGTCACACGTGCGCTGCCAATCTTGAAACCCATTTTCCCCCGGAAAAAAATAAAATGTTAACATTTAATATTATATAAATACCACCTTTTTGGGCCCTGGCGCGCAAACATTTAATTTAAATAAAATGTAAAAAACCGACCAAGTGCGAGTCGGACTCGCCCATGAAGGGTTCCATAGCAGCAATTCCATAGCAGGTAAATTGCGGTTTACGATTTATAACGTTTTAAAAAAAACTCACTATATAGTTCAAACCAATTTTCGTTGTTAGTTTTCATGATTTTGTACATTTTTTTTTGTTTTATATATCATTTATTATAGAAGTTAGAGGGGGGAGGACACACAATTTACCATTTGGGAGCTTCTCTTGCGCTTTGAAAACCTCAAAATCATTTTTAAATACCTATCCATAGATACCTCACACGTATAGGTTGGATGAAAAAAAAATTTTGAGTTTCAGTTTCAAGTGTGGAGACCCCCCAATTCTCTATTTTTTTCCAATTTTTGTGTAAAAACGTAATGCGGTTAACAAAATACATCTATTTACCAAGTTTGAATAGTATAGTTTTTATAGTTTCGCAGAAAAGTGGCTGTGACATACGGACGGACGAACAGACGGACAGACGGACAGACGGACAGACGGACAGTCGGACAGTCGGACTGACGAACTAGCGGACTGACGGGTAGATGGAAAGACGGGCAGACGGACAGACGGACAGACATGACGAATCTATAAGGGTTCCGTTTTTTGCCATTTGGCTAAGGAACCCTAAAGAGATATAAATATCTTATTGTTTTTTTATGTGATGATAGCTTTATAATACACGCAACGACAAATTATCAAGATAAAACTAAGCGATTAAGCTTTTATCCTACCGAAAGTGCACAGATGGCTCGTGTGACAAACATCTAAGCTACTCGTAGCACCATTGTTTAGAGTTAAATCATATCAACAAAAAAGTTTTTTACCTTATTATCCGACTTCAAAAAAAAGGAGGAGGTTCTCAATTCGACACGAATTTATATATACAGGGTGTAAAAAGATCATATATGTTCTATGTTTGTTCGCCGATTACATTGCCATTTATAAATCGATTTAGAAAATTCTTCTTTTGTTAGGAAGTAGATAGTCCCGGATTGGTACCATGATAAGGATATCAGGATCTGATGATGGGATCCTGGAAAAATTCTCTTATTTTAAAGGCACACGTAATGTTTTTGTGTCTTTTTTCAAAACTGCACCAGTATTTATTTACTCCGCTGATGATTAAAGGTCAACTCCTCAACGGTAAGGAGTAAAAGGATAATTCTTTAATACTGTACTCACAATTAATTTGTTAGTTATTCGGGGGGGAGGGGGTGGAAGAATAAAGGGGGGTTGCCAAAAATGAGACACTAAAAAGCATGAAAAGTAATTTTCGTGCGGAAAAAACCGCCTTCAAAAACAACGAACTAAGTGTAAAATAATATTTTAAACTCTTTATACACTCGATTTTCGCAGATTTTTTTTATGCAATACAATATGGTATTATAATTAGTTCAAACATTTTATTAAGTATTGATTCAATAATTCATTCTGTAATTCATTCAACAATTCATTCATTATATTAATTCATTACGTGATTACCTATAGCTTTATGGATACGCCCGTATAGTAACTACCGTGCGAGAAATACGAAGCGATTGAGTACTAACGAAGGTACGAATAGCACGCGTCACATGCATTGGTGCAAGTTGTATTGTTCAGAGTGATCGAATTAGCCGACTGAGCCGACGCTCTGGTACACAAGCAACTCATTTAGTATTGCGTGCTCTAAACGCTGTAAACCTACTGTGATGTGAACTAATTCTCGAGTTGGCCGTAAGAAGTACAATGTTGCCAGGATGTCAGGAGGGCGATGGTAGTTTTCCGAACAGATATAACCTTGTGGACTGCAAGAAAAGGGTTTATTTCTTCCTTAAGAGCCGACAACGCATGCGGCAAATAAGTAAGGGGTGGCTTTGAGTACGCAGTAATCTGGCGGTGTATATGTGGCAGGTCATTGCATCCCTCTAATATGGTTGAGTGAAATGATGGCTGACACATACGTCTTACTTGTAAACAGGTGCCACCTTCGGGGACTGATCTGCTTCGGTTTACCCCATAACATTTCTTTTATTATTATTTCGTTTATTTTTTGTGTAACAATTAAACTGTATGGCTTGGTAGGTATAGATAGATAGATATACTTTATTGCACAAAAAAAACACAACTTTAAAAGGCATTACAGAAACTTAATTGTACAATTTCGGCGGTCTTATCGCTGGAAGCGATTTCTACCAGACAACCTTCAGGCAAAGGTATGATAATGACAAAACAATTAATGAAAGTTTTTCGCGATTAAAAAGGGTAACTGACGAGTTTCTGGCCGGAACTTCTCGACCAGAACAACTTGCCGAGCCGGTGGTAGAATCGCATTATGTTTATTTTTTTTAAAGTATATTTTATGTATCAACATATATAATGTATTAACATATAAATTATACACAAGTACTTATAACTATTTTTAAGTCATTCAAATGTATGACGATTTGTAAGTGCTGTGTACAAATAAAGAATTATTTGAGTTTGAGTTTGAATCAATCTCAGTACAAAGTGAGGTATATAACAAGTGCGCTACACTTTTATTTCACCAAGGTGAAATTCCGCCAGCCCGGAGTGCAATAGGATGACGTCGCCGCTTTAAAGAAGGCGCCTTATCCACACCCCGCCGGTTGGAAGAACGTCGTGTGGTGTTGGGCTCTCAACTAAAACACCTGGGGCTTTTCTTTCCGTGCTGTGGAAGTCCGAGTGGGGCATAGGCTCGACGTACCGCGGCCTGTAAGTGCAATCCACTTCGCGCATGAAAACGTGCGCCTTCAAATCAGATAGTTGTTTAAAATGAGTGGCGTGAGAATCGTGAAAAGCTCTTCACGTGTATGTTTCTGAAATATGTACCTACCTTACCTACAATAATCCAGTTGGTTTATTTGCCCACCCCACAGTACTTGCTCAGCTTACAACACCGCGGGGGACGTACTTACCGGGTGTCCTGGTAAGTCGTACAGCGACGAAGGGCTGTATTGCGCTAGATATGGGTGTGAGGCTAGATATGTGCAATCAGCGTGTCGTGCAGTCTAGTCCCGGCTGTCAATTTCCGACTGCGATTGCGCGGAGATGGACACCCCAGGGGTTTTATTTAGGGTTTGAGTCCCACACACCACCTTGATCCCTACATGTATGTAGCAAGGTGACGGCCAAGACGGTGTCACAGTCCTGCCAGACCCCCCAAAAGGCTAACGATAGAACTGATTCGTTGACATAAAAAACATTAATATACAGAGTGCTTCTGTGAACATTTACATCCTTTTAGCCACGTGTTCTACCAACCTTTTGACAATTCGCATAAAAAAATCAACTTTTCATACAACGTCCGTCATATGACTTGATTATTTTGTATGGGCGTCGAAAAAATTTTTAAAAGTATAACTTAGAACAAATCCTGTGCAGAATGGTTGGTAGAACATGTGCTTAAAGGAATGTACATGTTCTTTCCTGGTATGGCCATGTAATGAGAAGAGGGGAAAACCATGTAACTCACAAAAGTAATGAGTTTAAATGTAATTGGGTGGAGAGACGGAGGACGGCCGAAAAAGAGATGGATGGATTGTGTGAAGAATGACACAATGATGGAAAAAGAGGTGGATGATAAGAAATAAGAAATAACAGGGACGTATGGAAAAGGAACACATACTGCGCCGACCCCAGATAACCTGGGAAAAGGGCAGGATGATGAAATGTTCATAGATACACCCTGTATGGGGAAGGTCAACTGCGATATGTACCCTGTGCAGAACGGTGCCATAAAACGACGGAATGCAAAACAATGACGCATTGTTGCCTCTATAAATAGCCTATTGTCCGTAATGTCCATTGTTAACGTCCTTTGTATTATATTGTAAATAGATTTGCATAAGGTTGCGCAAACTCATTAGTTAATGATAGTAAATTTGTTTGTAAACACTGTATGTAACGGGTAAAAGATTGCGTATTGCGATCAAGTTGCGCAACCTCGTTTGATGTAGTCGCTTAAGAATTTTAATGTAAAATGTTGTTTTTATCATTTTATCGTTGTAAAATGTGGATTTTGAAAATAAAGAAATTGATAGGGCCCTAGTAGGCACACACCCTCTAGCATAAGAGGACGATAGGACCTGAAAATAGAAATTAGGAAAAAATAGGAAAAGTTAGGTCCTAAAATTCATTAGAAAGAGAGGGAAGACGCGCTCTTCCCACACTGAGTGGAAAATTCCATTGAAAGTCACGTTTTCTGCCACGTGACCTTACCTCTCTTTCTAACCCATGAAGACATCCCTGTCTTACCAAGTTTCCAAGGTCACATAATTTTCGGAAAATGGATTCGGGGTTGTGATTGGTCCACCCCCTTTGGAAGTCTGCCGTACGAGGCAGTCCAGGGGGGTTGCCCAAAAGGAATATAAACAGCCTCGAATTCAAAGAAAATGTTCAGTGTTCATCATCAGTTCAGTAATTAAGTTCTCTTCAAATAGTTCAGTGACCATCCCTGGAAAAACTTGGATAATGCAGTGCGATAATAGTGAAAAATAGTTAGTGAAAATAGTTTGTGTAAATAGTTCAGTGCGAAACACTTAGGTTTTTGTGATAGTTTTTGTGAATAGTGAAAACACTTAGAAAATTTAAACTCAGTTTTTCCAACAAAAGTTGGACTTAGAATTTTTTCGGATAGTTTGTGAATTTTCGACTTAGAGTTTTGTGAGTTAAAGTGAGTGCCTTATATTTGGATTGGTTGGTGATTAAGCTAGGACTTCGGTGAGTTTAGAGACTAAGGGTTTTTTCTCTTGTTTTGTCTTTTGCCAAGTCAGTCTTGCCTAACTGTGTTTTGCATTTGTCTGGACCAGTCTTTGACAGCACATAGATTTAGGGAGATAGCTTAATACCTTCTAATAGTTTTTTCCTGCCTTTTAGTCACTTTTAGATTTTTAACTTAGAATATTTTGAATTTTTTGAAAACTTTAACTTTGTTTGTTTACACCAAGTGACTATCAGCGGCAGTCTTAGTATAGCTTTGGGGTATGAGTAACAATAGGTTAACTCGGGAAAGTGTCAAGTTAAACAAGTCTTCGACTTAGGCTATCATATTTATATGTCGGGCCACTTGGTTGATTGACTCATGTCAATCAAAGCATAAGTACTAGCTTTCTTAGCTATAGTAGGATAAAACGAAAAGGCAAGCCTCACTTCATAGGATATTTTATTTATTTTTTTTATTTTTCGCACTGATATTGAATATTTCATTTTGTCTTCTAAAGTCAACTATTTTAATATTAACATAGAGATCCTTGATTTAATAATTATAATTAACAAAAGGGTAATAGTTGATTTTAGAATTTGTATAGCACACAAACAGTTATTTTATAGTTTTATTAGGTAGTTTAGGATAGATTTTCTTTCGTATTTTACTGGAATCTGGTGTTTTCTTTTTCGTCCCTCATAGTTAGAAAGTCCTAGAGATAAATAGTTATAGCTGATACAGTCCACCGTAGAAAACAGAGCACGATCTAGACCGGCGCAAACAAGTGTGCGCAAAGGAGAGGTCGAGCAGGACGCCCACAAGTGAAGAAGGCCTACTTCGACTGCGGTAGCCCCAGTGCGCTTCGCCTGGTGGAGACACTCCAGCACATTTAATGGTCCTTCGAGCCGGATCAGAATAGCTAGGTTTTGCTAATCTCAGGATACCTAGGGGGAATCTGAAAAGTAAAAGTGATCATTATAGTCATAATTTGTTGTGATATTGACACTTTGATAGTTTGCTGGCTAGGTACTGTGTATAGTATTGGAATAGATGTGTTACCCACTGCCGTGGTGACAAAGACACAGTACCCCACCTTCTATAATAGTTGAAGGTCAAAATGCCAATCACCAGATCGCATTCCAGTCAAAAGGGAGGACAAGTAGGGGCTCAGTCACAAGCCCAGCCTCCGACTCAGAAAACTATCAGCCATTTGACATCGCCTGCACAGCCGAGAATATTAACCTCGATATCGCCTCAGTGGACAGCCATGGATGTTTTTGATAGTGCCGCATCAACCTCAAGAGACACCTCCGCAGAACGGAGTGAGAGATCGGCAACAACGAGTGCCACATTGAAGAGGCCTATAGAAAGGGCATTGGAAAAATTGACTCCAAAGTCAAAGCCCGAAAAACGAGTTTTCCAGGGTGGTAATCCAGTGGATTCTCCATCACCAGTGAAGAGGATAGTACCAGAGGAACAGATGTCACAGCCGAGGAAGGTCGTAGCAGCGCCGTTGGATAGGCCGGAAGTCTCTCTGGCTCAGAGACAACCAGCCTTACCGACCCCACCATCACATCAGCCAGAGCCAGTGGTTGAATCACAGCTGCCTGCCCCGTCACCGGCGGGAGTCACATCAACACCTGCGGCCCCAAAAGCACCGTCCTTAGTACGATCGAGCAAGTCAAAACGAGCAATCGCTATTGCCAAAGCGAAGCAGGATATCATTCGACTTGAGATCCAGTTGAAGAAAACCCATATCGCAGCGCTCGAAGCCCAAGACACTGATGATGACCAAGAATCCGAAGAAGATGAACCTGAACAGATAGAAAGGGTGGATAATTGGTTGGATAGGAGCCAACCCCACCTAGCCGTCGCCGAGGAAGAACAGCCAGAGAAGTCGCGTACGCCCCCGCCCGTTCCGAAGGAGAGTGTCTCACCGGCGGGAGGCCAGGTTGGACTCTCGGAGCTGGCCGCCGCGATCAGCTTGGCTGCGCGGTCGGGGCAGCCCGGGAGATCGATTGAGTTACCGATTTTTCACGGGGCCCATCAAGACTGGTTAGCGTTTAAAGCCGCATTCGAAGAAGCCAGAGGTGGCTCGAGCGACGGGGAGCTTATGGCAAAGCTCCGAAGATGTTTGAGAGGGCGGGCAAAAGAGGCAGTGGAAAGCCTCTTAATTTATAATAGGTACCCCGAAGATGTCATAACGACATTGGAGGCGCGGTTTGGCCGCCCAGACGCGATAGCTATTGCCGAGCTAGATCGACTTAGGTCGATTCCGCGTCCCGCCGATACCGCGAGGGATTTGTGTATATTTGCCTCCAGGGTAGAAAATATAGTAGCGACTCTAGGAGCGTTGAATAAAACGCAGTATTTGTATAACCCAGAGGTCGCAAAGCAAACATTGGAGAAATTGAGCCCGACCCTAAAGTTTAGGTATTATGATTTTGCCGCATTGCAAGATCCATCGGAGCCAGACTTGATTAAGTTGGCTAAATACCTAAATAGAGAAGCGTCAAGGTGTGGACCATACGCTCAGCCGGAGCACATAGCGCATGACACTATTCAAGCAGCGCCACGGGACAGGAGGCCGCAGCATCGGACCTTCAATGCCAAGTCAGCCGGAGCTGACAAGTCACCGCCGCCGCAGTGTCCTATATGCGATAGAAAAGGCCACACTCCGCCAGACTGTCTCATCTTTAAGGAGAAAGATGTTTCGCATAGGTGGGACATAGCCAAGGAGAAGAGGCTATGTTTTAGATGCTTACGAGTGCGTGTTAACCCACAGACACACAAGTGTCCCATTCGCCAGTGCGATATAGAAGGGTGCACGTTAGCACATAATAGATTGCTGCACTACAGAAGAAAAGAAAAAGAGAAGAAAGAAGTAGTAGGCTCAACATGGTCACCGCCCAGGAAAGCCCAGTCCTTTTTGAAAATAGTGAAAGTGCGGGTAATAGGTCCACGGAAATCGATAGACACCTACGCACTATTGGATGATGGGTCGACGGTCACCTTAATTGATGAAGAGTTAGCGCAGCAAGCAGGTCTACGTGGGCGGAAGGAGTCACTGCACATAGAAAGTATTGGAGCGACAAAGCTTAAGCCGAAAGCGTCGCGAAGAGTCAAACTCATCGTTCAAGGAACAGGGCCTCGTCATGTAATACACGCCCGCACTATGGATAACCTGAAGTTATCATCGCAGACGGTGAGTCATAGTGACATAGATAAGTGTGGACACTTATCAGAAGTGATAGAGAAAATCCAATATGAAAATGCAGTCCCACGTATTCTTATTGGACAGGACAATTGGCCGCTCCTGTTATCGAAAAGGAATCTTGTTGGAAATAGAGATCAGCCGGTTGCATCATTGACAGAACTCGGATGGGTGTTGCACGGTGCACACCGACGAGCCATAGGACAAAAAGTGCATTTTGTTCATAGAGTTGCAGATGAAGAGAAATCAATAGATGAAGAATTGAAACATTTCTTTTCATTAGAGTCCTTAGGCATCGCAGCTAGGCAGCCTCAGAGTGACCCGGAGGTCAAGGCGCTTAGGATGCTGGATGACCTGACTCAAAGGTTACCTGATGGTCGTTTCCAGACTGGCCTACTCTGGAAAACCAATAGTATAGAGATGCCAGAGAACCGCGCGTACGCTCTTAATAGGTTAAAGGCCACCGAGCGCAAGATAGATAGTGACCCTGTTTTGAAAAGTAAAGTTCATGAGCAAATGAACGATCTTATAGTGAAAGGGTACGCTGAGGTGGTTCCGCCAGATTCCAGTAAAACGCAGTCCTGTATAGTTAGTTATAGGGAAGATAGGGCTGTAAATAGTAATAGTATAGATAGTAATAGGGAATTGTTAGGCAATAGTGTACATAGTGATAGGTTAAATAGGGTTAGGAATAGTGACAGGGAAGGCAATAGTGTATATAGCGATAGTAATAGGAATAGTAATAGGGTTTGGTATTTACCATGCTTTCCGGTAATTAATCCATTGAAGCCCGATAAGGTTCGCATGGTTCATGATGCCGCTGCTACTGTTAAAGGGGTGTCCCTTAACAGTTGTTTGTTAACTGGTCCAGACTTGTTGCAATCACTTTTAGGTGTGCTGATGCGGCTGAGGCAGCATGAGGTAGCCGTCTCCGCCGACATCACCGAGATGTTCCTTCAAGTAAAGATACGATCGGAAGATAGAGATGCCCTGCGTTATCTATGGCGAGAAGATAGAGCTGCAGAACCCATAGAATACAGAATGACCTCCCTCATATTCGGAGCGAACGTCGTCACCAGCTACCGCCATATATGTAAAGGATAGAAACGCAGAGGAATTCCGACACCACCATCCAGAGGCATATGACGCCATAAAGAGGAGTCATTATATGGATGACTACATAAGGAGCTTCGAGACAGAACAAGCTGCAATAGAGGTCTCGAAACAAGTACAAGCCATCCATAGCAAGGCACACTTCGAGCTGAAGAAGTGGACTTCGAACTCGAAGGCAGTATTGAAGAAGCTGGATCCAGAAGCAGAACAAACCAACCCTGAATTAAAGGATGGCTCGGGCCTCGAGCGGGTGCTCGGCCTGATGTGGCGCACTACAGACGACTGCTGAGTTTTAATGTCGAGCTGTCGCGTCTACCTGCAGACATCCTGGAAAAGCCGCCAACCCGAAGAATAGTTTTTGAAAATAGTTATGTCACTATTCGACCCAATTGGATTAGCATCGCCTATCACCATTGGAGGAAAAATGGTGCTACAAGAAGCGTGGCGCCAAAGTTCATCTTGGGACGATGAACTAACACCGGGGCTAACTGAAAAAATGGAGAAAATGGTTAGAGAACTTGCACCAATTGAAAAATCTGAGTATACCCAGATGTTACCCCGGGTATAGTGAATGTGAAGAGTTGGAGCTTCACATATTTGTAGACGCGAGTGAAGTGGCATACGCCGCAGCAGCATATTGGCGTATAGAGAAATCAGATGGAGTCTTCACGCCGTTGGTCGCCGCAAAGGCCAGAGTAGCGCCAATCAAGACTACGTCAACACCGCGTCTCGAATTGCAAGCCGCAGTGGCGGGGACAAGACTGGCGACCACCATTGAGGAGCAACATGATCGCCGTCCCGCGCGCCGATACTTCTGGACGGATAGCCGGACTGTACTATCATGGATACAAAGAGGTTCAAGAACCTATAAGCCGTTTGTAGCCCATAGAATAGCAGAGATAGAAGAAACAACGAAAGTGGAAGAGTGGAAATGGGTACCCACCAAGCACAACGTCGCAGACGACGCCACCAGGGAAGTACCTTCCAACTTCACACATAGCCATAGATGGTTCACAGGCCCAGAGTTTCTTCGAGGGCCTAAAGAAGAATGGCCATCAACGGAACCAGTGAGTACAGTCAACACCGGCGAAGAACGAGTTATGACAGCAGCTACTGTCAAATGTAGAAAAATAGCAGCCGTACCAGAATATAATAAGTTCTCGAAGTGGGAACGTTTGCTGAGAACCACAGCGCGCGTTTTGCAGTTCATCGCATTGTGTCAACGTCGACGCAATATAGTCATGTTCGCGAGAACGCGAAAAAATAAAGAAAAGGACCCGACATACGGACAGAATAAGAAGATAGCTCAGAGAGAGCACGCCAAACCATTGAAAATGGTTGAAGAAAAATATAGAATATTGACAGCGGACTTTATTCGACGGGCGGAAGCACTATTGATCAAACAGTGTCAGATCGATAGTTTTGAGATAGAAATTAAGGACCTGCGAAAAAATGGACATGTAAATAGCAATAGTAGAATAAGGAACATTAGCATAGAGTTGATTAATGATGTTATAGTGATTAAGAGCCGTATCGGAGCCATTGGTGGATTTGGAAAAATATTGAAAAAACGACCACCTGTGTTGGATGGAAACCATCACATTGTGAAGCTGTACATAGAACATGTACATAGATCGAACCATCACCAAGGAGTGGAGGCCACCATCAATAGTTGTCGCCAGCGCTTCCACATCCTACGTCTTCGCCCGATAGCTCGCAGCATCATCAGCCGCTGTATAGAATGCAGGATCCGAAGAGCCGCACCGCCAGAACCGCCAACGGGGGATCATCCCACGAGCAGACTTGCTCACCATCAGCGACCATTCAGCCACGTCGGTCTCGATTACTTCGGGCCACTCAACGTCACGGTAGGAAGATCGTCGCAGAAGCGCTATGTCGCGCTTTTCACCTGCCTCACGACGAGAGCCGTCCATCTGGAAATAGCAGCCAGCCTGACAACCGACTCAGCTATAATGGCGCTGAGGCGACTCATCGCAAGAAGAGGATGTCCAGCTGTCATATGGTCCGACAATGGGACCAACTTGAGGGGAGCTGAAAAAATAATAAGGGAGCAGCTAGACAAGAATTTAGAACATGAAGCCGCAAGAAGGAAAATAGAATGGAAGTTTATCCCACCAGGCGCGCCATTCATGGGAGGCGCGTGGGAACGCATGGTACGGTCCGTTAAGACCGCCTTAGCCACAGTAATGGAAGGGAAGTCATCAAATGAAGAGATTCTGTCCACCTTACTGACAGAGGTGGAATTCACAGTCAACAACAGACCGCTTACCCACGTGTCTGTTGATCCTGACGATCCCGACCCTTTAACTCCCAACCACTTCTTGCTACTTGGTCCTGCCTCCGAACCATACCTTGGTCCTTTCTCCCCCCACGACCTCATCGGACGAGCCAACTGGAGGGCCTCCCAGCACCTAGCCGACCTGTTCTGGGCTAGATGGCTGCGGGAGTACCTTCCCACGCTTCAGCACCGGCGGGAGCCACACGGACGAGGAGAGGAGCTGCGCGTCGGTCAAGTTGTCGTCGTGGTCGACAACACTCTGCCCCGCAACACCTGGCCGCTGGGCAGAGTAGTCGCCGTCTACCCCGGGCCCGATGGAGTGGTCCGAGCCGCCGACGTCAACACCCGAGGGGGCATCATGCGCCGCCCCACGAAGAAGTTGGTCATATTGCCGACCGACACGCAGCAAGCCGCCGCGTCACCCGCCGAGCAAGAGCCAGTCACCGCGCAGGCCACAGCCGAGCCTGCGCGAGTCGCCGCGCCAGAGGCGCCCACCACCGCGCTGGACACTGCCGAGCCAGCGCGAGTCGAAGAATCCACCACCGCGCAGGCCACAGCCGAGCCTGCGCGAGTCGCCGCGCCATGAGGCGCCACCCACCGCGCAATCAGCGCGAGTCGCCGCGCCATGAGGCGCCACCCACCGCGCAACCAGCGCGAGTCGTCGCGCCATGAGGCGCAACCTACCGTGCAACCAGCGCGAGTCGCAGCGCAATCCGCGCTAATCACCGCGCCGGCCATCGTCGAACCAGCGCGAGTCGTCGCGCCATGAGGCGCCCTCCACCGTACGGGCCATTGCCGAGCCTGTGCGAGTCGTCGTGTCGGCCATTGTCGAGCCCACACAAGTCGTCGTGCCAGTCGTCGAGCCAGCCGCCGCCGAGCCTGCCATCGAGCCTGAGCTACGAGCACCGATCTGCCCGGCTGTTTTATGCGTTGGCGCCGGAAGCCCCAACGCACGGCGGGAGAATGTGCAGAACGGTGCCATAAAACGACGGAATGCAAAACAATGACGCATTGTTGCCTCTATAAATAGCCTATTGTCCGTAATGTCCATTGTTAACGTCCTTTGTATTATATTGTAAATAGATTTGCATAAGGTTGCGCAAACTCATTAGTTAATGATAGTAAATTTGTTTGTAAACACTGTATGTAACGGTAAAAGATTGCGTATTGCGATCAAGTTGCGCAACCTCGTTTGATGTAGTCGCTTAAGAATTTTAATGTAAAATGTTGTTTTTATCATTTTATCGTTGTAAAATGTGGATTTTGAAAATAAAGAAATTGATAGGGCCCTAGTAGGCACACACCCTCTAGCATAAGAGGACGATAGGACCTGAAAATAGAAATTAGGAAAAAATAGGAAAAGTTAGGTCCTAAAATTCATTAGAAAGAGAGGGAAGACGCGCTCTTCCCACACTGAGTGGAAAATTCCATTGAAAGTCACGTTTTCTGCCACGTGACCTTACCTCTCTTTCTAACCCATGAAGACATCCCTGTCTTACCAAGTTTCCAAGGTCACATAATTTTCGGAAAATGGATTCGGGGTTGTGATTGGTCCACCCCCTTTGGAAGTCTGCCGTACGAGGCAGTCCAGGGGGGTTGCCCAAAAGGAATATAAACAGCCTCGAATTCAAAGAAAATGTTCAGTGTTCATCATCAGTTCAGTAATTAAGTTCTCTTCAAATAGTTCAGTGACCATCCCTGGAAAACTTGGATAATGCAGTGCGATAATAGTGAAAATAGTTAGTGAAAATAGTTTGTGTAAATAGTTCAGTGCGAAACACTTAGGTTTTTGTGATAGTTTTTGTGAATAGTGAAAACACTTAGAAAATTTAAACTCAGTTTTTCCAACAAAAGTTGGACTTAGAATTTTTTCGGATAGTTTGTGAATTTTCGACTTAGAGTTTTGTGAGTTAAAGTGAGTGCCTTATATTTGGATTGGTTGGTGATTAAGCTAGGACTTCGGTGAGTTTAGAGACTAAGGGTTTTTTCTCTTGTTTTGTCTTTTGCCAAGTCAGTCTTGCCTAACTGTGTTTTGCATTTGTCTGGACCAGTCTTTGACAGCACATAGATTTAGGGAGATAGCTTAATACCTTCTAATAGTTTTTTCCTGCCTTTTAGTCACTTTTAGATTTTTTAACTTAGAATATTTTGAATTTTTTGAAAACTTTAACTTTGTCTGTTTACACCAAGTGACTATCAGCGGCAGTCTTAGTATAGCTTTGGGGTATGAGTAACAATAGGTTAACTCGGGAAAGTGTCAAGTTAAACAAGTCTTCGACTTAGGCTATCATATTTATATGTCGGGCCACTTGGTTGATTGACTCATGTCAATCAAAGCATAAGTACTAGCTTTCTTAGCTATAGTAGGATAAAACGAAAAGGCAAGCCTCACTTCATAGGATATTTTATTTATTTTTTTATTTTTCGCACTGATATTGAATATTTCATTTTGTCTTCTAAAGTCAACTATTTTAATATTAACATAGAGATCCTTGATTTAATAATTATAATTAACAAAAGGGTAATAGTTGATTTTAGAATTTGTATAGCACACAAACAGTTATTTTATAGTTTTATTAGGTAGTTTAGGATAGATTTTCTTTCGTATTTTTACTGGAATCTGGTGTTTTCTTTTTCGTCCCTCATAGTTAGAAAGTCCTAGAGATAAATAGTTATAGCTGATACAGTCCACCGTAGAAAACAGAGCACGATCTAGACCGGCGCAAACAAGTGTGCGCAAAGGAGAGGTCGAGCAGGACGCCCACAAGTGAAGAAGGCCTACTTCGACTGCGGTAGCCCCAGTGCGCTTCGCCTGGTGGAGACACTCCAGCACATACCCCATATCTTGCTAGATATCAATAAATGTTATCTTGCTTGCTATCGTGTATCACTTCGATACTGAACTCAGCAGACAATCAACAGACAAACAAGCAAATACGTGTCACTTACATGAATACAGCTGCATTGTTCGCAATGATCCGTTTAGTACGACGGAGCACGCTAGGACAAGCAGTTCATTTAGTGTTCCGTAGGCTGCATCTACATTGTACAATTAGTATAGTATCAAAAGATAAAGATAAAAAATCTTTATTCAATATAGGTCCACACAGACCACTTATGAATGTCACAATAGGTACACACACACAAACTGAAAACCAGCGGGGCAACAGCTCCAAACCGCTGCAGCACATGCTGAGCTTGGACCTTGTTGACAACTTCACTATGATTTTTCTTTCTTAATTGGTCACTAGTTTATGTATTGACTTGTCGGTTCTTGTCTTACTATTTCTTTCCTATGTATCACCGTGCAATATCTTTTAAATGCTTTGTGTCCTCTTCCTGTAATTCCTTAATGTGATCAATAAATATTTACTTACATACTTACACATATTATCATCTACCGCTGGTTTGGAATGTTGATTTCTACTGAGAAGACACCAGCAAGAAACTCAGTAGTTACTCTTTTCAAATATTGATGATGTTACGGAGTTCCAATTGAGAAGAGAAAAAAAAAGAAGTATCAAAGTCAACAGACTACTATGAATAACAACTCAAAATATAGATTAGCAAGACTCTATAAAAGAATTCATAAAATCGGTAATTCGTTTGTTGGCTTAAGTATTAAAATATTTAATAAGATACCACAAAATGTCATTAACCTATCACTGGATAATGTTTAAGTCTCATATTAAAACCTGCCTTAATGAAGAAAGGTTACTATAGTGTACAAGACTATTTAAATGATAAGGATTCTTGATCATGTTAATTGATTAATCTTTTGAGTTGTTATTCATAGTAGTCTATTAACTTTCATATTTGTATTTTTTTTCTCTTTTCAATTGAAACTCTGTAACATCATCAATATTTGAAAATGAGTAACTACTGAGTTTCTTGCTGGTGTCTTCTCAGTAGAAATAGACATTCCGAACCAGCGGTAGATATTATGTACCTATTTTGACATTCATAAGTGTTCTGTGTGGACCTAAATTGAATAAAGAATTTTTTATCTTTATCTTTATCCTTGTCATATAAATAGTCTTGTACCCTATAGTAACCTTTCTGTTTTTGTATTTACCGAATGTAATACAGCAGTAATGATATTTCTACATGTATGCATCTGAATTGAATAAATATTTTCATTTTCTTCATTAGGCAGGTTTTAACTTATCCAATAATAGGTTTCATTCAATAAGCTGTCACATTTTGTGGCATTATTGAATATCTTAATATCAAAATCATTTTAGCGTTCAAACTTAACAAAAATATTTAAGCATTGATAAAATAAACTTTATTTCAGTATACGCCAAGGTGCGCTTTCATTTTTTGCTCGAGACCAAGTGACTTTTGCCAAATGCTATGATATTTTTGAATTTTTTTTTGGTAAGCGACTACTGCCGCCCATGTGCGCTGCTGGCCTTTTGTAACCCCTTCCCTTTGGAATTGGGCCTCCGGTACCCTCACTCACGCAGCAAAACACAGCGCATGCACTGCTTCACGCCGGTTTTCTGTGAGGACGTGGTATTACTCCGGTCGAGCCGGCCCATTCATGCCGAAGCGTGGCGCTCCCACTGTTTAGATTTACGCTAAGATTACTTTGATGCTGATTATGTATGCAGTGTGGTACTAGGTATGCACTAGTATTATGGATGTCCATGGCCAGCAGCAATCACTTACCATCAGGTGATCCGTCTGCTTGCCACCAACCAATCACATAAAAAAAAATCTTATATGGTTCTTATGCTTCCTACTTTCCGAACCCTGATAAATGTTCCAGTACTTAATAACTTTTTGAGCCATATTTTCCTTTACCACGAAATTCATACATTTTTTTTTGTTAATAGGCTAACACTTGACCACAATCGCACCTGATGGAAAGCGAAGATGAGGTCTAGGATGATACGCGTTTGCCTAAAACATGCATGTTCACTCTTGCCTTAAATATGTCCAGATTATAGTGTTCAGGAAAGACAGACCGTCAGGAAATAAGCCGTCCGCATTATATGGAAGCGAGTCGATTCGTGTGAATAAGAGGTAGTTCTGCCACATAAGGATGAAAGCCCTCGGCGCGCCTTGTTGTCCGTTGATAGAATGAGCTGGGGGGATCAAATTATGTATATCCTCCGCACACTCCCCGAAATGAATCCGGTAAAAGACCGAGAGACATGCCACATGTCGACGGTGATTTGGTAAAGGACTGACCGGATGGCGCAATTGGTAGTGACCCTGCCTCTTACACCAAAGGTCGTGGGTTCAATCCCCACCCTGGACAAACATTCGTGCGATGAACACTTGTGTTTGTTTGGTGTCTGGGTGTAATATATGTATTTAAGTATATATTTGTGTTCTTCTGTTGTCTGATATCTGTAACACAAGTGCTTAAGCTACTTAGTACGGAATCAGGTCAACGTATGAGATGTGAGAATTATTATTATTTAGGCTCTGCAGGCCAGATTCGGAGAGAGCGTCATCACCGATGAACCTCTTCCTCTTCCTCGCACGTCGCTCTATTGAGTCCAGAGCGTCTAACTGATTCCGGGCAAAACCGTCCCAGAGATGACAGCAGTACTCCAAGCAGGAGCGAACCTGAGCTCGCTACATACACTCTTAATAAATTTATCAAGTTTACATTCAGGTCACAATATTGGTACTACGAAGATAAACATATTACTTATCTTATTATTAATTTTCTTCCGTGAGAGCCAAACCGCTCAAAATTTAATTCCCAGCTTTATTACACTTCAGCTTTTAACAACATAACTTTTCCTCTTAATCTGCCACATAAATACAATTTACGACAAAAAATTGATGCACGGTTTTATTATGCTATAAAAGATATACTTGGTTTACAATTGATCAAATTAAATAAGAATTGGAAATTAAAGCTACTCGTTCCATTTTTCCGGAGGGAACCTATCGGAGAGCTTCGGCATGGACACCACGGTCTCACAGAAAACTAGCGTGACACAACGCTAGTGCTGTGTGTTCTCTAAGTGAGTAAGCGTACTGAAGACCTAGTGGTGAAGTCACTAGTTGTTGTTCCCGGTGTCTATAGGTAGCGGCAATCGCTTACTATCAGATGATCGGTCTACTCGCCTGCCTCTTATCCTATAAAAGAAACACTACGCTTATGCGTTCCAATTTGCGGGGTCCCGCTCATGGCACGTGAGCATGGCAAAGTTACTTGGGGTGGTGATTAACCAAGGGTGCTCCTTCTTGCAGCATGCGAACTTTATCAGCCAGCGGGCTAGTAACTGCTTCGGGAAGATGTCGAGAATATCTTCATCGACCTGGGGCGTGCGGTACAAAGCACTTAGGGTCCTGTATTCAGGGACCTATGTTGCAAGTCTTACTTACGCTGCGGCAGTTTGGTGGCACCGGTCAAGCATCTTTGTAGTGAAGCGAGCTTTGCTGCGCACTCAGCGGGCTGCAATGATTCTGCTCACGAAGGCTTATAGGTCTGTTAAGACCTATAAGCCTTCGTGAGCAGAATCATTGCAGGCCGCTGGGTGCAACCCCAACGCCTGTGCTAACGCACATCAGCGCTGCCCGTGCTAGCTGCGGTGTTGCCGGCCGACTTAGAAGTCGTTCGTGTGGGACGATTCGCCCAGGAGTGCCCAAAGGAAGCCACAGACAAGGAGCAGACGGCACTTGAACGTAGAATATTCAGAGATGTTGTAGCCCAATGGCAGGAACGCTGGTCGACCAGCGACAAAGGATGAGAGTTGTCGCAGTTTTTCCCAGACGTAGAAATGAGATTGTCGGCCGGTTGGGTGGAACCAGACTACGCTGTGTCACAAATACTTACAGGAAATGGGAGTTTTGACAGCAGACTGACTCTCTGCGAGTCACCTGTATGTCCCTGAGGAGAAGCTGATGAAACTCGTGACCATGTAATGTGGGAATGTCAGCTGTATGAAGAAGAGCGGCAACAGATGCTGAATGACTGGAACAGAAACGAGATAGGACCAGTATACCATCAAGAGATGGTCAACTCTGCAGACGGTTTTCGACGGTTGCGTGCGTTTGCGCACAAAAGGCTTAACATTAGGAAGGAGATTGATTGATGTGGAACTGCCCGAGCGCGAGTCGCTTGTGTTGTGGTGTTTCACGCCCCATTTGGGGAGAAGTGACATTGAGATGGGACACAGACACAGACTTTGTAGGGAGTGAAGAAACGCACCGGGGAAAGAGCCCTTAGCAAGTACCTGGTGAGCGTCTCCCAAGTAGGAAGGACCATGGGCTGGTGGAGGGTTCCCACTCATGAACACATAATTTCCAACGTTTGCGAGTTTTTTGACAGATATAAATAAATAAATAAATAAACTTTATTGAAAAATCATAAAAACATTCAATACTTTTAGTCTACTTATTCTAAGAGAACATTTTTTAAGTTTGGACCCTTAAATTGGGTAAATCCTGTATCTCAGGTAAAAACAATAGAAAATAGGCTTAACTAACAAAATAATTTTAGCAATAAGCAAACATAACATTTCAATTACAAAATATACTAACAAGCAATCACAAATTGCCTAATCTTACGTGCATGTAAATAATGTAAACTAATGAAATATAATGAAATATAATGGCCGTGTGGTCCCCGGCAGAGTAGAATAGGCCACCCTCACTCTTACCGAGGTGTCGTAAAAGGCGACTAAGGTAAAGTTGCTGGCATGATCATCAGCACCCAGAGAAGGAAAACTCTGCATTTATACCAAAACCCTCGCCAACCCGTCTGCCAAGCGTGGTGAGTATGGCAATTACCCCTCATGTGGGGGAGGCCCGTGTCCCAGCAGTGGGGACTGAAATGGGCTGACGATGACGATGAATGAAATATAAAATAAACCTTAAGAACGAATATCGACCCAATTATTTTGATGAGGCTCATAATTTCGTGACATACATACTTCCAAACAAAAAAAGTTTACTTAGCATTACTAAAATACACCTACAACTATGATATGGGCTGTCACAGCCATTTCAGTATACGAGTTCAATATATACGCCATATAAGTCACGTTGGTCTTTCACCGAATAACGTTTTATCGTCATCAGAAGCCTTTTTCAGTCCACTGCTGGACATAGGACTCTCCAGATGTTCGCCATTTCGTTCGATCGATCGATCTATTCGCATCTAGCTCTTGCCAGCCATCCTGCGTACATCTTCACTCCATGTGACCTGAGGGTGTCTTATATTATGTTTACCGAGATGCGGTCTCGACTCCGGTACTTGTTTACCCCAGCGGTTGTCGGTTCTGCGACTATGGTATGGTCAGCCATAGAGTAACTTATATATACTGAGAGAGACCAATACTCAAAACCGCTATGTAGTACGGCCACCTTCGAGAATCAGTCAGGGAGACGATTAAGTAAAATATAAATATTTTATTGGCTATATAACAAAAATCCCAATACCTTCTAGATCTCTGGTTTATTTACCATACTTTTTTTGTTAGTTGTGGGCAGGCGGCTTGAGGTCATTATTACGGAAACACGCTTTACTAGCGCGATGTAAAAATGCATAGTGACATCTACCGAAACAACGCCGAACTATCTGCTTGATTGCTTTTTAAAGATAAATCTGCTTTTTACAAGCTATTTTATCAGTTCCTCCCTTTTGACCGAGTTCAACGTCATGCAACTCGAATAGTCGACGTAGAGAATCTCATGATCGCTTAGACTCTCTGACCCTGTGGAGAGAATTCACATCTCTATGTTTTTTACCGCCTTTACCACACTCACCAGAGTGTTCCGAAGAGTGGTTTGAGTTAATACCCGCTGCTGAATTTCACCACCGTACTACCCGCCGTAAACTAGTGCACACTCCACCACCGTGTGCTTTACACGTCATTTTTTGCCTCATTGTGGAATCAACTTCTCGCAGCTGTATTTCCAAACTGGTACTACATTGCGATCTTCAAGAAATGAGTCTATACCTTTCTAAAAAGGCCGGCAACGCATCTCCACTCCCTCTGGTGTGGCTGATGTCTTTGGGCGGCGGTGATCACTTACCAACAGGTGACACTCTTGCTTGTTTGAGTCCCTTTCCCTTCTGATAAAAAAAGCTCCATCTAACGAAAACCGCCGAACTGTTTTTCTTATAATAAGGAAATAAGTACTTAGTGAAATGACCCTGTGGCCAGCCTATTGCCATTTCAGCTTGTAGGCAAGCTGGATAGGTCCAGTGAGCTATGACGATGACCTTGGTTCGCTGTCAGATGAATAACGTTTATGGCTTTAAAATATCAATACTTTCAAATCATGATAAAGTATGTAGGTGCTTACATCTAGAAACATTCCATGCCGTAACACTAAACGAGTGTTTAAAAAAGAATAATTTCAACAAATTAACATCGAGCCACTTGGCTGGTAGCCAAAAACTAATTGAAAGGGACATTAACCTATATCGGTTGCGGGGATTTTTTCTGTTAATTACGAAGTGGGAATGTTGGCGAGACCGCTTGCAGACAGTGGTGGATGTATCCGGCAGCCATTTGGCGAAGAAATATTAGTGAACCCTAGTACTATTCGCATGGAGCCAGACTAGTGGATTGGTGATCGCCCTCGTGGTCTTTTTCCATCCACTCTACCAACCACAACCATATTATATTGTAGGTATAAAATGTATCCTTATAACGTATCCATAAGAAGTATATTTAACAAAATCGCGGAACTTTCTACCACGTACCTCAGTTCTGTGGAACGGTTTGACTACAGGGGTATTTCCCGACGGCTACGACAGGGCCCTTCAAGAGAAGAGCGTACTCTTTTTTAAAAAGGCCTGCAACATATAAGCGAACTCTTTGGTTTCGCGGAAAGTATCTACATTCTACTTTCCGCTTGCTCGTTTGTCCGTCTTTAGCATAAAAAAACCGTCGTATCTTGGAGTGGAGACAGTTAGGCAAACGTAGCCTAGAGCACCTTATACTCGTTGGGTATAATAGGAATTGCTAGCAGAGATTATGTATCAGGAATTCCTGGCATAAATATCTAGGGTATTATGAATGAGGTTTATGTTTAGCAATAGAGGGATACAGATGTGGTTTTAGGTTGATTGATGTTTTAGTGAGATGAGAAAATAGCACAATTATTATGTTACACATCTGCGCACGAAAGGACTTAGTAATATCTTATAAATAGGACATGTAGAGGACGATCATTACCCAGATGGGCTAATGACATGAGCAAAGCGGTGGGAAAGGCCTTAAGGTCTAGAACAAAATTATTCCGAAATGAACGAGATTAATGCCTCATCCCATTTTTTTTTACATCAGCCTATAAACTGTCCCACTGCAGGGCCTCCATCATAGAAATCAAGTTATCGCTACTTTGATGAGATTAGGCGAAATCACCAGGCTTGCCAAATGCGGATTGGTGATCACAAACCCGATGTCCGAAAAATTCGAAACATACTTTTCGCTCGACCCGGGAATCGGAAAGGCGTACCTCCCTCATCCCATGTTAGCGTGTAATTCTCAGTTGCATCCAAAGCTGTCGCTTCGGACCCTGAGGTAAGCTTGAATCATGATCCAGAATTCAGGAAGTCTGGTAATTACAATGAAGCGACTGCTGTTTGACCTTCGCAAACCTTAGGACAGGGAAACCAGCCCAACTAGATCAAATATTGTAGGTATCCATAATTTTTGAGAAACTATCCGAGACGTGCAGGTTTCCTCACGATGTTTTCCCTCATCATCATCATCATCATCATCATCATCATCATCATCATCATCAGCCTATCGCAGTCCACTGCTGGACGTAGGCCTCTCCAATTGTTCGCCGCTGTGATCTATCCATGGCTTCTCGCATCCAGCTCTTGCCAGCCATCCTGCGCAGATCGTCCCCCCACCTAGCCAGAGGGCGCCCTACGTTATGTTTGCCAAGACGCGGTCTCCACTCTAGAACTCGTTTACCCCATCGGTTGTCGGTTCTGCGGCTAATATGGCCAGCCCACTGCCACCCTTGTTTTCCCTCACCGCCGAGCTATAAGTAGAAATATGCATATTGATTTAAAAAATTCGGATGTGCATGCTCGGATTCAGTCTTAGTTTTTAATTTTCGTTTTTTTAATAAAGCAATGTTGTGCTCACCTTAAATTTAAGTACATATAAGAAAAGTTTAAGTATTTGAAAGTTATTTAAATATAAATTGCCTGTATATATTTAGTTGGTAAGCCTTATCTAAGCCGTGTGGTCCCCGGCAGAGTAGAACAGAACACCCTCACTCTTACCGAGTTGTCGTAATAGGCGACTAAGGTAAAGCTGCTGGCATGTTCATCAGCACCCAGAGAAGGAAAACTCTGCATTTATATCAAAACCCTGGCCAACCCGTCTGCCAAGCGTGGTGAGTATGGCAATCACCCCTCATGTGATTGAGGGAGGCCCGTGGCCCAGCAGTGGGGACTTAAATGGGCTGATGATGATGATGATGAAGCCTTATCTAATAAATTAATATAATAATACATGTCGCGGCTAAACGATAGAGACGTACAACGCGTGTGACAGGGACGCGAATAATTATTTGGTGATGAATTATGTGTCGTTGTAGGCCTGGATGAGGTTGGAACAGGAGCGCTGTGAGTGAAGATTTAGGCATATATCTCTCAGTAGGATCAAAATACTGGATAGAAATGGTGTAAGTAGAACTGTACGCTGTAAATATTTATGTATGTTTTTCCACACTCTGTTTTAATTAGTCGCAAATCTATGGTGGCTCCCATAATTCTTGCTGAAAGTACACGTTACATCGTTCCAAAGACCAACTTCATTTGATTATGTTCTTTACATAAAACATAATGAAAACGACTTCCTTATGGAAAATATAAGTTAAGTATATAAAGAATATAAATATTTCACAACATCACCATACCTTCCTAAAAGGCCGGCAACGCATCTCCACTATCTCTGGTGTGGCTGATGTCCATGGGTGGCGGTGATCACTAACCATCTGGTGACTCGCTTGCTCGTTTGCCTCCCATTCCATTAAGAAAAACTCTGAGATAGGTGGCTCAAGGGTCTGTGTTATGGAAATCAGAACCATCAGCGGTTGTAATTCCGCTTATATATACATATAATACTTTTCTTTTGTTGAAACACATTTATAATACATATAACACCCAGGGGAGAGCAAACCCAGAGGCAGCATTCACTACCACTGGGTCGTCAAAGTAGTTTTTAGTTAAGGTGACGGGTAGGACACACTAGCGACGCCAATCGGTTTTAATTTTTAGCTACTAAACCGGATCTATTTTAAACAATTTATTAAATAATGTAAGTGTTTGCCGAGAGGTTGGTATCCCGAAATTGTTTAAAATAGATCCGGTTTGGTAGCTAAAAATTAAAACCGATTGACGTCGCTAGTGTGTCCTACCCGTCACGTTAAGTAAAATTTGATATATAACACAGACGTAATGTTATTTCAAAAGTAAATCATTCTCACAAAGCCCCGCAAAACGATTTTGTCCTCTTCAATTTTGCTTCCAACAAAAGATCGGTGTGAACGTAACCATTTCAATTCAAATTCAAATAAGGTAAAAATCAACAAAAAAATATTGTCAAGATTTGAAGATTCCTATGTTTTTTACGCAAAAGGGGAAAAATGAGCAAGTGTGTCACTCGATGGTAAGTAAAAAGTACACCAAAGAGTCAACTTCCCGTTGAAGAGCTTAAGGTTATTTACGTGCTTAAAGCATGCTACTTTTGAGCAAGTGCTACTTAGAAGCATGTGCGGACGGACGTGCTACTAAATCATGCTAATTTTGAGCATGCTCAAATATTGCACGTCGGTCGATTTTTGAGCATGCTACATGCAGTGCGAGTGGAAAGGGGAGTGCTTTAGCACGTGTAAACATAGGTTTTCTTATTTTTAAGAATGCTAAAAGATGGCTAATAACATGCTTAAAAAATGCCAAATATGAGCATACTTAGTGAACTGTCCACATTTGCTATCAATAATCATGCTTTCATTAGCCAACTTTTAGCATACTTAAAAATAAGCAAACCTGTTTACACGTCCGCCAAACTCCCCCTTCCACTCACACTACAGGTAGTATGCTTAAAAATCGACCAGCGCGACGTGCGTTTTTTGAGCATGCTCAAAATTAGCATGCTTATTTGTAGGACGTCCGTCCACACATGGTACTAAGTAGCACTTGCTCAAAAGTAGCAAGCATTAAGGATCGAGCCGGCTAGAGAGAATTAAGTCAGCAACAATACGAGGACTACTACGTTGTATGCGCTCAAAAGAAATGTGTTGATACCGAGCTAAACCAGCCCAGATATGTGACAAGTATTCCATGGAGCCAAACTAGTCCCATATAAATATGGAAACAATGAGATAAGATGGCTGAATGGGATGAATCTATTATGAAAATAATGACAAAAATTTTAGGCACAGGATTCAAATAAACAGACGGGCAGAATAAGATACAATCGCACATACATCATTGACCGTGAGAGAGCCACACTTCGGCATGAATGGGTCGGCTTGACCGGAGTCATACCACGGCCCAATCCAGAGGAATGGGCTTGTGACCCCACTGGTGTCGCGGGTGTCCATGGGCGGCGGCAATCGCTTACTATCAGGTGATCAGTCTGCTCGTCTGCCACTTATGACATTAAAAAATACTTTTGAAATATAAATATAACTATATTTTATATTTATTCATTCAATTTTAAATAATGTTTAAAATAAAAATAAAATAATATCAACATTAAAATTAAATAATTAAAATTATTTAAATTATATTAGATAATAAATAGATAAAATTAAATTCAAAATTATGTACATTAACATAATAAATAACACAAAATGATAAGATCCGTACATACAATGCAATGCGACGAGCCTTAGTAAATAGTGTACCTTAGTTGCATGGATGGACTGTGATAATCGTCGGAAAACAGCTGAAAATGGTATTGGAACTCCCTATCACCCGCTTTCTGATAGACACCATCTTATTCCGCATGACTGCGTAAAAGTCGTTTACATGTGCGTCAGCAAACATACCAGATGCGCTACAATACCTAGGAAGCTCCAACATCACTCTTAAGATATTATTGTATTGATTAAAATGCGACCATACGTTATCCAAGACTATGTAGTGCACAGAGCGTATTAGTCAGACTGGCCGACGGTAGCGGAACTGCAGTAACTCGCACTGTTAAGTCGTAAGCCGTCTAATTAGACGGCACTTACGAGTAACTGACATTAGCGAACTGGAAAGCAGTCTACTGGCTAGTCAGTACTTCACTCTGTGTAAACCAGTCTTTAGCGTGGTTAATAATAGTATCTTTGGCTTGATTTGAACAAGTCAAATTTTTTAAGTTTTTTTTTTACAAGAAGCCGACAATTTTTAGTTAAGTGCTCAACATTTTGTCGGCTTAGTAACGCGTAGAACAACCATCCAAAGTGTGGATGATGTGGGTTCGATTCCCACCTGAACATAAAATTAAATGTCTAAGGCTGCGCATAATAAACCCCCATGTCAAAATCTGTCAAAATTCACGACCTTGTGCGGCTGTGTATTTTAGTAGTCGAGCTATCGTAAGGGTGTTGCTACAGTGGCGGATTGCTTTGAAAACCAAAGCGGAGCGAAGACGTAGTGAACGCGTCGCTGCTGCGCAGCGTTCACGCCGCGGATGCGCTACGGATTCCCCGCGCTGGCCGTCACAAAAAAACAATGGCGTTCAGACTTATCTCCGAATTCGGCGCGCATCCGTTACGCAACCGCGACTGGAACGCTGCGCAGCCGCGACGTGTTCGCTGCGTGTCGTCGCTCCGCTTTGAAAACGCTCGCAATTCACCAGTGTGGCAACTCCCTAAAACGGCCCAGCACGCAATAATTCGGGATAGTCCCAGATTTTCGGGCTTCCAGCGTTAACCCCTAACCACTGTCACTCACATATGTCGAGCCACTGGCTAGAA
Source organism: Marasmia exigua (assembly GCA_019059595.1). NCBI lineage: Eukaryota > Metazoa > Arthropoda > Insecta > Lepidoptera > Crambidae > Marasmia > Marasmia exigua. Next base: position 211,612 of record CM032480.1, read on the forward strand.
GTATACGAGTACCTAATAATACTGTTATTATACAGTTGTATAGTTATACACCGTAGGAATATAAACCCTCGACTATCCATCAAATCCTAGCAACTTGAACTGACGTTGATGTATTAACTTATTAAATCACAAACACGATTTTTTTTCTTGTTTGGTGGGAAATTCCACTAAATAATGGCCTTTGTAAAAAAACTTTTGCTCCAGTTGTTTTTAGCGTAGGGTTTCGTGAACTGGATTTTTTTTAAGAGGATTACTAGAGCTAAACATGGGCCGGTACTAATTATATACACCGCTGCTAACACTTATATAAAAAAAGATATTAGTGATTTTCGGAAAAGCAGCATGCACGAAAAAATCAAACAAAAGAAAGAAAGTAATCCTATACACAGGTTACTCTCTTTCAACACACACAGTAAAAGTGTAGAATAAAATAAATAAATATCTCTGGGCATTAAGGTTGGCTATTGTATCGTTTAGTGCAATAAAGTTTTAAATAATAATAATAAATATTTTCCCAACTTCACATACATTGATTTGACTCTGAGATAGGTGCTCAAGCACCTGTGTTACGGATATCAGGAGCCCAATTCTCGGGACGAGCGATAAAATGTCGTATTTTCTGTAATGTTACTTTTCCAATGTCGCACTAAAATGTCGCCAAAATGTCATAAAAGTTACTATATTTTCGTCCCCAAAGTCACTTCTATAGAGAATTGTTGCCCATTATGATTTCCGCTAATATCGCCCGTTTTGTCGATTGGGATAGTTCTTTAGCTAGTCTACCGACAAGTAATGAAGCCCCTTATTGGTATGAGACATGAAGGTAGTCTTATTTTTAGCTTCATGGTGTGAGATACCATAATCTTAAGGGGTATTTTCCACTGTCACCTGTCAACAAAACAAAAAATATTTTTACTGTTTAATTTATGCAATGTACATACATTGTTTAAGATACAATCGCAAAAATTTAATAGGTAATAAAAATATATAAAGGTGACACTTACCGCCATTTAAGGTAACGGGTACGGCACACTAGCGACGCCAATTGATTTTAATTTTAAGCTACTAAACCGGATCTATTTTGAACAATTTCGGGGTTACAACCTCTCGGCAAACACTTATACTATTTATTAAATAACCATGCAAAAATGTTCGGTCCAACGTATTCGCGAAAAATTGATTCACGACAAAAGCGGCCACTTTTAGCGTGAATCAATTTTCCGCGTACAAAAACGGACCCAACATTTGTGCATGGTTATTTAATAAATAATATAAGTCTTAGTTTGTTCCGTGAATTCAACCTTGTTATGTGATTTATCATAAAACCCAACGTTAAACGACCCAAACGTCACGTTGAATGGGAGAAATATCACCAACATCACCATGATACTTCATATCGTATGGTCAAGACCATACGTGTCGCACGAAAATATGTGACTTTTGTCACCATTTGTCATCACGAGAATAAGCTAAAACGTTTTCATACGATATCCGCCATGTTTTGTTAATATCATCATCATCATCATCAGCCCTTTTAAGTCCCCACTGCTGGGGCACGGGCCTCCCTCAATCACATGAGGGGTAATTGCCATACTCACCACGCTTGGCAGACGGGTTGGCGAGGGTTTTGATATAAATGCAGAGTTTTCCTTCTCTGGGTGCTGATGATCATGCCAGCAGCTTTACCTTAGTCGCCTTTTACGACACCTCGGTAAGAGTGAGGGTGGCCTATTCTACTCGTCTGCCGGGGATCACACGGCCACACGGCACGGTTTTGTTAATGTAGGTATGTCGTATGATGATAAATGTCATGCGCCCTCCATGAAAATTGGGCTCCTGAAGCAACAGCGGAATTACAAATAAACATACAACATTTAATACTTTTCTTTTGTAAATACGTACATACAATACATAGAAAACACCCAAACCAATACAAACAGATATTTCATGCACACAAATGTTTGTACTGTGCGGGGATCGAACCCGCAACCCTTGCACCAGAGGCAATGTTCACTACCACTGGTTCAAACGGGTTGTCGAAAATCAGCTGCTAATACTGGTGATTCCTAACATAGACGACCTGTAACGTAGCCGGCAACGAATTTGTAACGGCTCATGTATTGCAGATGTCCATGGGAGGTCCTTAACTTTTGGGCGAGTCACACTTCACCTCTTTTTTTAGCTTTTCTGCCTAACACGTAGACTATTAAAAGTATCAGCCTATGAACTGTCCCACTGCAGGGCAAAGGCCTCCATCATAGAAATCAAGTTATCGCTACTATGATGGGATTAGGATTAATCACCACGCTTGCCAAATGCGGATTGGTGATCACAAGCCAAAGCTATGATCGAAAAATTCGAAACATATTTTTCTCTCGACCCGGGAATCGAACCCTGGACCCTGATATCACGGCCCGATACTTAAACCACTAGACCAACAGGGCGTCGGTACGTCCGATGTAGATAGATAGATAGATACACTTTATTGCACAAAATTTACAAATCTTAGTCTATGTTATTACACTAAAACAATGTAGGCGGTCTTATCGCTAATAGCGATCTCTTCCAGACAACCTCATGTTAGAGGAAAAGTATAGTGAATCAAGAAAAGGCGTAAGGTAGTGCAAGTCAGAAAAAGAAAAAAAAGACATTGTATAAATACGAGTATGGTGTATACATACATTATATTAAATAAATATATACTAGCTCTAAATACTAATAAGGGCTATGCTCGGAGTATCTCTGAAGGACCGCATCAGAAATGATGTAATCCGACAGAGAACCAGAGTCACCGACATAGCCCACCGAATTAGCAAACTGAAGTGGCAGTGGGCTGGTCATATTAGCCGCAGAACTGACAGCCGTTGGAGCCGTAAAGTCCTTGAGTGGAGACCGCGACTCGGTAAGCGTAGTGTAGGACGCCCTGCGACAAGATGGGATGATGACATTCGAAGGCTGGCTGGTGTGGGCTGGATGAGAGTGGCCGAAAATCGGGAGCAGTGGCGTGCATTAGGGGAGACCTATGTCCAGCAGTAGACGAGTGTGGGTTGCTGATGATAAATACTAATACATACATACTAACAGTTTATTGGATTGATAGATACGTAACCAGGGCGTAGACTATTATTATTTTAAATTAGTCCTACCCAAAACCTTTATGAAACAACGCAAAACTCTAAAAAGAAACACATTAAAACTCCCCTAGTTTCGTACAATATAAATCTCTTGTAATTAATGAGAGACGATTACACTCAGATTTTATTAACATGACACCTAAAAGCTAAATTTCAAACGAAAATAAGTCTTAGCTTTGCGGGATTAGGATCATTTTGCAGAGACAAGGAAGCTATAGGCCGTGGCAGTACCTTTGGCCATGAAAGTACGTTGTTTGAGAGACAAATGTGACTTATACATATCCAACGATTCACTGTAAGTTTGCAATGAGGTGGAACTTACACAGAAAGGTCAATAAAATGTATAATTCGTGAATTTTTTCTAAGATCAAAATTCCGTTTATGTGATAGTCAGCATGTGTGTGTGATAGTTTTATTTATTTAGTTATTGGTCACACTCAACAGAGATATAGTAAGTACAATACAACAAGGCATGTTATTCTATATTATTTAGGCTGAAACTCAACTAATAAGTGTGAACAGCATGTTTATTATCATGAATTTTGGACATGAAAAAAATTATATATATATTAATGCAAGATCAAAATTAAATTAATTAAATTATAAATATTGATTATAAGTATAGAGAAAAAAAACAATAACAATTTGCGAAAAATAAATAAGTCAAAATTACATTTTAGTTATTACTTAATCTACTTCAATAAAAATAATATCTTCCAATTTAAATAAGTAATATGAATATGTCAATATAATTATATTAAAAATTAAATTAAATCTTAAATATAAAAAAGAGGAAAACTGCATATTATTATATATAGAAATATTAAGTATAATAATTATATAAAAAACTATAATGGAGGAGGAAATCAAAGATCCCTCTTCTGTTATTGTATTTATTTGCGACGTACTCTATAAATAGGTAGATTTGGAAAAAATGGCTTCAAAATTTTAAACGTCGAAGCGTGCTTTTTTGCTCATACGCTAATTATGCATATATCGCTGGTTAAAATAAATGAAATTCTGTAAAATTATATTAAATATGCCATACGATCCTAAATCTGTGATACTTTATCGTGAACAGAGACGCAACGCAGATTTCGAGCCAGCGTTCGTTAGAAAGAGACAGCGTCATTATTCATTCGGGACAAAACACTCGAGCGTAAATCTTAAATACAGACTCTTCTCAGTTGAACCGAGGACTACAAAGTGAACACACGTTTGATTCTCATAAATACCGACGCATTTAGAGTTTGGTTGCAATATTGCTGACTTTTGTTCAAGAATAGTGACATATTTCGTGATTAGTCGTTGTTTTTGATAAAGGTGATTGTCTTTTTATGTGTTATTTTTATTTCCGTCTGTATTCTAGAGGGAATACGGTCAAATTCCTATGATGTCGTATTTAATACTGACTTTATCTTACTTCAGTCTTTATTCTCGAATAATAAACAGATTTTATTTGGTCGTAAATAAAAAGCGACGTTATTTTTGAAAAATATGAGCATATTGTTATTACTTATTACGAAATGAGTCTGTGTTTAAGCAATTAAGGGATATAAATATAGAGTTATTTATTCATATCTCCTTTATTGACAGTTAATTATTTACGTTAAATTATTTGTTATAGGCAATTTATTTTATTAGAGTTAAAAAATATGGCGGAAAGAATGCTATTCTTAGAAAAGTTAAAAGAAGCAGCCAGTAAAAAAGAAGAAGTTGATTTTACGATTAACGAACGCGGTAAACTCCCTTTAATTTTTATGTATGTGCAGTATGTCTCAGTTATATTTAATCTTTTAACTATTTAACTATTCAACATGTTTTAGGTACCAATTTAAGTAAAACCAGTTGCGATGAAAATAACGAAAATGATATAAATTATAACAACACGTCAAGTAAGTAAAAACATTTTTTGCGTCATAATTTTTAATTTACTTTAATTACAATATTTTTAATGTTATTTTATTCAGATGTTTAGTTTGTCATTCCTGTTGCAAGTTTGTAAACTAAACTCACGTTAGTGACTGAACGTTACTTCCGGGTTCGATTCCTAGGAATTACAAAAATGTGCGGGTAACTAACAAACAATTACAAAAATGTCAAAACAAGAGCTTGCTTTCCTATGAAACAGCTGCAAAATGCATGCAAACACAATACCTACTTTTCTTTGTATTTAATCTTAAATAAAATCTATTTAATTGATTTCAGCCAGTACTTCAGACGAAAACAAGTTTATTTTACGGCGAAGATCATCGTCCACATCGTCATCATCTAGCTCATCATCCAGCACATCTTCTTGCTCGTCTTCCTGTACAAAATGTATTTCAGGCGATTCTAAAAATAGAGAAGAGTGTAATAAAGAGCCCGATAACATAGTAAGTTTAATTGAAGATCTTCACGGCCCTAACCAAAAAAATATGACCAAAGAAAATAAGGTAAGCATAGAGATAGTAAATGACAATACAAACAATGAGACTGAAATGGTTAGTCATTTACAAAAAGAAAGTGAACCAGATGCTTTTGCATTGACCAATAAAAACACTGATACAGAAGATAAGGAAGAAGAAGACTTTTCATCAGATGATAGTGTAGCAGATCCAAATTATCTGGAAAATAATGATTTATCGTCAGATTCAGAGGAAACAGTAGAAGATGAGGCAAATGTTTTACCTGAATCTAATCAAAATATATAAGGCAAGAGAAAAGCGCAGCCAAGTCTTTGGAAAACGAACGTAGCAAAACGTCTTCGTAACGCAGGGAAAGAATATATTGGCAAAAATAATAAAGTTTTACGAGAAAGAACATTAGGATCAGAATGTACAGAGAAATCTTAGTCATTGAAATGGATCATAGAAGTTTTTACGATTTAAAGTCGCTAGCTTCTGATGTGGGTAAAAATTTTAATAAAAATACTAATAATGAGAGTGTGAAAATGGCAGATATAAAGATATTAAAAGTTGATACTGAAAACAAAGGGTCCTTTTTTTATAAACCTTCTTACAGTGATAATGAGTTTCAATGTGTTAACGTTACTAGCCGAACATCAAAATCTATAGGCGAAAATTACAGACTGAAATCTGCTTACAAAAAAAGCACCGGAATTTCTGAAAATAAGAAGAAAGGTCTAATAGATTTAGTTGACAAAAATATAATTCCAAACTACTATCGTCAATTTTACGAGAGGTTGTAAAATAAGTTATTTATTTTACTTAAATATTTTCTTTTTGGAATTTGATCTCACTGATTCTGTATTATTTTTTGGATTATTTAGAAGCAATCGTTTTGTATTTTATTTCATTTATTTATTTAGAAGAACTCATGTTTATTTTGGTTTGATTTATTTTAGAGAACAAAGTTTTATATATCTAAATATCATGTTTCTATTGTATTTTATAGAACTCTAGTTTTATTTGTTGCAAGTAGAAAAGTTTAAAACACTGTTGTAACTTTTTTATTTGTATTTCTAAGAGGCTTTAAAGTTAAGTAAATGCCATAACTAGATTTTTGAAACTTTTTCTTTCGTGAATAATGACTGATGTCCGAAACCCCCTATAGATGTCAATGTTTTTTTATAATTTCATTAAAAGTCCTTAAATATTTTTATGTGTTGTAATACCCCAATGAATATTCCTTTAATCAGTAAAGTCAAATCCTCGACAGATCATTACAATTTTGCAATAAACACTTAAACATCTATCACAAAGTTTAAAAACGCCTTTCCCTAAAATTTACAATTTTTAGTTCCGTCGCTATTCTTGCAAACCAGCGATATGCATTAAATTATGCATATTATTGTTACTTGTCGCGTGTCAAAATTATTTTTTTGCGTCTCATTTAATTAATTATTATTTTCTCTAAGTATTTAAGATTGTATTTTTTTAAATAATCTGTTATAATCGACACAGTTAATTTAAATCTACTAGCGGCGCTAGTGCGACGACGTAGCACCTTTATTCTCCCTCACCCATGATGATCCAGGCGTACCTACTTGAACAACGAACATAAAAGTAAACTTTCCGGAACTTTCTACCACGTACCTCAGTTCTGTGGAACGGTTTGGCTGCAGGAGTATTTCCGGACGGCTACGACTTTGGGACCTTCAAGAGAAGAGCGTAGTCTTTTTTAAAAAGGCCGGCAACACATTAGCGATCTCTCTGATTTCGCGGATGTTCATGGGTGGCAATGATTACTTTCCATCAGATTATAATCGATAGTACCAATCGACGTTCAATCGATTATCCGGCAACACTAATTCGGATCAATTACATGAGAAGTAAAATACGATTAATATTTAGGCAGCAGAAATGATGTTGAATTACGGTTTATTTAATGTATTCTATTATCAGTAAATTAGTTCGAAGCTGGCTCATAATGCAATTAAAGCATGTATACATAACTACGATGACATCATTAGCCGGGATGCGCACTTCATTATTGTGAGTTAATTACAAAAGCGTGAGCTTAGCATGATTGATATAAATTTTACAGTGGCAACAACTGTTTTGTGTTCTTATGGTGCTCAGTATTATGGTGTTTCAATGATTAAATACTATTTCATAATGATAAAAATTGCCGTGTGGTCCCCGGCAGAGTAGAATAGGCCACCCTCACTCTTACCGAGGTGTCGTAAAAGGCGACTAAGGTAAAGCTGCTGGCATGATCATCAGCACCGAGAGAAGGAAAACTCTGCATTTATATCTAAACCCTCGCCAACCCGTCTGCCAAGCGTGGTGAGTATGGCAATTACCCCTCATATGATTGAGGGCGGCCCGTGCCCCAGCAGTGGGGATTAAAATGGGCTGACGATGAATGATAAAAATTATCAATGGAAAGGGCCTCTACGTGTTGGCTTCAGCTCCACGCACGCCTTTCAAAAATCCGGGACATAATTTCTCGGGGTTTTGTACATTGACCAGAAAGTAAACTCACCACAGTTCTATTTTTATGAAGTAAATTGTTTATTAATAATTTTGGTTATTGTAAACAAACCTCACCCGCCTGTGACTAACTTACACATATTTTTAATGCATGTGGTGAGTTTACTTTCAATGTATGGAGTTAACAAAATGTGGCGAGTTTACTTTGTGGTCAATGTACAAAAACCCAATTTCTCGAGGTTATGGATCTAACGACAAACAATAATAAAATCCTCCAACCGATTTCGGCTAAGGCGGCCAATCTTAACGATCAGCCACTTACGCAGGATATATTATAGTGCTCAAGTGTGTGCGTAAACACAAGTGCACTCTCTATTCCCTTGCCCACATATTCCAGTGGGAAACAAGTGTGACACGACCGGAGAGGGATAGGGCGCAGGACCAACGACTTAAAGTGACGGGTAGGGCACACTAGCGACGCCAATCGATTTTAATTTTTAGCTACTCAACCGGATCTATTTTAAAGGCTACAACCTCTCGGCAAACACTTATAATATTTATTAAATAACCATGCACAAATGTTGGGTCCGTTATTGTACGTGAAAAATTGATTCACGCCAAAAGTGGCCGCTATTAGCGGTAATCAATTTAAAAAAAACGGACCTAACATATGTGCATAGTTATATTATTAAATAGTATGAGTGTTTACCGTGAGGTTGTATTCACAAAATTGTTTAAAATAGATCAGTTTTAGTAGCTAAAAATTAAAGTCGATTGGAGTCGCTAATATGCCCTATCCGTCACCTTAACGTGCTTGCCGAGGCACAGGGGTACAAGACCGCCAACTTCCAGACTCCGGGCTGACACTAAGAATTTCTTACCGAATACTTGGGTAGAAATTTTTGGCCCGATCCGGGGATCGAACCCGGGACCTTTTGCACAGCTACTACATATGGAAGGTGTACCAGTTAACATTTGTATCCCTTTAACTAATAACCATTCGCTTATACCAACTTTGACATCATAATTATTTTGGTTCCCTAACTTCCTGGCATTCGGTGAACTTTCAAAAGATTCCGGTCGTGACACCGTAAAGTCTCATGGGAAGATGTGGCTAAGCGAATAATAGAAAGTGCACTTTTGTTTGCATAGACACTCGAGCAATAATAATATCCTGTGTACGATTTAGGATATAATATTATTACTGCTAAGGTTTATATTACATATTTACACACTCGTAATCTAAATAAATATTTGAAAACAATATTCAATTTTATATTTAGATCAGAATAGGCAATCATAATTGGAAAGCGAAACGAAACTGTACCGATCTAACAATATTGAAACTCACTCCATTAAGTGAACTGCGTTCGAAAATAAAATAGGATTAATCATACAGCTAATTACAATGATATATTAATTATTGATTGGATGGAGCTGGATGCGAGAAGCCATGGATAGATCACAGTGGCGAACTATTGGAGAAGCCTACGTCCAGCAGTGGACTGCGATAGGCTGATGATGATAGGATGATGATGATGAATGGATTATCATGAGCGTTTAGTGGACAGAACGAATATTATTCAAACAGTTAAAAGTCTATATTGAAATAACCCAATGCTACCGATTTATAGAGGAGGACGTTTAAACGAAAAGCGCTTTTTAAGCGTACTCATTTTAATAAGCGCAAAAGCACGCTTTTAATTTAAGCAAAGCCTGCTTTTTTCCCTTTTTTATGGTAGAGGCGGACAAACGAGCAGGCGAGTCACCTGGTGGAAAGTAATCATCGCCGCCTATGAACATCCGCGAAATCAGAGAGATCGCTAATGTATTGCCAGCCTTAATTGTAATTATTATACTCACCAAATCTTGGAACGTGGTCTAACTTTAGGTAGGTGGAAGCGACTAATTTGGGTAGGGGAATGAAAAGTACCTGGATGTTTTTAATGTGACAGGTGGCAGACGAGCTGATGGATCGCCTGATGGGAAACTATTGCTGCAGATCATAGACACGGGTGGAGCCAACCTTTTTTCCTTCTAAAGTAAATAAAGTAAAGTATCAGCCTATTTCTGTCCCACTAAAGGACAAAATTCTCTATCATTGAAATTTCAAGACATCGCTTCTAAGATGGGATTAGGCTTATTCACCACGCTTACCAAATGCGGATTGGTGATGAACACAAACCCGAGCTATGTTCTAAAAAAATACGAAACATACTTTTTTGCTCGACCCGGGAATCAACTTAAACCAACAGTGCGTTCCTTTTACCTTCTGCAAATTTCTAATCCCAGCAACTATGGCCGCACTTCATCTCAGCGACGTTTGTCACTCGTTTCAGCAAAATGAAAATTTAATTTCTATGTAATTGACAGGAAAATGTTCGTTTGAGCTTTATGCTGGCTGGTATAAATTCTGTGTACCTACGTAATAACTGTTGCTTTAGCATTCTTAGGACTCATTTCAACGTGTCATTCCCAAAAGCGTCCAACGCTGTCGCATTGGAGCTCGGGGTACGCTT